>OX328126.1:39801729-40131729 GCA_946811695.1 Gonocerus acuteangulatus | reverse complement strand
ATGAGTATGTGAAATCTAAGTTTGGATGTTGATCAAGTAAGTTCAAAAATGTAAATAAATCTACTTGTAATGGCACAGTATCATAAAGGACAGAAACTGTCAGCATTTTTCACAAGTAAAAGCAGCAGCTTTTATGTCTGGCAGTCCTGGAATATGTACAATTTTTATTCCTTATGCACTAACTGCAATAATTACACGCATAAGTGACATTCCCATGGCACAACGAGACAAGTGCACTTGGCACAGATGTAGTCATTTTAATACATGAATCTTATTTGTAATTGTATATACTTTTTGTTTCAGAGTAGCACTCAAAATTGTTCTTGATTTGAAAAACACAATAAAAAATGTTATTATTCCTTTACTTTGGCAAACATTAAATAATTTGACGAATTTTAGAAAACAAATTTTATTAATAAGAATAGAATATTTTTTTTTGGATATAGTAAGGTAGAATAAAAATCATCTTGAAAGATTCAACACACTCATATGGTTAAGTATGATCAGTTTTCTATTAGTGTTAACTTGTTCTATGCTGCCACCATCTTGCCTCCTTACTAGCGGGAGATGGTCACCGGCGGCAGGAATTTTCTTATCCCACGGCTCGTTGGGAAAATTCCTCGATGCACCCTGGATGTCGGCGCTAATGGCCCAGATTTGTCGAAGCGCCGTTAAAGAAAAAAAAAAAAAAAAAAAAAAAAAAATGTTGATACACCGTTAAACAAACAAAACAAAAAATAAATAAAACTTCCTATGTGACTAAGGTAGGTCACTTTCTTAATAAAACTACATTTTACATGTGAAAATGGTTTCATTGTTTGCCAACGTTTTGGCTTGAAATTCATGCCTTGATCAGGATAAAATGTAGCATTATTAAGAAATAACGACCGAACCCTGACAATTCCTACCTTCGCACCATCAACGGTCAACAATCTCCTCTCAATTCCTATCTGACTTATTATTTTTATGCAATGAGAAACTGAATGAGGGGAGTTTCAAAAATTACAATAAATCTAATTTATCAAAATGTGCTTTTGACAACTAGAATCAATTCAGAGTTAATTTTTACAACATATAACCAATAACAGGAAAACTTTTGTTTCAGAGATGCTCTAGTGGTGAGTATAATGGACACAGTAACAAGTATAATATCGGGAATTGTGACCTTCTCCATCTTGGGAGCGATGGCTCATGACCTGAAAGTGCCCATCAGCCATGTTGTGAAGGAGGGTCCAGGTCTTGCTTTCATCGCTTATCCTGAGGCTCTTCTTCGTCTTCCTGCTCCGCAGCTGTGGTCCGTCCTATTCTTTCTTATGCTCTTCATTCTGGGGCTTGATAGCGAGGTATTAAAAGTCATTTATTAAGACTCATAACTTATAATTTTGTTTTATTACCTCAATGTTCGTTATACTTAATTATATTATTTTTGTCGTTTTCTTTCTACTAATTGTATTTATATTTCAGTAAGGATTTTGACAGAGTTGGACATAATTCTATTTATAAATATGAATTCAGTTTTATTGGTACCTCACTTATTTGTAAATATGAATATAAATAAGTTTGTATTCATAAGAGTGAAGAAAAATTTATTTGTATTCACATGTATAAATACAAATACAATTTTATTCACAAATTTGTCCTGTAAATACAAATAAATTCACAGGAAAAATTGTAAATATTCACACAAAATCAAGCAAATAAAAACAAATTACATTAAAATCGATGAATACAAATTTATCATATATTGTAAACATAAATGTATTTACAAAGAAATTCACATAAGAAGTTGTGAATTATTGCATATTAAAAATAAATTAAAGTGATATTTAAGACAATTTTAGTACAGACGAACCTCTGAGAGAGGGCTAAATTTCCTAACTCTGGCTTATTCTAATCCATTATTTACGTCAACAACTAAATTCTCAATCATCATATTGTATTGGATAATATTTCTACCTCGAAAAAATAATTGTCTAACCAAAATCTTGAAGACAGTAAACCATAAAACTGAGGTGTTTCTCGCATTTTGGATTTGGCATTAAAAAAATTGTAATATTTTCATATAGAATAGTAAAATATTTTATCTTTTACAGTTTGCACTCTTGGAAAATGTTTTAACAAGTTTGTCTGATGAATTTCCTGCCCTAAGACAACATAAGTTATCTTTCTGCATTACAACAGCTGTAATCTGCTACTGTGTGGGACTAACCTGCATCACTCATGTACGTTTGTTTTATTTATTTAATATATAAATAACAATTTAGTATGTTTTTTTTTGTTTTGTTTTTTTGCGTTTGGTTTTTAATATGGATCAATAGGATTCACTAATGCAAAGCAGAATAAATTATGAAAAGTTAGGTTAATGACGGTTGGGAGTTCATGGCCATGAAATAAAGATAAACTAAAATCGAGGTATTATTTTAAATAGTTTTCGTTATTAGAAACTACACACCATTCAACAACAATCCTTTATTTTGCTCTACATATTTCACTTCTCCCAGGAGCACCCTTAACCCAAGGGAACCATCGCATGTAGGGCCACATCTAGACTGACTTGATCAATTATAGCCCATCAGTTAGAAGTGAAAAGTCAGCCGGAAAGCCGTTTGCCTGAACGGGTATATATTCTGGTCGCCTGAACAGTCTTACACGTTCAAGCGACCGTCCTTCAGGTAGACTGTTCAGGTCTAACTGACAGGTCTGCCTGACCATGTGTAGCCTGCTTTTTACTAAATGCTTAAGGAATTTACCTTTGTAGGACTTGTCACAACCTACTTACAGAACCTTAAACATGGATTGTAAGAAGAAATAACCACTAGGTTTGTTTGATTTTAGGGAGGAAACTATGTTTTAACCTTGATGGATGTATACGGAGGTGGCATGGCTGTCTTATTCATCGCTATTGCAGAATCTATAGCGTTGGTTTGGATTTATGGTGAGAATCAGCATTATAATTGGAAATATCTTATTTAACTTAGAACTCTGTGTCATCTATGAATAACATTGTTATTAAGAAGAACATTAAAGCCTGTAATTGACTGAGTACTATGTTATTATGAGGCAGCTTGTACTTGTGAATTACTATATTCATCTAAATTATTCCATACTACTGTATAAAAAAAAACAGATAAAACTTGTGAGACAGTTTAAACCATTTAATATCTTATAAAAAAAATTGAGTTCAATCTAACGTTTTTCCAATAAATAAAAAAAAATAATGTATCTTTTAAAATATGATTCATAAGAATGATCCGTAAGAAACCTTATTCTTATTTTTAATAATTTTCATTTTTCAAATTTTTAGTCAAAATTGTATAGAACACAGCTGTTTGGTAGCTATAGGTGCATAGCTGCCTAATTTTTTTCTGTGCTGTTGTGTTCAATTCAACTTTAAATTAGTGAGATTTTCTTGAAAATTTTGTGTCGTAGTCTTTCCGAAATTGTTTTACTGAAGAATAGTCGATTTTTGGAAGTATTGGTGAGCAATTAATTATTTTAACTTAGTTTGTAAGGTACAAACCATTCTGAAGGGGTTAGGAACCCCTATAGTGGAGGTCTCAAAATCTCCATAGTGATGGAAGTTGATAACATCATAGGCAAGGGGCCACCTTGTCCAGAGTCAGCTGGCATAACCTCAACCGAGGAGCTTCAACAACCTAACCTAAAGAGATCAGCTGGTCAAATAAACAATCCACTCAACAAGATAAGGATTACCAATGATCATGAGGTCAACAAAACAAGTAATATGAATAATATCACTGCTAATTTAACATCCAAAATAAATTTCTTACAAATCAATGTTTTTAAAAACACAAATAATGGACCTTTTTTTGTTTACGTTGAAGGGAAAAATCAAAATATTGGGAAAATGCACCCTATGAGTTTTGGAAAAATTATTTTTAAATCATCTAATTCTGAAATTCAAAAATCTATTTTAAATATAAAATTCATAGGCCTAAATAGGATGAAAATAGAATTTAATCAGGCCAAAATTGTCAATAATTTTAAAACTTTGCCTTTTTTATCTGATCACAATTTATTCGCTTATATTCCATCCTTCCTTACTCAAAAAACTGGGATAATTAAAGGAGTCGATACTGGCTTAAGTGATTCCGACATTCAACACGGAATAAAATCGGAAGTAGCAGTAATGTCTGTGAGACGGATGATAAAGAAAGACCGAGATGACCCTGCTAAAGTCTTCCCTCTCCAGATTTGTGTGGTAAACTTCGACTCCCAGACACTACCGCAGTATGTCTACATATACGGCGCCCGTTGTGAGGTCCGCCCTTACATCCTGAACCCGACCCAATGTAGGAAGTGTTTCTGCTACAATCACTCCACACCCCAGTGTAGGGCTACCTTGCAGACCTGTGAGCGATGCGGAGGGAAACACCCGGGCAACCCATGTACAGCTGAGATACCTATTTGTCTCCACTGTAAGAAGGACCATCCAGCTACTAGTAGGGACTGCGAGAAATATAAGGAGCTATATAATAAGAAGCAAAACCAAGCAATCTCTCCCAGTTCTTATGCCAATGCTGCTAAAACACCTTTTCCAACTAAAGATGTAAATTTTCCATCTTTATCTGAAAGCATACCTAAAACAAGCTACAGGTACACCATAACTAAATATGTCCCTACCAACTCTTCGAGAGTCCCAGAAAAACACCTTAAAGATATCTCTCAAGAGGACAACCAACTTTCTCTCCCACTTCAACCTATCACAATGAATCCCTATCCTCCATCCTCTCAAGGAAATACTTACATTGCTAAAATTTTTGAAATCATTAACAATCTATCTAGTCAGAGTGATGAATTTATTGCTAATTTTTTCAAGATTTTCACAGATTCATTAAATAAAAATCAATTGGCTATAGAAAATAATACTAAAGAAAAATACAAATTAGACAATTTAGATTTATAAACTCCTACTAATGATTCAGTATTTAAAGCTCCAAAATATCAATATTTTACAACAGAATGTGGAAAGTGCCAACAATAAATTTTCTGAAATTATCAACATGCTAGCCTTATTAAAAATTGATGTAGCTGCAATTCAAGAAACATGGTTTAAATCCTCAAAACAATATATTTCCTCACAGTATTTCATTTTGAAAGAAAATAGAGACGATGGATATGGAGGAGTTGCTCTCTTAATTCATAAAAGATTTAAGTGGAAGAGAATGAGTCTTCCGAAGATTGGCAACACTGAACTTGTTGGTGCAACCATTACTAACACCGTTCCCAAGCTGTCAGTCATCAATGCCTACCTGCCACCTAACAAGCCTGTGACGAAGAGTGACCTCAAGAGACTCGTGGACCTCGCGGATCAGTCCAGCATCAGCACCATTCTCTGTGGTGATTTCAATGCTCACCATAGCATGACATGGACTACTAGCGCTGACTACATTGGCAGCGATCACCTACCTATCATCATGTCTCTCACTCTTCAATCACGGGAGTCCGTCTTTAGCCAGGGAAGAAGAAATTTCAAACGTATCAATGAGGACAAATATGTAGAGGAATTTGCCAGTTTCAATCTAGACCAGGAACCTGTCGATGTTGAAACTGTAGCCGCAATCATTAATGAAGCAGCCGAGAAATCAATACCCCGTATCAAGCCAATAAGGAAACGATCGTTTCAGCCTAAGACTTGGTGGAATGACGCTATAGGGTCACTCGTTTCACCAAAAACAAAAAAATAAAAGATTTTCTAAGCAATCCTACTCCAGTAAATTTTTTAGCAGTACAGACAATCACAACTAAACTTAAGAACACTATTAAGAAAGCGAAGAGGGAAGCGTGGGAATCATTTATGGAAGATGCAAATACCAACAATATTTGGCATAAAATCAACATTATGAAAGGAAAATTCAACCCCAAAATTAATTTAATAAGAGCAAATAAAGCTAATGCATTAAAGTTTTTAGATCAAAATTTAGTCTCTAGATCAAACAACCCCCAACCAATAGATTTTAATGATTTTGGAAACTCGGGAGAAATTCTGGAATGTGAAATCGAAGCCGCCCTAAAATTTAAGGGTCATTCCGCACCAGGGCTCGACGAAATCACCTTCAAGATGATCAAGCTCTTACCTGAAAATATTAAAATCATTCTCACAAAATCCTTCAATAACCTCAAGAACACAGGTTCAGTGCCTAATTCTTGGAGGAAAATAGAGATATGCCCAGTAATAAAGCCTAATAAACCTGACCACCTCTTGTCCTTGTACAGACCCATTGCTCTTATCTCAACTTTGGCTAAAACGTTTATCACTGTGCTGAAGAACCGACTAGAATGGTTCATAGAAGAAAATTCACTCCTGCATCAAAACTGCATCGGCTTTAGGAAAGGGAGATCCACAATAGACGCCCTCCAGATTCTGCAGTTGAAAGTCGCCGACGCCAACGCTCAGAAGAAAGTCATACTGGGGTGTGTGTTAGATGTCGAGAATGCTTACAACATGGTCAGAGTGGACACCTTAACAAAGAGACTAATAACGATGAGAGTTCCGTCAGACATCACCCGCTGGATCTACAACTACCTCAGCAAACGGACCTACATTGTGAAGACGGACGAAGGACTTGAGGCACAGGGAGACCCAATTTCTCCTTTGCTGTTCAATATATATACATCTGGACTACACAAACTAAACAGCAGTAATGTCATTGTTCTACAATACGCAGACGATTTTATGGTATTAATCTCGGAAAACTCTTAAGAAATTTGTTTAAATACATTAGGAGTCACTTTAAACAGCGTCTATGTAAAACTCAAGAATTTAGGCTTTACTTTCAACAACGAAAAAATGAATCTCATGCCATTTACGAGGAAAAAAATAGACCACACTAAATTTAATTTCTGTTTCCGCAACAGAAACATCAAACTAACAAACAATATAAAATTTCTCGGCATGTTCCTGGATTCCAAGCTAAATTTCAAGCTCCATTCTAATGAAGTAATCACCAAGACTACAAGGTTCCTGAACTCTTTGAAAATCTTCGCAAGAGTTAAATGTGGCTCACATCCGAACATCCTTTAACACTCTACAAGTCCATTGTCCGACCTCACTTCGACTACGGTTGCCAGATCTACGGAGGAGGTGCAGCGCCGTCTACACTTCGCCGTCTCGACACAGTCCAGTCTGAAGCGTTAAGGACCTGCATGGGAAGCCTCAAGTCTACACCTATCCACAGTCTACAAGTAGCTGCCGGGGAGATGCCCCTGAGTCTGAGAAGGAAGTGGCTAGGCCTAAAATATATTCTCAGGGTCTGGTTGGACTCCACTCATCCTGTTAGACCTTACATAGATAAGGCTTTTAGTTCACCTAATTTTCCCACAAAATTCTAATTCTCGACCAATTTAAATCTACTAAAAATATTTTATCATCTTTAAATAAAGCCAAATTGTATATATCGTCTAAGCCAAAATCCCAGTCACAGATTACTTCAAATCCAGAAATTTACTTCAATCACTCAAAAATTGCTAAAAATAAAAATGATCCAACAATTAAATCACAGATTGAACACTATATTAACCATACCTATGAAAAGCATGTAAAAATCTTCACGGACGCATCAAAAACTAACCAAGGTGTTGGAATAGGAATTTTTGATAGTAGTTCTAATATAAAATTAACTAAAAGGCTTTCAATGCTGAGTTGTGGGCTGTGCTTGATGCATTGGAATACTTCATTGAATCACCCAATAGAGACTCGTCATACTCACAGACTCAAAGTCAAGCTGTTTAAAACTCCAACATTACCACACCCAGAAGAGATCCAGCCACATTGCAGACTCCATAGCATCCATCATTCACCGACATTCAGCTCAGGTTACTATACAATAGGTCCCGGGTCACATAGGAATAAGAGGCAACGAAATCGCCGACGCCTTGGCTAAAGCATTCACCTCCTGCATCGAAGAAATGTCATCTCCGCCCCTATCTGACTTTATAAGGTTGGTCAGAATGAAGATGGTTGAAGAATGGCAGCTGTTATACTCCGAGACGTCAGCTACCAAAGGAAGACATCACTTCAGCATCCAACCCATCGTCTCCTTGTCCCCATGGTTTGCACCTTGCAAACAGTTGCTCTCCCACCGCCGGGACATCGTCAGCTTGACCAGGCTACAGGATGAAGCTTGCCGCGAGCAATGAAGCTTGCGCTCTGTAAGACCTGCAATGAAGTAGAAGACATCGCCCATATTTTCAACACTTGCAGAAGATACTCCTCAGTCAGGCAGACAATGCTTCAAGATACAGACTATCGGTACTACTTGGCAGGAAACATTGATAGACTGTTGACTTTGTTACATTTTATTAATAAAAATAACCTAGTATTGTAAATTGTATTTAATTGTTCATACATTTAGTTACTCATAATGGTTATGAGTTTGTAACTTGAAACCAATAAACGATTTAAAAAAAAAAAAAAAATTGTATAGAAATGTAATTATAGTTTCTTGCATCTACCTGCAAAAGCTTTTAACATTTTATCCAATGACCCCAGTAACAATATAAAAAAAAAATACTGTATTTTTCAAAGCAAACGGATTTTTTTGAAAATTTAATGAAGTTTTTTCCGATGTGCTGTCACAAAGTGGAAATATTTCTTTTTATCTTTCATTATTTATCATCAGGCAACCCTACAATGTATTTAATTGATTTAACCATAAATTAAATAATTTTAAATTGTAAGTTCTTTTTTAGCTTGTATACATTAAAACCATTTCTAAGCTCAAAAGGATTCCACTTGCACTAATTTAAATTCCATCAATATTTGTTTATGTAAATGACAAATGTTTAAATTTTTAGGGTTGAAAAACATATGCAGAGACATGAAGTTCATGTTGGGTTTCCAACCAAGCTGGTACTGGAGGGTGACATGGTGTTTCTCAGCACCAGTCATTCTTGGGGTAAGTTAAAGTTAAATTTTGACTAAACTACATTACTTTATTGGGCATATTTACCTCAAGAAACATCAACTACCTATTGAACCATTGAATATTTGAATCAAAAGATAAAATTTAAAATATTCTTGAGAATAATTCCTTGTTAAGGTATTCTTGTTTTGCTTTGTTTAATGGGCTGATTTCTTTTATTATTTGCATTTTTAATGCATAATTTCTTCAACACAAATTTTACACTAAAAACCAGAAAGTATTCCCCCGGGCCTAACCAGTGAAAACTGAGTTCGGTGGGAGGGTCTGAGTCTTTGTAGAGTAAAGACCATACTACGTATTAAAAGCTGCTGTGTTTATATGTTTCCATCATTCAGCAAATCCACAAATCTATCATGCGCGATATTTAATTGATTTTGTGTTAACTACAAGATTCCCTTACCTACAGAACATATAACTGTACAATTTCATATGAATTCATCAGCTGTATAAGCAATAGTTTTGAAGCCTACTATAACAAACAGAACTAAAGAACTAATTAACTTCGGTTCAATATGCTGGTTCACGAGGAATATCACCACAGAAGTGATACACTTATTTAATACAAACAATAATTAAAACTCTATGATAAAACAAATTATTTAAAAGTTTTTTCTAATTTTTTTATCATCATGAATGGATTATGTTTCAGGTAATATTTGTGTATTCACTAATAGAATACAAGCCCCTTCGCTATGAGAACTACGACTACCCCGACTGGGCCGATGCTATCGGGTGGTGCCTTGCAGGACTATCTGTTCTACAAATACCAATCTGGGCAATAGTTGTTGTATCGAGGAAGAAGAGTGAAACCTGTCTTGGGGTATGAACCCTCAAGACTAATTTTATTCAAAACTCTAATATAAATATTCAATTTAACTCGTAGGCTTCCACGGTCCGAGTCATCACAAATATTATAGTCTTCTGGTACTGACCGTGTCACAAACTTCTTTGCCGACGTTTCACTAGTCATGCTGCCAGCTTCCTCAGGGCTTAGCCTGATAGTTTCTTAGTCTAAGCCCTGAGGAAGCTGGCAGTATGACAGGCGAAACGTCGGCAAATAAGTTTGTGACACGGTCAATACCAGAAGACTATGATATTTGTAATAAATATTCAATTTTACTAATTGACTATAAAACTACTATTTAAGGGAGAAAAATAGTTATATTTTCACTTCGTCCATTACATCTCACGCTTATGGAGGAATAATCCGTGTAGTAAATAAGTAAATTTTTGAAAAATGTCTTTAAATAAATCAATCCTATCTATAAGGCACAAACAATTACTGCTGTTAAAATGTATACTCTTTTTTTACAAGTATATAAAAACACACATACAAAATTCTCTTATCAAACAATTAGATGAATTTGTTAGCAAGCAAAATTGGTCTGGTCCATTAGGAATAGGAAATTGATCGATAATCAAATTAATACGAGATTGAAACAAATCTGTGTACATCGTGCCCACTAACTAAAGAGAGCGGTGTGAATATAAGCAAAATCGGTACATTAGGAGTGAGGGCTTACTTTGGAACTAAATTATTGAATCGCCTATATAATAATTTTACTTCCTTATAACAAAATTTTGAAAATACCGTGCTCGTCTAATGAGAAACACAAGTTTTTAAAAAAATCAAAAGCAGTCCATTAGGAGTTAGGGTTTAATGTGGAACAATTTTTTTTTTTTTTTTTTTTTTATTTCATATTCGATCCAGCTATTTGTAACATACACAAAAGAGCTAAACTAATTATTTTTATTGTATCTTTTTTAATGGCTTATCAACGATTAGGCTATTAACTCTGGGCTATCTACAGGTTGCCATCCTTTTATAATGCCAACAGCATCTGGTCGGTCATCCATTCAGGACTGGCTACGCCCGACGTTTCTTATTTTTTGTGTTATTATTTAAATTTTAATGTCGATTTTCTAATTGACACCTAATTTTAGGGTGGGTTATTTCTATGATAACACCCTTTTTTAGCCAGGATAGGGCTGATGATTTTTCTTTTTTCCAAAAAAAAAGCCACCACCCCCAGTGGGAATCGAACACTATTATTGTATTAGTTTAATCAGTACATACATGTTATACTCCTTGCACAGGAATATGCTTAGTTTTCGCAGAACAGACTTTTTTTTATTATTATTTATTGAATTGGTAGTTTTCAGTATTATTATTATTATTATTATTATTTGAGTTCCAATGCAATTTTTTTATTTTTAGAAAATCCAAGAATCTATGAAGCCTACAAAGGATTGGGGCCCAGCTGACCCAAGAAATAAAGAAAGATGGCTGGAGATGATTGACGCTATGAACAGCTCGAAGCTCAAATATCAAAATGGTAATTCAATTCTTTATGTTAGCCAATTTATAATTTTAACATATATTTACCCTCTCAATATTTTAAAGTATTTTATAATTTTAAAATGTGTAAAAAATACTGATGGATATTGAACTGACGTGTTCTAGGTATGATTATGGTTTCACAGGATGCAGATACATGCCTGAGGAGGCCTGTCTAGAAGATTAAAAATACATGTTACATCAGTAATATTTATCTCAATAAATGTTATAAACACAGTTAGAGAGAATGTCTAGAAGTAGGAGGTATTAATAAACTATAGTTATGTACACAGACCAGTGTGTATTCATACTTCAAGGTTAATGTGTTCAAAATAAAAATAACGATAATGAAAAAAAAAAAAAATACTATGTGGTTAGTATTTTAAGCAGCCTTTGTTAAAAATGAATAATGTATATTTTGAAAAAAAAAAAAAGAAAAAAGTAAGCTCATAAAGTAATGGAGGCAATATTAGAAGTACAGGAAAATAAGTACAGTGTAATATTAAAACAGATATCATTCTCTTTAGTTCCCTCATTTTTATGAATACAAATTTAAACATTTTTTATAATAAAAATTATTTTAACAATACAAGAAAATCAGTGGTCTTATACAAAATATATTGGGAATAATAAGTACACCCGTCTCATTTAGAATTTGTTTATATTGTATTTATGTTGTTGCTACATTATTATTATGAATTATTTTTTGTCACTTAATTAATTAATAGAATTAATAATTTATTCAGTTTTTTTATGGCGAAAACATTAATTCTGAGCATTCGCCATAGCTATTTTTACTCTTTTTCATTTCCTTTCTTTATTTGTGAAAAAATTAACTAACCCTTACAATGTGGACGTATTATACATACCTTATAAGTGAGCAGGGCTGTCAGTTTTGATAGCTTTAAATACTGCTAGAATCTGTTTAGTTTCCTGCATTTTTATTTCTGAAACAAAAAAGAGGCTTTTTCATTTCCTTTCTTTATTTGTGAAAAAATTAACTAACCCTTACAATGTGGACGTATTATACATACCTTATAAGTGAGCAGGGCCTGTCAGTTTTGATAGCTTTAAATACTGCCAGAATCTGCTTAGTTTCCTGCATTTTTATTTCTGAAACAAAAAAGAGGCAAAGAGATTAAAAAATAATTTCAATTTTAGAACAAATAACATTTAGTATGTATACAAGTATACATGTAAACAATAAAATTATTTCATTCACATATTTCTAATTAAATAAAGAGAATATTAATACAGGTTCTGCAGCCTTAAGGCTCGGGCACACAGGAAGAGATCTGTATCGTGGCGGTCAGCGATCCCACGATCGTTGTGGCAGTCTGCGATAAGGGGACATCACATGGGACGTGATATTTTTGTGAGCATTACAATTGTTAATTTAAAAAAAAAAATATTTATTCAACTAGCTAGAAAACTATGAACTACATAGAATTCATGTACTTTTTACTAAAACATCATAACCTCAAAACATAGGATTTTCAATGAATAATTCAGTTTCTTCACCCAAAGTGATCACGCGAAAAATCTGTAATTTTTTTACAACTGTTTTGCCTGGCAAAGCGATAAAGACTAGCCGGCCACCCTCAGTTAGATATCGCTGCCCGCTGCGATACAGATCCTTAATTGCACTGTTTAATTAAACAGTGCAATCTATAAAAATACTATATAAGAAAATTACATCGTGCTCTAAGCGTTAAAAGGACACATGTTCACGCTTTGTAGTTATCCCCTAAGTATTGATTAGTCGTTGATGTGTTTTAAGGACAGTAATATTTTCCTTGTAACCTGGATAATTTCATTTTTTATAAATAACCTTTTATAGTGCAACAAACATTATTTGCTTCAAAAGAATGGTCATCAACCTCGACATCAAAAATATTTATTAGAGCACGAAAATTTCGAGGTAATGCTCTGTGGACATCTTAACACCGGACCGATGGTTTTGAACCAACCATCTTGGCCCAAGTCTTCCGTTTGTATAGTTATTTCGGCAAACATATAAAAAAAATAAATAGGTGAAGAAACTTTTGAAATGATGTACTTTTAGTGGATTGATTACTATTTAGTAAAGTGTCAAATACACCACAGCGGGCCTGCTGAAGGAATTTTTTGGGCTGATTCAGTTTCATACGATACCAGACCCACAAACCTAACCAGAGATAGTGTAATGAGGTCCCAAACCAATTACAAAGGGTATAGGACAAGGCCCGGAGTAGTGGGGATAGATCTGCTGGCGCATATGCCACGACGCTGGGCCAACAGAACACATCTCTCGGACGCATATGTCACGACGCTGGGTCCGGACGCGTTATGGGGAGAGAAAACAATCTAACCATGTAACGTTACAGACATGGTGACGAGACTCTCTGGAAAACCGACATGAACATGTATTTTCCTCGACTTTTTACAATCCTCTATCCTCCTGCTCTTTTTCCTAGCTCTGCCTAGAGGCATAAGATTGTAATTTCAAGAAAAGAGTATTCCACATAAGTTAGTTGTCTCCATCAATACAGGTTGTCGCAAGACAGCACGGATATTGCGTCATATGTGTGTCAACGAACTGCGATTCTACATCTACACATTGCAACATTTGAAAAGTTTTTACTGTCTCCAATGTTGAAAATATAGTGTTCTCTCGCCCTTTACACACTCATCCTTAGCCCAAGTGAATAATTGGTTTTTAGCACCCTACTCTTACCTTCTTAAGGGGCTCTCACGCTGGCAAAAATGTTGCTCAAAATTTTAAAACAAATATTGAGCTTATTTTTGTACAAAATATTGAATGGTCATGGACCCCTCACACTGCACCAAATTGTATAATAGCCGCTATATTTTTTTTTAAGGCAGTTCAACCACTTGGGTCATTTTTGCCTATGTATATATGAGCAATTGAAAATGCATTAACATAAAAATGCAGAAGAATGTATTATTTGAATCAAAATATTCAATCAAATCAACATATTTTTAATAGACAGGACAAAATAAATATGAAAAAAGGATATAAAATACTTCAAAATGTATTGTAAACGCACACACACAATTGCGCAATTTTCGTCAGCCCCCTCACACTGCATTTTCATGGTACAAAATATTGACAGGTCCCCAAACATTTTCTAACCTTTCAGAAAACCTTTTAACACACCACAAAATATTGAATGCCCCTTTTTTTGCACAATATTTCTCCTCACACTCGCAATATTTTTGCACAAAACCGACTTCTTCAAAATTTTGAGTAACATTTTTGCCAGTGTGAGGGCCCCTTTATTTATACTGACCATTCTTTTGAACTGGTTTATGAACCACTCCCCAGCTTTTACAATATCAAATATTATTTATTTGGAGAATATTATTATTATTCATTAAGTAAAAATGCATAATAACTGGAAAAAGTGCCCATTTTTAAAATATGTATTCTGCCATTTGTTGTTTAGAAAAATATGAAATGTCGGACCAGATTGAGTGACAAATAATTATTGTACTCTTTTACTAATTTTAGAAGAGGGAATTAATAGGTTCAGCTCCTTTTTTTTTTTTTAATCTTAAACAAAAGATTTTTGTTGATATTATATTAATATTACTGCATTAGTATCAATTATAATTTAAAAGTTTCTTTCACATTAAAAAAAAATATTAAAAAAAAAAAACAAAAAAAAATACGAAAAGTAAGTTGAATATTTCACAAGATGTTTATTGTTGTAAATTATTATATTTTTAAATGTTAATAATTGTGTACCATTCTTACAAAAGAGGGAATTTTAGGAGAATTGTAAGTAATGCAGATGTAATTAATACAGAATGCATTTTTATGGCATTTATAGTTTAGAATTTTGAAGTCTGTATATTTTCAGTAAAAATGTAGAAACAAAATATGAGAATTTCAATTATATGTGGGAAATCAAAGAAGGGTTTGTACAAAAATTCTACTTTATTTTTTTAATTCACAAAGACGTACCCTCAATGACAAAGCATTATGTATGGTCATTGTTCATTGCCTGCCATTAAGCATTTTGGGAGCTTTATTTTATGAACTTTAAAATAAATAAAAAAGTAATAAAAATAAACTTCTTTAAGAAACTGGTTGTGATTATCTTGTTGCACGCCCTTCTGTATTTCGCCATTATCTGGCAGACTGCAAGTTATCTCGTCAGAAGTAGTTGAGGGAAATTAATTTACAGCAGGAAACCAATTATCAAGTTTGAGTTCAGTTGAAGATGAAACTTTGAAATATTACCTGCTCACTTATAATACAACTTCATTTTCATTGATGAGTAGCTATTAGCAGATCTAGCAGTTAATTGCCATTAGCATTAGCAGGTTACTGCTAACGACAAAAAATAACAGATACTTTTGTAAGCAGTTTAGGAGCCGCTGGCAAAAATCTTCAATTGAAGAGCAGATAGCAGTTAGCTCTATTGATACTCATTCTCTGTGCCCACAACCGACTTGCTAATCTGCTAATTTAATCTCTACGCTCGCCGTCGTTGCTAAAGCCCCAAGAATAACGTCCCATAAGAACATTTATTATGCACACAGGCTGACTTAATTAGTTTATGAATCAGATGACCAAGTTCTTCCCAAGTAAAAAGAGTGATTTTTGTAAAGTGAATGATTAAATTGTAATAATGGTAGGTCCACTGATAACTTGACAACAAATATTTGTTTTGAAAAAATATAAATACTTTAAAAATAATTCAATTTACTTTTATTTTTTTTTTGTTCTATTACCCGTCTTTTTAGTACATTTAAAAGTAATAAAGCTATTGAGGTCACAATCATGAAAGAAAAAAGTCTTCAAAACTACATTTGTTCAATTTTCTAGGTACTAAAAATTACCCTCATTAAAATAATACATATCTGTATATTTTTAGAGTAATTTGTTGTTATGAATATTTTACCAGTTATAAAAATTTAACAGAATATGAATAATTTGTATATACCATATGCTGTAGATTATTGTCATTAGTTCATAATCCCCCCCAAAAAAGAAAGAACACTTTATTAAAATAAATTAATTAAAGTGAGGCTGCTCAAATTAATATGGTTGCTAATTGACACAGCTCTTCTATCAATCTTCAGATAAATGTCTAGATGAGATATCTTGGTTTAATGCATCTGGGTATCCGGAAGTTGTACTCATGATCACTTCGTATGCGTGAATGTGCTATACGGTGATGTTTCCTTATGGTTCTTCGTTTGGTACGTTTTTAGCCGTAAATATGTTGATTAAAGATTCCAATGGAGTCTACTACTATTTCATCTGCTAAGAGTGGGAGGGCTATTTACATCTTGGCCAAGTTCCTGTAAGAAAGTGCTTGTATCCTTCGGTATGGTTCCTCGAGCTCTGAACCGTAGCCCTTTGATAATGAATTTTCTTTTGCCGAATTGTACAAAATACATTTAGGAACTTAGAAAAATTTAATGAGCAATTGATTGAAAAGCTACTCTGTAAAAGGGAGAGAGGGTTGATTACTATCAGCTGATGTTAGTGATACTTGCATTTAAAAGTGATAGTAATATAATAATTATGACTCTGCATTTAAATATTATGGCTACGATACCCCGTTTGTAAATTTTTGAAAGAAAGAATCCATTTTTATAGTAATGTAAGACAATTCACTGTTGGGGAAATAATATTTGTTTTACAATGTATCAGCTGGGCTATTAGCGCCGAGCTATTTACAGGTTGCCAAACTTTTATAATGCCAACAGCACATGGTCGGTCCCCCATTCAGTTACTGGCCACGCTCGAAATTGCTTAAATTCGGTGATCAACAGGAGCCGGTGCTGTGGTCGTTGGTAATGAAATAATAATTAAAAATTAATGGAAACTTTTAAGTTCTTCACCCATCTGTAATCAAATTGATCTCAATAAACCTTATTATTTATTTATTTTATTTTATCCAATGCCCGTTGGTGGCGGTTGAGCCATTTGACGCCGAGCCTCCCAGTATCGTTTTGTCAGGTCAGGAAGATGAATGAGTTTGGGACAGCTGAGAAGGTGACTTCCCACCATCCTTCCGCTTGAACATAGAGGGCAATGTCTGAGTCTGCTAAGCCCAGGCGGTGGAGGAGGGCCTGCAGGTAGTCGTGTCCAGTTTCCAGGCGGAATCTTGCAACAGCTTTGCACCTCCTCAGATCGTCAGGGATGTGACCTAGGGTTGCTAAGTCTTCTCACATTACTTTTAGGAGGTTCTTATTATGCCTGGAAATTTTGGTGTCAATTTAGCTTCTTGTGGCTTGCAAGGATTGGAGAGTCTCCTCCTCTGCTCCCTTTTTGGCCATTTCATTGACTTTCTCAATCGCAATAAACGTCAAAGTGGAGCTAATTTTAAGGAATGCAATGAAATGTAGTTAGTGTGTAGAATAATATGGTGAGCTTGGTATGGAACAGCTTGATAATTGGTATTCTATAGAAAATACTATTCATTTCAGAATGCTGTATAATGATGGAAAATGTATCTTAATGAATTAGAACTATACTGTATTGACTTAATATATGTTAGTTAAACAAAATTAATATTTTTATAATAATGTATTAATTTTATAAACATATTATTTTCTTTAATAGAGATATAATTTCCCTTCATTCCTTAAAAAAATATTTTATTTTTTTAATTCAATAAGCCAATTTTAAAGGTAGTTGTAATGATAAACAGAAGAAAATGTACTGTTCCTTGATGTAGACGTTGATCTATATTTTTAAATATAATAAGCCATTAATACTTCCAGTTAACAAAACCAGGAAGTAATTCATTTTATTAATTCTAATCTGAGGTAAAAAAATATTTAGAATAGGTAAGTTAGATTAATGGTGGCGCCTAAGCACGATCTGCTCCATTGCTTTCATTAACCATAAGTTCAAATAAATTTCAATTGGGCGCATATCGGTTTGCAGGCTCCACCATTAGTATAGTGATATTCTCAATGTTAGGAATTGATAGTGTAAATATAACATTAAATGGATATATTCTATTTGGTTTGAACTGAAAGCCAGTTTTGTACAAATTTATTATTGAGCCATTTCATAGGTAAAATTATATTTTTATTAGAGATAGATAAGTTTTTATTGCTCGTTAGTTTCTCTTAATTGTTCTACTTTCCAGTTTTATTTATTTAATGGGGAATTTTAAAAAAATATTAATAAAATATAATTATTTCCTTTATTAAAACCCACAGCAAAATAATTGTTACCTGAGCCAAAAAGAGTAACAAAACGTGACCTCCGACAGGACAGAATATACAGATAAAATGTTCAGTCCTCCCATAGAATACTACTAACCCATCCACCACTTAAAGATCCCAAAAATTGAACAATCATATCCAAAGCGTTCTAGAAAATCACGAACTAGACAAAAGAATATCCTGCAATCTTAATCCACACAATTCCCAGGTCCCCAGATGTTACCGACCCCCAAAATTAACGGGGAGCCCCTCGAGGAATAAAGCATTTTTATTTTTTATTTAGATTTTTTTTTTTTTTTTTTTTTTTTTTTTTTTTTTTTTTTTTTTTTTTTTTTTTTTTTTTTAAGCAAAGCATTTATCTTAATTTAAAAATTAACGTGAGATTTAAACAAATGAACTTGTTTCCTTCTTCCTGTTAAACCATTTTTCTAAGTTGAAAATCATTTCAAGAATATAGCACATAAGGTATCAAAATTATTTTTATAGTTTAAATAAATTGCTGGGGTCTCCCGTGGTCTAATGGCTAACGCCTTGGATTCATAAGCGGGAGATGGTGGGTTCGATTCCCAACCTCCGGCAGGAATTTTATCATCCCACGGCTCGCTGGTAAAATTCCTCGCTGCACCCTGGATGTCGGCGCTAATGACCTAGATGTAGATGCGCCGTAAAAAAAAAATAAATAAATAAATAAATTGCTGGTTTGAACAGATTGAGCTTGTATAAGTTTTGTAATGAGTTTAAAATTTGAGATATAATAGTAACTGTGCTAATGGCCTCGGCAGCAGATGCACACAATAAAAAAAAAAAAAAAAATAGTAACTTGGAATAAATAATAATAATAATAATAATAGAGACAAGCGTGCCATAACAATTATAGTATTATTATCATAATACAGCTCTTATGGCTACATAATTTCATTGATAAATCTATTTACAAGGTGGAGATAGTAGTGGTTTGGTTATATTAGTTAATAAAACTAATTTGTTCTTTTAAAAAATAAGTTTATATTGCTGTTGTTATGACCAAACCCCTCCTCCCTTATCTCAAAAGTCAACGATCTCTTCTGGAAAAATCTATGTTTAGTTTTATTCTAAATTTATTTTTTCTTGTTATTGTGTACTTCTATTAAATTCAGTGCTGATAAGGAAAATCTATGATTGTATTACATTTCTTTAGAGGAAAGAAATTGTATGTAAAGCATATTACTTAATTGTTTAATGTTATAAAGGATAATTTTTAATTTTATTTACGAAATGGCTCTGTCTCTGTTAAAGAGGTAATTTTTTTTAAATTATTTATTAGATAGTGTATGTGTATTTTAATAAATGTCTTAGTGTGTAGTGAAACCGATGAGTGAGCCTTTACTCTGTAAATAGTCCACCTTTACCATGGTGAAGAGAGTATTTTTTCTTGATACTGATTTTTTGTGACGTTGTTATTGTTGTTATATTTTTTCTGGTTAAAGAATTTATTAAGTGTGAACTTTTTTTTAAAAATATAGAATAGAAAAATGAAAGTAAGAAATGTTATTGGCCTATTTTTTATTTTCCTGTATTGAGTATTGATATACCTCATCCTTAATCTCTTCACCCCCCCCCCCCCTTAACCCCTTTGAAATGTTTAATTTTCAGTTAGGTTCCAGACCAAAGTGCTATCATACAAGGAAAATTTAACCATCCTCATGGGAGGGAAGGAAAAAGGCACAACCCTGCCAGAAAAAAAATGTATTACTACATTACACAATCAGTGTAAAGGGAAAACGGTAATTTTGTTAATAGGAGCCACATTAATCTTCAAAAAATAATTGATAGTTACAGATAAACTGAACTTATCCTTCCAAACCCAGAAGTGGTCGTGTTAAGATATTAACTGACGTAATATGGATTATTAATATATATATGTATTGATTTATTTTTGATAATTGTGAAGTTAAGGGGTTTCCTCACCGATGTTTTTTGTTCTGGTTGTCCTATGAGATATTTTGATGCACTAAACAGGAATCCGTTAAAAAAAAAGTTGTAGTTATGAAAGTAACAATATTTGTAAACATGCGCATGCGCGGGTATGAAAAATACGGTAATAAAGAAGTCTAATTTAAATTTATCATCAATTATTTAAATTTACCATCAGTTAATTATTCAGAAATATTTTTTTTAAATAATGAGGCACTCTTCACATTTTTCGTTTTGCTGTTGAAAAGTACTATATAATAGAAATCCCTTAAAATTAGCTAATGCCTTTATAATTCGCGCATTTATACTTGAGAAATAGTCAGATAAGTTTGCTTTATAGTAATAATGGAGGTGCACGAATTTATAGCAATTATTCATAGTAGAGAAGAATTATTAATTTTTTTAGTCGAAAACAAGCTTCTAAGCAATTCCGTGGATTATGGAAAATATGGCGAGAAATTAGAGTTACTTAAACAAAAATAATCTAACATTGGGGATTTGTATCCACTGAACTTCGCTTCATAAGATGTCTAGATGGGCTAATGAAGAACGACGAAGTATTTATATTTTTGTTTTTGGTATTTATATTTATTTCTCATTATTGCCATACATGCTATGCGTATCCGCCCCCTTCGCTACTTCAAGAAGATATCTAAACTCTAGTCAACCCAACTCTCTAAAATGATTAGAATTCTATTAATTTTTGTGAGTTGGATTGACTAGAGTTTAGATATCTTCTTAACTTAAGAAGTTAAGAGAGCACATAAGAGAGTTTATCTCGCTTAAGAATCTTAAGCGAGATAAACTCTCAACACGTAGGCCCATAATGCGACAGGTTAGACTGGTGAGGAGGCCCTTAAAATTTACAATTATTTTGCAATAAACAGTTAATCGACATTTCAAATGAGAGTTCTCTATTTCTTAATTTTACATCCATCAATAACTGTTTTCCTAGTTGAGAGCGACTTTTTTTTTTTAATGGTTCGTGTTTAGTGAATCAAAATACTTCTCAGGACAAACAGGAAAAGATCGGTGAGGAGCATGGGCCTATTTAAGGGGGGGGGGGGCTGAGGGGGATGCAGCCCCCCCCTCGCAATTTTTATTTGATGGTAAAAATGTGTCATAAAACCCTTAAAAATAAATTAAATAAGATCACTTAGTTCATAAAAAATATTTTATTTTAGTTGTAACAGCGTTTTAGTTCCCTAAAACTACTCCAAGTTTAAAAGTTTTGGTATTCCATACCTCGGAAATGGTACCAGCCCCCCCCCCCCGAAATTATTTCCTATATACGCCCATAGGGCGGAGGCCCCTAAACTTCTCAATAACCTTACTTTTTAATATTGTTGATAAATAAAATGACTCATTGATGATTTTTTTTCACGTAAAATTTACATTATTTTTACCGATATGGTGCTTCTTAAAAAGTATTTTTTTCGTGGAATAAATTTAGTGTATTAATACTTTTGACTCAGCATTTTTGTGTATACAGTTTTAGGTTGATTACAAATAACTAACGATTTATTCTTTCTTATTATTGATATTGATGACTCCTAAATTATCACTCCTGTGCCATTTACATTATTTTTACACATATAGTTTTTTTTTTTTTTTTTTTTTTTTTTTTTTTTTTTTTTTTTTTTTTTTTTTTTTTTTTTTTTTACGGCGCATCTACAACTTGGCCGGGTCTTTTTGCGAAGACCACATCCAGTTACTTTTGAAGTAGCAGTAGTGATTTATAACAGTTACTCGTACTCGCTGATAAGCTTACTGATTAGCTTATAGGTTCTTTGCTGGTTATCTACTACTTCTTGACTCGTTATCTACGGTTATAATTCATATTAGATAATGGCAAGCAATATTTATTAATAAAAAGGTTAATATGATCAAAATCAATTTTCTCAACTATGAAATAAGTTATTAAGCTTTAAAGTTGACTGTTTTGCAGGTTATGAAGGATAACAAACAATGTTATTTGTAAACAAACATATTTTATTCCTTTTCTCTCTCTCTTTTTTGGATATTTTACATTTATTAGGCATTACATGCTATGCGTTTCCGCTCGCTACGCTACGCTCCGCTCGCTCAAGAAAATATCAAAACCCTAGTCAATCCAACTCCCAATTAATAGAATTATATTAATTGTAGCGACTCTAGTCTATCCAACTCGCTAAAATTAATAGGATTCCATTAATTTTTCCCAGTAAGAAACCAATCCCTTTTACTTTGTCAGGAACATCGCGAACTAATTGTAAAAGACTCATTTTTCTCACAAACATAAGCAGAGCTTTTTCAAAAACAAAAGCTAATTCACTGTTGAAGGTTACTTTACTCCCAGCAAGAACGAATGCAATTGGTCATCCAATCCTCCAATAGGAAGGCAAAGGAGTTATGCGCATGCGCTAAATCACTGATACAATCACTACTGCTACTTCAAAAGTAACTGGATGTGGTCTTCGCAAAAAGACCCACTTGGCCATTAGCGCCGTACACATATAGTGATCTTAGTATATATAGTATCTTAGTATATTAATACTTTTGACAATCACTCTAACTTCAGATCACATTGCTGGTTCATTAGATCATACAGGTATATTAACTATGGAAAGATTTTTTTTTTTTTTTTTTTTTTTTTTTAGCACTTTCCTCCGAAGGAAAGTAGCTATTGAGGTTGGACTCATGACGGAATTTTTGAAAAATTTCTTAAAATCTTTATCGATCCTACCTAGTAGACACCGAAAATGACCCCCGTTAAAATTTATATATATCTATATATATATATATATATATATATATATACATATATATATATATATATATATATATATATATATATATATATATACATATATATATATATATATATATATATATATATATATATATATATATATATATGCATATATATATATGTGTCTGTTAACACGATAGCGGCCAGAGTTTTTGTTTTTTCGTCACGAAACTTGGTATATAGCATTCAATTAGCAAACGATTGAACGAGTTCGTTAACCACCAAAGTCGGTCCACCGGAAGGGGGGGTTTACCCCGAACCCAAAACACTTATTTGACTATGTCAGCCGTAATATTTGTTATATTTCAACGAAACTTGGTATTCGTAGTATTAATATAGAGAGAAAAGTGAGATATAAAAATGAACTAAATCGGTTCATTAGAAGGGGGGTTTACTCCGGACCCACAATACCAATTCGCCACTACCAGCCGTGATTTTTTGGTATATTTCGACAAAACTCGGTATTCGTAGTGCTAATCCACAGGTAAATATGTGTTATAAAAATAAACGAAATCGGTTCATTAGGAGGGGGGGTTTACTCCGGACCCACAATACCAATTCGCCACTACCAGCCGTGATTTTTGGTATGTTTCGACGAAACTCGGTATTCGTAGTGGTAATCTACAGGTAAATATGTGTTGTAAAAAGAAACTAAATCGGTTCATTAGAAGGGGGGGTTTACTCCGGACCCAAATTCCTAATATACTCATACCGGTCGTAATTTCTGCTGTATTGTAACGAAACGCTGTATACGTCGTGGGTAACTCATGAGAAAGAAGTGTTGTAAAAATGAGCTGAATCGGTCAATCGGAAAGCGGGGGTTTAATTTGTAATATATTTGAATAGAAAAGCCGGCAGACGTAGGTTCACAAAGCCGCCGCAAGGAGCGCTTTCTACCACTAGAGTGACTGTATCCTGTTCCTGCGTTAGATCAAAATACGATAATATGAGGATTTTTGTATTTATTACTTAGTGTAGTAGGTACCATGTGTAAACATAACTCTGGATGCAAATTAATAATTGATCAGTTACTCATTACAAAATGAGAACTATTCACGTTTTTATTTTATTTATATAGGATATTTTAAGCAAATTGTTCTGGAAAGCAGTCTACACTACCCAAATTCTGAGGAAAGTGCTTAGTTATGCAGCTCCTGCGTGACGGACTTTTTTTTTTTATGGCTGGCCCATAAATACTTTTAAATCACACTCTTTACATCCCTTTAACGGAAGCAAACAACCAAATATCCTAATATTAGAGACAAATAAACATTTTAACAATATCATTCATATGCATAGAAAAGCATATCTCATAAAACATTGACTCTAAAACCTACACAAAAAAGTCCGTCTCGCAGGAGCTGCATAACTAAGCACTTTCCTCAGAATTTTTGTCATGTAGACTACATTACTGAATAATTTGCTGTAAATAACATATTTAAATAAAATAAAAACGTGAATAGTTCTGCTCATTTGCATTTCTTATGAGAACTGTTCAATTATTAATTTTGTAAATAATTTGCTTCCAGAGTTATGTTAATATATGATACTGTACTACTTAATAAATACACAAAAACTTCATTTTCCGTCTTTTGATCTGACACAGGAACAGGATAACAGTCCCCATAGTGGGAGATAACGAACACCGAGTTTCGTTGAAATATAACAAAAACTACGGCTGGTAGGGTCAAATCAGTTTTTTTGGGTTCGGGGTAAACCCCCCCCCCTCCCGGTGGACCGATTTTGGTGGTTAACGAACTCGTTCAATCGTTTGCTAATTGAACGCTATATACCACGTTTCGTGAAGAAAAAACAAAAACTCTGGCCGCTATCGTGTTAACAGAAATATATATATATATATATATATATATATATATATATATATATATATATATATAAATTTTAACGGGGGTCATTTTCGGTGCCTACTAGGTAGGATTGATGGAGATTTGAAGAAATTTTTCAAAAATTCCGTCATGAGTGCAACCTCAATTGCTACTTACCTTCGGAGGAAAGTGCTAAAAGGTCATAAATAAAAAACGTCTAATGACACTATTGGACTTAGAAGTCAGTTGTAAACAAAAAAAAAAGTATACATCTAGTTTTATTAATGATAAGAAATCATAAAAGTCCGACTCGCAGGAACTGCGTCATCTTAGCGCGGTTCAAGTTTTTTTTTTTTTTTTTTTTTTTTTTTTTTTTTTTTTTTTTTTTTTTTTTTTTTTACGGCACATCTACATCTAGGTCATTAGCGCCGACATCCAGGGTGTAGCGAGGAATTTCACCAGCGAGCCGTGGGATGATAAAATTCCTGCCGGAGGTTGGGAATCGAACCCACCATCTCCCGCTTATGAATCCAAGGCCCTAGCCATTAGACCACGGGAGACCCCGGTTCCTGTTCATATCCCTATTCTCATTTGAAAAGCATAGAATAGAAACAGATAATATTTTCCTGGGCCTTTGTTCAAAGGGTTTTATGGCTATACCTGGGGTCAGGTCCGCAAGACCCTAGAATCCTCTTCTACCAATACTTCATTTCATACGCTTCAATGAATTGGAAAATATCAAATATTTTCACACATTCCTGTGTTCTTTTACTATAGTAATAATTCTACAGATAAAATCAATTAAAAAATAAAATAGAAAAAACCAACAGCATTAAGGCAATTGAAAATATTCAAAAGACGTCATCGAATCTCTTTCTCTTGGCAAGCTATATTTCTAAAAATGAATGGTTTTTCTTATTTTGCCTAATCTGTTTTATTGTAAAATACATTATCCAACTATAAGCAATTAAAAAATAACAAGGAATAAAAACAGACAAAAAGAACAGTTCGAATAAGCAAAATCAATTACTTTAATGTTTTAAGCACTTATTTCTCCGATTGACATCGCCTAATCAAAACTTTCATCAGAACCTTTTTTGTAGAGCATTTAGTAAGCTTTCTAATGGTATTCTTTCGTTTACCAAATTCTTAAACTTTTTCGAGATATTAAAGAAAATATACAAAGTTAACAAAACATTTTATGTATGTTAATAAAATATTTTATTCTAACCCTTCCTTAACTCCAAACGTAACCAAAATTTCAACATATTAGTTTTAATGAAAGTAGAACATGTAGAAAATGTTTCAACTGAATCCCATGATTCTAAGTACCCAAACCAAAAACGGTATTCAAAAACTATTTTTCCAATTTTCTCGAAAACGGTTAAAGCTATCGCCTTGAAAATGGTTTCATTCGTTTTCCTAGCCCAAGAAGCCTATAAAAAGAGTACTTACAAGCTTATGAACTCAAAAACGTAAGCGTTACGATTTTTTCTGCGCGAATTTCGCCCCAAACTCCATCTTCCAGTGGGCGGATTTTGCTGGTTAACGAACTTGACCTTTCATATTGGACGACTGATTTTTGTACCAAATTTCATCAAAATCGGACCATTCGTCTTCGACCTAGAGAGCGAACAGACAAATATATATAAATATATACATATACATATATATATATATATATATATATATATATATATATATATATATATATATACAAATTTGAACCACCGTTATTTTCGGTCTCTAGGGGTTCTGAAACGCGAAATTTTCTTGTCGGCACTTCCGGATTGTTTCATTGTATCAACCTTATAAGCGGGGTTCCTCCCTATGGGGGAGGGAGGAACTGCGCTAAAATTGAGGAATATGAACAGAAAAAATAAATTATTATTACCAAACTGGCCCTTTACTCCAATCTCCACGTCTAGACTGGTTATGGTCTGAAATAATTCGATATGGTGGGAAATAGGCAGCTGATCGAGAATAAAATTTAAAATTAATTTAGTTTAAAATTAATTTCCAGAAGGCTTACTGGAGTCATCAAAGAGAAGATCGAAAAAAGAACCATCTCTTTCCGAAATTCATTGTGAACAAGACAAGAAGATTGAACAATATTTTCCAAAAGCAATTTTGTAAGTACAAACAATATCTTCAACAATTTTGTCATTTAAATATAAATTACTAAATTTGGAAATATGCCGTAATTACCAGCTACTTTGTAAATTGAAGGGGAAAGAACTTGTTTGTAAAAACCTTCTGCTAGAAAAAATTATGGAGCCGACAATTAAGTTTTTTTTTTTTATTTATTTATTATTTATTCCAGGCTTTTCCAATGACACTAGGGATAAGGACGTTATGGAAACGTGCTAAGATGACGCAGTTCCTGCGAATGGGACTTTTTATTCTTCTTTTTGGTTGATTCACGCTAGACCGTGTCGGGTCCGGGCCGAGCCAGGGCAGGGTCCCGGCCGGGACACGGTGAAACAATCACACCAATATTTTCAATGGACTCGTTCACGCTACACCGAGTCCTTGTTTTATGCGTGTGCGATTGCTTCACCGTGTCCCGGCCCGGACCCGACATGGTCTAGCGTGAATCGACCTTTTCTATTTTTTTTTTACTATGTATATTTTATTTATTATTATTTTTCATAATGGCATTTACTTTATTTGTACAGGTTCTAAGGAATTACAATAACTAAGTTTACACATTACTATGATCATGAAATGAATTACATTGTTCTGTTCATCTTGACTATATCATTGGCTAAATCCAAGATGTCCTTTAATATAAAGACTTAAATGGTCATATTGAGATGGCGTCATTCCACTGAGTCATATTTTGGTGGAGTTAAGTCATAAAATTCCTCTGGGACAACTGAATCATTCATTCAAACAATTCTTTTCAGAAAAAAAAAATATTTGGAAAAGCGGACGATGAACCCGATGTACCGGCGACCTCCGACTGGTTGTACTCCAGAGATGAGTGAATCGTCAAGGTAGCGGCGAAGGTGGCCGAAGGTAGTCGAGAACTGCCGATCCCGAGAGGGACCTGTGAGTTCAGCAGTCGTGTTTGTGCAGTGCTAGAGGATGGGACAGGACGCGACGCCCATGGGATCTACTACAAAACTCGTCACAGATCCAAACAAGGTAGGCTCTTATTCAATATTTTTTTCTTTATAAAATAAGCAAATCAACTAACTTTATATTATTCCTTCGAAATAATTTACCAAAACAAAAATCATATAATTGTGTGAAGAACACATTAGAAAAATATCGCTCCATTGTATCTGTCTGCTATAATTTCTCAGAAAAAGGAATGAAATATGGCTATATAAATATAAAAAAAATATGTGTTTATACATATACACATAATTATGAAATAACAAATAGAATCAGCTGAACCGTGAAAAAATAAAGTTAATTTAATATTTTCAAGTCACAAATAATCCCCAAATTTGCTGATTTACAAATGCCATCTATCTCCTTAGCATTTTAGCGTGTTTCATTGCAATAACAACAGAAATTGCAACAAATAGTCCCAAATTTAAATTTTGAGTTTCAGGTAATCCTCTATTTTTAATATGCCAATGTTTCTAATTAACAGAGTTTTTTTTTCTTTTCTCATTCCATTGTTATTTGCAAAGTTCCGTTGTAAAAAATAACTTATTGACATCACTCCTACATATGTACATATATATTTTTTCTTTAATCAATTTGGCGTGGTAAGGTCCATTTCCAAGTTAGTGAACCTTCCCAGCTATTAAGTGAACAGTAAAATATTGAGGGATATGACACTCTACATTTATTAAAAACTAGCTGTTACCCGGCGTGCCATGCTACACCTACATTTAGAAAAGCCTAAATAAATTAGAATCCAAATAAGTATTATTAAAATCTAATAACACGAATCTGTAACTGTTATGAACCCGTGACCTGTCAACTGTGAGTCCTAGACGACTTTGACCTAACCTATAACACCCCCCGTGTCAAGACATTCATGTATGCCAAGTTTGGTAAAAATCGGTCTAACGGTGTGGGTTTGTATAAAGAACAAACAAACAGACAAACAGCTGGTAGAGGTTTTTGACCTAGCCTACGGCACTCTCCAGATTAGGAACTACCCGTGTACCGAGTTTAGTCAAAATCGGACGAACGGTGTGGATTTGTATAAGGGACAAACATACCGAAAGGCAGCTGGTAGACGTTTTTGACTTAGCCTACGAAACTCCCCAAATTAAGATCTACATGTGTACCGAGTTCAGTGAAAATCGGACGAACGGGTGGACTTGTATAAGGGACAAACATATGGACAGACAGCTGGTAGATTTTTTTGACCTAGCCTAGGAGATTTCTCTTATCAAGACCTACCATTATTCCAAGTTTGGTCAAAATCGGTCAAACGGTGTGGATTTGTATAAAGAAGAAACAAACAAACAGACAGACACGAGTTTTTTATATATATAGATTAATAAAGTTATTCTCTATTGCAACTTCTTTTCAGTCTTGTATTAAACGATTAGTAATTTTTATTCTTTGTAATACAATTGCAATAGCTTTAGTACTTTCAAGGTTATACTCCAGTTAATTGTATAAAAGATAACTCCTCTTTTCTCAGCATCCCAGGGAACTATGCAGTTGAAAATTCTATAGTTCTCGTT
This sequence comes from Gonocerus acuteangulatus, assembly GCA_946811695.1. Classification (NCBI taxonomy): domain Eukaryota; kingdom Metazoa; phylum Arthropoda; class Insecta; order Hemiptera; family Coreidae; genus Gonocerus; species Gonocerus acuteangulatus. Next base: position 40,102,015 of record OX328126.1, on the reverse strand, counting down.
AACTTTATATGCAGATTTATGTCAGGCTTCGTTACCATAAATAACGAGAAAACTCGCTATAGGATCAGTTTTAATTTAGTAACAATTGTATTTCCAAAGCACGTTCACCTTTTACAGTCATTTTTTATTTCTGTGAAAACATAGAAACGCATGCGTGTTATGTTTATGTTTAGGGGGATATTGTTCGACGATTGAATGAAAGTGTTAAGAACACTTAAGTCATTTAGGAAAGGCAATTAATGAGCTATTAATATTAGCAGCTCACCCCTCTGAAATCCTTCCTCAGCAAGCTATCAGAGGACGAAGGACAGCGAAAGGTGGTAATACTTCCTTACAAGTACGCTCTTCAGCAATCTTCAAGAGGAGGGAAAAGGATATCAGAAGAAGTTAGACGTCTTCACTTTCTGGCGTTCTTCGGTAAAGCCACAGCACGAAGGACGACAGCAAAAAGTGTTAAGAGTTCCTCATTAGCAATCATCATTAGAGAGGCGTTACACTTCCTCTCTAAGAAGCCTTCTTCAGAGGACTGAGGAGACAGTGGAAGGCGTTAGACTGACTCACAAAGAAGCCTTCTTAAGCAAAATATCAGAGGACTGAGGAGACAGTGAAAGGCGTTATACTTCCTTACTTAAAAGCCTTCTTCCGTAAAAGTTCAAAGGACTGGATAGACAGTGAAAGGTGTTAGACTGACTCACAAAGAAGCCTTCTTCATCAAAATTTCAAAGGACTGAGGTAAGGGGACATTGAAAGGTGTTAGACTTCCTCACTTAGGTGCCTTCTTCAGTAGAATATCAGAGGACTGAGGATGATATAGAAAGGGTTTACTCTTCTTTATTTACATGCCTTCTTCAGCAACATTAGAGAACTAAGAAGGACTTCCCACTTTACAAGCCATCTCAGCAGAATATCAGAGAGCGGAGGAGGACAGCTTAAGGTTTTTAACATCATCACTAGCAAACGTTCTTTAGCAATATTTATGAGAAGGGAAGATGCTATCGGAAGGCGTTAGACATCCTTACTAAAATGCCTTCCTCAGTAAAATATCAGAGGACTGAGGAATCCGTGAAAGGAGTTAGACTTCCCCACTTATAAGCCCCCTCAGCAAATATCAGAGGACTGAGGAATCCGTGAGAGGACTTAGACTTCCCCACTTATAAGCCATTTCAGCAAATATCAGAGGCCTGAGGAATCCGTGAAAGGAGTTAGACTTCCCAACTTATAAGCCATCTCAGCAAATATCTGAAGATGGACTGAGGAATCCGTGAAAGGAGTTAGACTTTCCCACTTATAAGCCATCTCAGCAAATATCAGAGGACTTAGGAAACAGGGAACGGATTTAGACTTTCGCACTTATAAGCCACCTCAGCAAATATCAGAGGACTGAGAAGAACTGTAAAAGTAGTTTGATTTCCTCTTTGGTAAACCTTCAGTAATCTATAAGAGGAAAAAAGAAGATATCCAAAGCAAGTAGACCTGTCTACTTCTAGCCTTCAGTGATTATGGCTGTGATAAAACCGAAAACTATCTATTTGAGTTCAATTAGTATATTTTTCTTCGTTCTTTAAAGCGCATTGCAATCCCCAATTGATTTTCGGCCAATTCTTCTTTCGCCTACAAGTTAATGTCCTGTGATTCCGAGATATTGCAGGTATTCATTTAGGTGCATTCGCGTCAACTGAGTCACCATAAAGTGACATTCCGCATAGGTCACCATCAAAGGTCGATTTCTATTCCAACCTCGTTGCAGTAACTATCGGCATTGGATTCCTAAGTCGGCCTGGATTCATTTCCTACTGATGACTGTACTCCTAGTCCGTTGTAAAAATCAAAACGTTTGGTCAGATCATCTGAAGCTCATCTAGCTTTCGATAATTCGGGTTCGTGAGTTGGTTTCCTATTATCTAACGTAGCTAGTTGTTACGGACAGTATCCATAAGATGTATTAACCCTTTTCTTGTTGGGTTTAATCGAGGGGTACCAGTGCGGTGTCTTGGCGTTCTTTAGGTCTATACGTTTATTTCCGATGTGTAATAAGATATTCTTATCGCAAATTATTTCGTGCATAAAGCTTGGGGTTAGTATTATCTAAGAATTATCCTGAAGCAGTCTTTGCTCTGGGATTGTTGCGCCCTTTATTTTTAGACAGCGAACTAATAACTCAATGTACTATCCGCATTTGTCATATATTTCACAACCAGTTTGAAATTACAAACAGTTGTGAATATGCACCAGCTCGTCCATTGATTATCGCCTGTTCTGTTGAATCGTCAGTATACACTAAAGCCTGTTCAGTTAGATGGAATAGTTCTAATCCCGCATGCGCGAAATTCTGCGAGAAATATTCCCGACGGCTCCATCATTTGCATTTCCATTACAATGAACAACACGCTACTTTAAAGTCAATAAAAACTGATTATGTCTCGTTTAGAAACAGAGAAGGCTTTGAGAGTTCAGGCAAGGGAGATGGTGTTTAATATTTATCAATACTTAGCTAAAGCTAATGCTAAAAACATATTAAGCTGTTTAAATAGATGGCTTCGTTGGAGGGAAAAGGACGTGGTCTATATTCCCTGTGCAAGAAAAACGATGGTAGGAGGTTTAAAACGCTTTTTGTCTTAGCTTTGGTTAAGTATTGATAAATATTAGACACTACTTCCTTTGTTTGACCTCTCAAAGCCTTCCCTAGTCTTGAAAGAGACATGATCTGTTTTTATAATGTTTCACGTATCGAGTTGTTCCTTGAAATGGGAGTTTGCAAATGTTGGAACCGTCGGGAATATTTCACTCAAAATTTCGCGCATGCGGAATTTTTTCCGTCTATCTGGGCAGGCCTCATAACGTTCGGATTTGATCTGCCTAGCGTTTTCAGATCCAAGCCTCTGAATTTGGAAAGTCTAATAAGTTCCAGTTAGTAAAAGGCTTGGTCTATCTTCAGTTGGTTCTTTGAAAAAAAAAACAACCCTTTGATATCAATAGTAAGACACCTAATATGTATGTAAATAATCGTCCTTTCACTGGACGAGTGAGAAAAGCGTATATTTCAAAATATAGCAAAAAAATGGTCGCTTGCCAGTAGTCGCGTGTACGAAATGTGTGTCGAATAATCCGCCCCAATTGAAGAAAAGGAAAAATACAGAGCCAATTATAGAGATGTCTTAATATCTAGGTGGCTGAGGTTCACATGGAGCTTATGCCAAGAGGGTACTTACATAAGCCTCCTGTCGTTAATACGCCATTTCGAAACTGGTTTCCAAGTATGTTTGTATATAGGAGGTTTTATCTCTCTACGCTCCTAACTTAACCTTCCACTGCAACAAACCGGCATGGCTGACTCATAACCTGGCATTAATGTTTAACCTCTTCCAGCTGAAGAACAAATAGGCAATTTCCTTATGGCCATTACTGTACAACTAAACTATGAATGAATGAATGAATAAGAGCATTTATTTAGCCACAAAAATTTACATGCAAAAAAAAAACAAAAAACAAACAAGCTTAATGAATAAGACAATGGGTATAACCCGTCTGCCAGGTTGTAGCTAGTACTACTAGGATCATGCTAAGCTAAGTAACAGCACAACAGCATTACCGATTGTAATCAAAGCAAGCTCTTAATAAACAATACCAAGCATTAAATAAAATAACAAGCAGTGTAAACAATATACCAAGCATTTAATAAAATCACAATCAGTGCTGCCAAATCAAAGAAAAGAACATGCTAAAATCAAGCAAATTCTAAAGTTATTAAAATTAAATATATAGTACAATACATAAAACTTTAATATATAAATTATATTAACCATACATTGTTCAGAAAATATATAATAAAAATAACTAGATAAATAACAACATGCAATTAAAACTATATCACGCTTTCAAGCAACAAGAATAACAAAAACAAATTACTAAAGCTATATATTTTAATAGGACACAATCATGCTTTAATTTATAACTCCTATGATAAAAATATAAGTTTCATAATATAAATTTACAAATTAATAGTTGAAATAGCCAATTATCTCTTTCCTATAGCTCCATGCATTCTCTAAATATTTATAGAAGATGCTCAGGTTGGCTCAGTGGTAGAGCACTGGACTAATAAGCTGGAGGCCTGAGTTCAAATCCCGAGCAAGCACTAAAGATTTTTTCTTCTAGTGTCTTCGTTCACTGGTTGAATTCGGCCTCCCTGACCGTCCCTAGGCCAACCCAGCCTTTAAATAATTTAATAATGGGTACCTTGGTTGGTGCTAATGACTCTAGCAGTCGAAGCAGCCAAGGGGAAAATCAGGCGGCCGGAGCATAGTGCTGACCACACTATCTCCCTAGTGTGCCGTATGGTCATGAATCAGATACCTCTATAGTATCTGCCCCTCAGGGCCCTCGTGGCCTGTTACGGGACTGATTTTTTTTGGACGAGGTTAGCTCAGTGGTAGAGCACTCGACTAATGAACTGGAGGACCAGGTTCAAAACCCGAGCGCGCACTAAAGATTTTTTCTTCTAGTGCTGCCGTTCGAGGGTTGGATTTGGGGTCCCAGATCGTCCCTAGGCTCACCCAGCCTTTAATTAATTGAATTAATAATGGGTACCTTGGTTGGTGCTAATGACTCTAGCAGTCGAAGCAGCCAAGGGGAAAATCAGGCGGCCGGAGCATAGTGTTGACCACACTATCTCCCTAGTGTGCCGTATGGTCAAGAATCAGATACCTCTATAGTATCTGCCCCTCTTGGCCCTTGTGGCCTGTTACGGGACTGATTTTTTTTTTTTTTTTTTTTTGAATTGCACATCCCTATCTGGACTATAGTTCAAATAGAATAAGCTTCCCCTTGCTTTAAACAGCATACTAACCATTCTCAGATTAGTAAACCTGTTATAGTTAGCGCTATCTGATAGGTTCCAATCCAACATACTAAATGTTTTATGATAACATGAAGCTTTTGCTTACTCTGATTCGAGACCTCTGACTCCAACATGATTTCGATAATTTTATCCCAATTTTTCCCCCAGTTTTCAACATTTCCCGTCTCCAATGTACAATTATATTTCTCGAAAATACGAGTCCATGTTTTCTACCAGTAAATCTTACGACCTATGATTTGTGTAGACAAAAATTTAGTTATTCTATTGTCTGATTTTTGTAATGTAGTTATTATATATTCATAATGTAGTTTTAGAGTGTGAAAGTAAAGGAGTTGAGTTTTTGTTTCTAAATATAGAATATAGTTTGGAGTATTTTTGGGTAAATTAAATATTGTTTTTATGTAAAATCTTTGAACTAAACTATGATATATGAAAATCTCGAGACATCAAAGGTTGAAACGTGTTAAAAAATACCAAAAATAATTCTCATTAAAAAAGCCGTACAGCAGGTGCTGTGTAACCAGAGAACATTTTTTACAAGCCAATAAGTATAGAAAAATGGTTTGGTCTTTGTGTTCTGTTATGGCTAGCAGACTCAATTATTAAACCAAAAACTTTGAGGATTTAAATTGGCCCACATACGATTAAGACTACCATATCCAATTCAGAAAAAAAAGCAACACCATTTATGCACAAAAACGTTGTTGTATTACTACCATTCCTCGCATGCTCAGGTACAGTGCCAGTATCACTAACAGAAAATGGCTTTAGGCTTTTCACTTCCTATTACTTGCACCTCCTATTATACGAAACACAAAACCCCACATAGAGCTCGGGGTTGTTCACTCCAAAGAGCACATTGAAAAACGCACCCAACGGCACTACAAAAAATTCCCAACAATAGAAGGAGCCAGCTACTATCAACATGGAGAAAGAATTTAAACACGATTAAAACGAAGATGTTATCAATACTTCTTCCATTCATAGTTTATCCCGTTATTTTCTATTTCAAAAATGTTGCTTATTATTTATTTTGTTAATGCATATTTTTTGTCCCTTAATCATTGGTAAAAAATTAAAAACTTGTAGGTACTTTAATATATTGGCTCAAATAAATATTAATTGAATGATATTGATGTTTATATCAAACAAAGAATTGAAGAATATTATCAAAACGTATATATACAGGGTGTCCCGTAAATGTCTAGTCATATTGAGAGGGGTGATAGAGGACCTTTAGGGGAACAAAAAATGTTCTATGACGATTTCCCGAATTCTCGCCCATAAGGGAGAAAACGTCGTTTTATTGTTTTATCGAGACAAACGTGGTTTTTAGAACATAATCGTTGTAGCTCCGTCCCAAGTGGTACTACTAGAAAGGGAGTGAAACCAGTCGAAAGCTGAGTAAATTTACTATAAGACTAGTTGAGAGTAAACGTAAAAATGAATAAATGTAAGTATGTATATCTTACCAAAAGAAGGCAATTCTAAATTTCCTGACATTTTATTGATATTTCATTCCAGCGTTACTCCTCAATGGGCAGGATCTGAGATTTCCGGGTATCAGAAAAACTTCCTCATTTAACCAGCTTTCCATTCATGTATCACAACCCTGTGTTATTGAAGTATTTGAACGGTTTAAGTACAAAAGTTTAAAAAAAAAACATGGATCTGTGAAAAGAAAATTATATTTTTTTCTTCAGTTTATTCAAAAAGCTGAAGGGAAATATTTATTTTTATAAATGTTTACATAAATATTAAGTAAATGTTTACTTAAAACAATAAAAAAAAATTACTTCCACGGATATAAAAAAAATCCTAAAACAGTAAATAAATAAAATACACATTTATTTTGAATTTGTTAATTCAGGTAACTAATACTGGGTCCAGGAGGCGGCCATTAAGGAACCCCAACCATACATTAACCTCAAAAATTATTATTTTTACCTAGATCACGCATTTGAACACATTTTTACAGGTACTTATATTTATAAAACAAATGCTTTACCTTAAATTAATACTGATGGCTACGCTTGTGAAACTCACTGGGATTCTGAGCCCATGCGTTTTTGTTGTGGTAATTAAAAATTCTATCCCTCATAAATAATATGTACATAGTCCTGTAAAAATGTGTTCAAATGCGTGATATAGGTAAAAATAGTAATTTTTGAGGTTAATGTATGGTTGGGGTTTCCTTAATGGCCGCCTCCTGGACCCAGTATTAGTTACCTGAATTAATAAATTAAAAATAAATGTGTATTTTATTTATTTACTGTTTTAAGATTTTTTTTTATATCCGTGGAAGTAATTTTTTTATTCTTTTAAGTAAATATTTACTTAATATTTATGTAAACATTTATAAAAAAAATATTTCTCTTCAGCTTTTTGAATAAATTGAAAAAAAAATATAATTTTCTTTTCACAGATCCATGTTTTTTTTTAAAACTTTTGTTCTTAAATCGTCGGAGTTACACTGGAAAGAAATATCAATTAAATGTCAGGAAATTTAGAATTTCCTTCTTTTGGTAAGATATACATACTTACATTCATTCATTTTTACGTTTACTCTCAACTAGTCTTATAGTAAATTTACTCAGCTTTCGATTGGTTTCACACCCTTTTTAGTAGTACCACCTGGGACGGAGCTACAACGATTATTCTTCTAAAAAGTACGTTTGTCTCGAAAAAACAATAAAACGACATTTTCTCCTTTATGGGCGAGAATTCGGGAAATCGTCATAGAACATTTTTTGTTCCCCTAAGGGTCCTCTATCACCCCTCACAATATGACTAGACATTTACGGGACACCCTGTGTATATATATATATATATATATATATATATATATATATATATATATATATATATTTATACATATTTATACATACATACATACATACATACATACATACATTCATACATACATACACACATACATACACACATACATACACACATACATACATACATACATACATAGATATATACAGAGTGGCCAGATAAGCGGGCCAAAAGAGAAATAACTCCTAAACGGTTGGAGAGATCAAAATGTTTGAAAGGAGCAAAGTTCTAATTTTAACAATAAGAAATACTAACTTCTTCATTATTTGTGATCTGAAATTTTGGCACCTCTTTTGCCTTAAGCCCCAATATTTTTCTCTTTTCTTTTTTAGATTATACTAAAGAGAATAGTTTTATTGAATGCTGTGCACACTCTACGAAGCTGAATTACCACCTCCCTTAAGAAAAATACCACTTGAAAAAATTAATGTACATTTTTAATGTAGAACTACTACTACTACTAAGCAAAAAGAAAAGAAAAAATCCGTTTATACAGTTCTTCTTTGCTTTCTTAGTACTTTTAAAAAATGTACTGGAAGATATGGGAACTCTTCCCTTCAAAGGCCTATTTGAACCTTTAGAAGGATTATTTTCTTACTTCCGGTGACCATTTTGTAGACCTAGACAAGAACTACAACTTTGCTTCTTTAAAACATTTTGATATCTCCTACCGTTTAGGAGTTATTTCTCTTGTCGCCAGCTTATCTCTGCCACCCTGTATATATGTATATATAAACATACATATACAAACATTGATGTATTTGCGTTGTCTTCTTTATAAGAGACTCTATCTAACTGAAAAAACGCTTTAAAATAATTATAATCCGCTTACAAATTGATAACGCGACGAGAAATGCTTGGAGTGCTGAATATTTCTAATGGGCGTATTAAATTAGTGAAAGTGTTAATTAATAACTAATTATTTCTCAATCTAGTAATTAATTTGTCTCGGAGTTATTTTCTAACTTTAATCAAGCTGGCAATTAACACCGTTAGATATTTAATTAAAACAATTAAAATGGAAAAATATGCGTCAGATTAAATGGCGTTATTTTCATTTAATAAAGTATGCAAAATAAAAGTGATTCGTATTTATATCTTAAAAACGATTAAATTATTATTTTTAAATATACTTCATGTTGACTATATTCTTGTAATAATAAAGAGTCTCTTCTGCAGATTGTTTATTGAACTTGACAATCACAAGTGCCAGAGATTGTAAAAATTGAAGAGTAGGGAATTATTATTATTATTATTTTCATATATATATATATATATATATATATATATATATATATATATATATATATATATATATAGATATATATATATAGATAATTTGTTCCTGTAATCATGGATCATATCTCTATTTCGTAATACACCTCACATTATTAGATTCAAATGTTATATAGAGCGTTCAACTTCCAACAAATATATTTGAGATAGTTCTCACTTTCTAACTGATCGATTTTGCTGATTGAAAGAATAGAAACATTAAAAACAAAAATAGTTATTTCTAACTTAATAATTGACAATCACAAGTGCCAGAGATTGTGAAAATCGAAGAGTAGAAAATTATTCTTTATGATTTTATTTATTTAGAGATAATTTGTGCACACATTATCTGTATGTAAGTAATTTTTCCAATCTGCGGACGTAGTTGTCTATTTCATGTCATATACAACAAACAGTTCTGACTGATCTGTTTACTAGTTCATTTAGTTTTGTTTTTTTAGTTTCATAGGCTGAAAGAACAAAAATGAACCTGGTTGTGAGCTCATTCTTAATATTAAAAAAATTGGATTTTTCTAACAAGCAATATGAAAATTATTGTACCAGGTAATGCATCAATGCCAGGTAAAATATTTCCCTGACAGAACATAAGAAGTTTCTACTTGAGGAAGGATTAGAAAGAACTAATGTAAAACTAACATTGTTAGGAACAATAACTAAACACATTGTCAATCGCCCAACCTTGTCCTACTTAAACTATTACTGATAAAAAGGTGTACCCACATGTGTGCCTAGTTGAGAAATAAGGTCTCGATCGCATCCAGCTAACTTAAGAGGTAATACTACATTTTGGGATCAAAATCAAAGTAATTTATCAATAAAAATAAATCAATATTTTTCAATCCGATATATCAAACGTTTTATATGGGATGTTAAAGTTTCCAAAAAAAAAAAAAAAAAAAAGTTTCAATTATTCGGAAAAAACGCTGTCTGACGAACGGAAACCCTCTTTTTTCACGATAGTCTGCAAGCGGCATTTTTTAATCTAGTACAACTAAAATTATTTCGAAAGAAGAAAGTTAAATCTAGTAAAGTACGTAGGAGTTTTAAGAAATATTATTTTTTTTTTCGAAAATGGAAAACAATTCATCATTTTCGATTAAAAAATCCGTCGAAAATCGCTTATAAAATCGGTACAATTCAATGAATCGAAAAAATCCTACGTACTTTATTAGCAAATATCATTTGGAAGCTGTAGTTAAAATTTTATGTTAATCGGGCAAACATTGAAGACGCCAGAGTATCAACCGATTTGAAAAACATATTTTTGAGAAAACGACTTTAAAGTTTAATGTTCTGAAATGTTCATTTTATTCCTATTTAATTCTTTTTTTTTTTTTTTCATACTTTCTTGTAAATAAGAAAAAAAAGGGTTTTAATTTCGAAATGTATTGAAGGAGGACCAATAAAACTTATCAATTCAAAACAGGGACCAATCGAAGCCTTCAAATCAGCATCGCGTTCACTCGGCATCGGGCCTTCACTCGAAAATCGGAAAATCGTATTTTTTGCCCATTAAAAAAATTCGTATTCACAAAAACACTTTGAGATATCATTTTTGATTAGTTAAGTCTTTTACCCCATAAAAAAAATGGGGAAAAAAGTTACAAGGTAGTATTACCACTTAACTAGCGTTTTGTTTTGAATGTTAGTTACTTGGCGTTATTTCCTTTTAGCACTTTCCTCCGAAGGAAAGTAGCTATTGAGGTTGGACTCATGACGGAATTTTTGAAAAATTTCTTCAAATCTTTATCGATCCTACCTAGTAGACACCGAAAATGACCCCCGTTAAAATTTATATATATCTATATATATATATATATATATATGCATATATATATATATATATATATATATATATATATATATATATATATATATATATATATATATGTCTGTTAACACGATAGCGGCCAGTGTTTTTGTTTTTTCGTCCCGAAACTTGGTATATAGCATTCAATTAGCAAACGATTGAACGAGTTCGTTAACCACCAAAATCGGTCTACCGGAAGGGGGGGTTTACCCCGAACCCAAAACACTAATTTGACCATTTCAGCCGTAATATTTGTTATATTTCAACGAAACTTGGTATTCGTAGTGGTAATATAGAGAGAAAAGTGAGATATAAAAATGAACTAAATCGGTTCATAAGGAGGGGGGGGGGGGGTTTACTCCGGACCGACAATACCAATTCGCCACTAACAGCCGTGATATTAGGTATATTTCGACAAAACTCGGTATTCATAGTGGTAATCTACAGGTAATTATGTGTTGAAAAATAAACTAAATCGGTTCATTAAGAGGGGGGGGGGGTTTTCTCCAGACCCACAATACCAATTCGCCACTACCAACCGTGATTTTTGGTATATTTCGACGAAACTCGGTATTCGTAGTGGTAATCTACAGGTAAATATGTGATGTAAAAATAAACTAAATCGGTTCATTAGGAGGGGGGGGGGGGGGTTTACTCCGGACCCAAATTACTAATATACTCATACTGGTCGTAATTTCTGCTGGGTGAACGTGGGTAACTCACGAGAAAGAAGTGTTATAAAAATGAGCTGAATCGGTCAATCGGAAAGGGGGGTTTACTTTGTAATATATTTCAATAGAAAAGCCAGCCAGACATAGGTCCACAAAGGCGCCGCAAGGAGCGCTAGAGGGACTGTATCCGGTTCCTGCGTTAGATTAAAATACGATAATATGAGGTGTTTTGTATTTATTACGTAGTGTAGTAGGTACCATGTGTAAACATAACTCTGGAAGCAAATTAATAATTTATCAGTTACTCATTACAAAATTAAAAGAGAACTATTCATGGTTTTATTTTATTTATGTAGGATATTTTAAGCAAATTGTTCTGGAAAGCAGTCTACACTACCCAAATTCTGAGGAAAGTGCTTAGTTATGCAGCTCCTGCGTGACGGACTTTTTATTATTGTAGTATTATTTACCCTTGTTCCACCTTATTGTTGGGCGTTTCGTCCTTTCCTCCATAAGCAAGAAACCTGCTTATGACGACGATCTTATGACTGAAAATCCGGAGGTGCCGAGGAGAAAAGCCCACGTTTCAGACCCTATAGCCTCGGGTACGATACGAGCGATGAGCGATCAGAGCGACGTCGCTCACATTAATGTTATGCTTGAGTGTAGTAGGAATGAGGGAGGACTGGCTGCAATAGGCATGAGCGACCGGGCGACCTGGCTAGCCCCATTTTAATTGAAAAACGTATATTGGAGTATGCGATGACGGAGACTAAAGGAAAGTACCGCCCAGCCGCTCTGTATCGTAGCCAGTGCCCCTCTTATGCAAAAACCTCTGTCGTTCCACAAAACTACCGGTGGTTCAAATCTGTATATAGCGCTGCTCCACAAATTTAGCCGAAATAGGTTACATAAATAAAGCCGAATTATAGTATTTCCTTTAAGAAAATGGGGGGGGGGGGGGTTATCGTGTATATTTGATTAATCAGAAATCTTCATTAGTATGCCATTGGTTCAATGTTTAGAGCCTGTGAGAACATCTCAAACAAATTGGTGTGAAAGTAATTTCATTGATACAGACCATGTAGAGATATCCAACGTGAAATCACGTGAGAACGGTAAGCTTTCACGTATTCCAGCTGACGGATCATTAGACAGGCTGTTAACTATAGGTAACTCAATGCACGATATAATAACTTCACTGTTTGATGTGGTAAATGGATGCTCACGTGGTCTGGTTACAAAGCTCGTTGGGTTCTCATGTTACCAGGTCGTTTGTTTATTTATTTTATATTAGGAATCGTTGTATAAGCGATTTATCTCTTTTGACTAGTTATAAATACATACCTCATACAATAACAGTAATAAACATTCAGGGAAAAATTAATCAAAATAAATGAAATCAAAAACATATTTTATTAGTAAACTAATATTAATCAAGAAAACTATATATATATATATATATATATATATATATATATATATATATATATATATATATATAGATGGATAGATAGATAGATAGATGTGCTAAATAAGTAAATACCATCGAAAACAAAAAAATAATACTTTTAGCGCGGTTACTCCCTCCCTCCATAGGGAGGAACCCCGCTTATAAGGTTGATCGCATGACGCAATCCGGAAGTGCCGACTAGAAAATTTTGCGTTTCAGAACCCCTAGAGACCGAAAATGAAGGTGGTTCAAATTTGTATATATATATATATATATATATATATATATATATATATATATATATATTTGTCTGTTCACGGCATACGTCAGCGAATAATGGTCCGATATTATGAAATTTGGTACAAAAATCTTTCGTCTAATTTGAAAGGTCAAGTTCGTTAACCAGCAGAATCCGCCCACCGGAATGGTTTTTTGAGCGAATGTCGCGCGACAAAAATCGTTCCGCTTACTTCATATGCTTGCAAGTACTCGTTTTATAGGCTTCTGGGCATAGAAAAACGAATGAAACCATTTTTAAGGCGATAGCCTTGACCGTTGTTGAGAAAATGGGAAAAATAGTTGTTGAATAACGTTTTTGGTTTGGGTACTTATAATCATGGGATTCAGTTGAAACATTTTCTCCATGTTCAAATTTCATCAAAACTAATATGTTGAAATTTTGGTTACGTTTGGAGTTAAGGAAGGGTTAGAACAAAATATTTTTTTTGGTAACTTTCCTTAATTTTTTTTTTTTTTTTTTTTTTTTGTTTACGGCGCATCTAAATCTAGGTCATTAGCGCCGACATCCAGGGTGCAGCGCGGAATTTTCCCAGCGAGCCCTGAGATGAGAAAATTCCTGCCGGAGGTGGGAATCGAACCCACCATCTCCCGCTTATGAATCCAAGGCGCTAGCCACTAGACCACGGGAGACCCCACTTTCCTTAATATCTCGAAAACGGTTGAGAATATTGGTAAGCGGAAGGTTACCATTAGAAAGCTTACTAAATGCTCTTAAAAAAAAGGTTCCGAAGAAAATTTTGATTAGGCGATGTCAATCGGAAAATAAGTGCTTAAAACTAAGTAGAAGTATTTGATTTCGGTTATTCGAACGGTTCTTTTTCTCTGTTTTTATTTCTTGTTATTTTTTAATTGCTTATAGTAGGATAATGTATTTGACAATAAAACAGGTTAAGTAAAATAATAAAAACAATTTATTGTTAGAAATATAGCTTCGAGAGAGATTCGAAGACCTTGTGACAATTTTCAACTGCCTAGCGGTGGCCTTTCTTGAGTTGGCCGACCCATCCAGGTAAGATCATAAATCAAGACCTTTCAAGAAAAGTGGAACCAAAACAATAGCTGCTTCTATTTTAATCTTTCCAAATGAGACTAGGGATAAGAACGGAACCGCGCTAAGATGATGCAGCTCCTGCGAGTCGGACTTTTTATTCCTCTCCGGAAGAGACAAGTAGTCTACGATATCTCTCGGTATTGGAGGAAAAAAGTATTATTTTTTGTTTTCGATGATATTTTCCTCATTAGAGTTTCTTGGGTTGCTGATTTAAAATCTGCTATTATTTTTGGTGAAAAAAAATGTATAATGCTAGTTTACTTCAAACGTAAGCATATTTTTGAATTTATTTGACTAAACATAAATTATTGTTCAAAAATTGTATTTTTCCCTATAATTTACTCTATAAAACAAATTTATTGGTGAAATAAGTATCTCGATATCATTTGCTAAACTCGATATATAAAATAAAACATTTTCAAATAACCTTATTTTATTTCTCAACTCCTGAGACGCATTGGACGGAATGCTCGGACATGTGTCGACTACTTTTCGATCTAGAATAACCAGGGAAAAAAATGGACCAAGGGTGGTTTCACCCCTTAAACGTGCGATTGGGCCGAATTAAAAAAAATACGTATCTATTATTTCACGTGTTTAATAAAGTTTCATAAAAATCGGCTCCGGACACTTGAGGATGTTCCCTTTTTAGTTGGCGTTTTTGCTATGCTCTTTGCTCTCTCTACGTTCCACCCTATTCTTTGTCTAAGTCAGGCTGTAACGTTACACTCTGAGCAGATTGGCCTTTTCTCTCCATTAAATAGGATATCGTTAGAAATGAATGGCCAATCCTAAACCTTGTCAGGATCACTTATTTACCCATTTAGAGGATATTTTGCTTGGCAGACGGTTTTATTTGAAGTAATTTGCGTGCCTGTGTCCATTTTCGTTACCAAGTATGTAGTTTAATCTACCAACCACTCAGAGCGATCAAATGCTGTTTGATCTCATAACCAACCAGTCCATTCGACCAAATTCTCTAGCTCTAGGAAGCAGACCTAAGGTTACCGAATCAGCAGCGTTCCTTACAGGAAGGTGTAAGGACCCACCTAGACTGAATGCCCATGCAGAGGGAGGCGAGATCTGAAGCAGACAATGACTGGTCGTGGAGGGGGTACTCCAAGGTTCTATACTGCACCCATTATGTAACTGCTCCTATGGGATTTGTACCCTCACCCATCCTAACCCGCTAACCTACCAGCCTGCCCGCATCGCCTTCTTCTCCAGGTTATAATAAATGTTCTGGCTTCAGCAACCACAAAATAAAGCTGACTGAAAAATAAGGCTACCCATTTTTGCGAAAATATAATGTAGTTTTTGTCGAAATAAAAATTCAAGATTAGTAAAGTCCCTTTCTCGGAGTGCAGCATAGAAAGAGCAAAGAACAAGAGCAAAGAGCACAGAGTAGAAAGCTAGCGAAGCAGAAACCATAGCAACGATTTCAATTCAGCATTGCAACGTTTTTCGATATGCTCTCTCTACGCTCGACTCTTCGAGTAAGTACCCTTCGATAATAAGTTAAGTGAACATTGCTTCATTACAGCTTAAAAGAATTCAAAACACATTTACCACACACTATTCTTGAAGTAAAATCTCTTTGCAAGAGACTTTACGTTACTTTTTGGCATATAAATTCATTTCATACAAAAAATAGCTGCCTCAACCGCATTATAGTCATTTGACCTGGAGTAAGCCCACACTCCTGTAGAACGATTATGATTGTTTTTGATACACTTACCGATATTAAACCTAAAAAGAAGAATAATTGTATGAACCTCTTAAGCTACTATTTTCAGTTTATAAGATGGTTACCCTATTCCTCACTTTGTGATTATATTGTTGCTGAAAGTTAAAACACATTTACTAGTCTCCGATTACAATTTATCTACCTACTTCACGCCCACTTGATGCGTCTTCAAGAGCACTTAAAACCAGCTGAAAGTCTCGAAGTTTAAGGCTGAATTTAATTATTTTAAATGCTCCTGAAAAGGAGACAGTTGGGAAAAAAACATGTTGAGCGTGCTAAATGGTAATTGTAGCATAGGTTGTTGTAAATTTGTTTTAAATTTGTGCCACAATAAAATTACAAAATGATAAATAGGGTAACCGTCTTATAATCTAAAAAGAGCAGTTTAAGAGGTGCATAAAATTATTGTTCTTTTTTAGGTCTAATGTGGCAAAAAAGAACGAAACTCGGTATATATCAAGCAAAACTTAACAAAGAAATATATGCTGGAAAAACACAAAATTTTATGGCGGTTCATGAAATTATATATATATGTATATATATATATATATATATATATATATATATATATATATATATATTCGTTGTATATAGAGGAGGTCGATAAAATAAGTATCATCTCATTTTAATTAAAATATCAATTGAACCATGCCTCATCGTCTTCATGGTTAATAACCATGCTCCATTTTGAAATATAGTGACGACGTTTTGTATTATTTTGAGAACGAGGGTGGGTTACTTTATTTTGAATAGCTCATTTAGGATTGTATTGGAGGATGTTGCAAAACTTGATAACAATTTTGGGAAGGTTGCAGATTCTCACACTGCAATAGCGTGGGTTCTTTGCAACACTTTGTGCCTTACTCGCAGGTACCCCTTGCTAATTACATTTACCAATTATACCTTGCAGTAACGGAGTCAGAAAGTTTCCAAGAATGGTGTAAGTATATTGCAATAAGCAAAAACATGATGTTTGGTGTATTTTAGTAGATAATATACACCAAACATCTTTTTGAAAATTCAAAATTAGCAACAAGATCATGTTTTTTTTTCTACATGCACACCGATGGACATGTGTATCCATGTAACATATATACGTTCTTCATTTATTCAATCTACATTAAGTAGCACAATATCCTTAAAGTAAATTTAATGTTGATTTCAAAAATGTAATAAGACGTTGGAAAAAATTGTTTACAAGCAGAGAAAATTGGAGTTGTTCTACAAAAACACGGGTTTCTCTAACGAACCTTTGTTGTGTTCAACTACATTTTTTGTCTATTTATTACATATACATGTATGTATATATATATATATATATATATATATTTATGTATACATACATTCACACTCACCTACGTAAATATAAGCATATATATCTTCCACGTTTAAGTGAAGAGTAAATTTTTGTGCAAATTTGCGATAGAATAAATTCAAAATAATAAATAAATATAATGAAGATTATAATTTTTCCTAATGTTACCAGATATCAGAAGTAGTGTAAGAGTCTAGAATTAAATCTTGTTTTATAGCTGTGAGTGTTTTAGATGATCGGCGAGTTGTTCCTATTCAAAGGAGGTTTTGCTGAAGTTGGGCGTAGTTACTGTTTGTACGTCAGGTATGGGCCCGTTTGTAGCAACTTTTGCTTGTTAACTAACATAAAATGTTAGTTTTAGAACCGTCTTGTCCTTGAAAGAATCTTGACCCGTTATTTTGATGACAGACTCTTCAAGGATGGCGAGGATGAATTACTGCTTACGAATCTTGCGTTCTTCGTGACAGCGTTCAATCCTTAATTATAATGTAGATGGAAGGCCGACCGTAGCCAGTATCGTATGACGATAATACGTTCTTGATCGTTTTGCAACAGTTAAACAATTTAGCTTTAGTTAGTAAGTCGGAATAAAATTTTACAACCTGAGTTGACTATGAATAGGACACATTGGCGAGTCAACCATTGACTCGAACACAAAAACGAGAACATAGAATGCTAGAGGGCTTTTGCTAACTCAAGAAACAAAAGAGATATAAACAACCCAAATATTCACCGATAACAAAATCGTAAAAAAATATCAAGGAGTCCTGCTGGTGGTCGTGGGTGTTAAGGCCGGAGCGTTCCAGGCCTAAGGTCGTGTGTTGAAATTCCCACTGAGGATAGTGGATTTTATTTGGAAAAAATAATAGGCATCAGAAATATCCTGGCTAGAAAAGGGTGGTAGGCTGTCGATAACATGTGGTAAAAATCACTGTTATCTACAAGCGGAAGTTAAAACTTTTTATACATACATATATATATATATATATATATATATATATATATATATATATATATATATATATATGACAAAGAAACCAGCACGAACTAATTTAGACATTTTATAAATAAGTATTTAATTGAAGAAATGATATAAGCTATGCTCATTGTATTTAGCAATAGATGTTGCACTAATGAAAGAATATTTAAACATATCTTAAAATGTCCATCGATTCTTCCTTTACCAGATACGGAAAATGACCCCTGGTATTTTGTTCAGGAGTAAAACCACAACTTCATTCTACCGAGTTTCGTTACTTGGAAAAAATAATAATGGCCATTACGGGCAAATTATTTTTTTTCGCTTCAGCGTAAACACCTTATTCCTAACAGATCGATCGAGTTTATTTTTACAAAACATTTTGTTCTTTGGATGTGTTTTTTCGTAATATAAAAAAAAAATATAATCCAAAGGGGGATATAAATAAATAATTGTGTACGGAGTAAGTCCCTCCTCCAAATGGACATTTTTTCCTGGAGTTAAAATACTCTTACTGTCGCTTCTTATGAAAGTGTCATATAGCAAATTTCTTCCAGCAGACTGCTCAATCCCACGAAAGTTGTCCAATTTAATCATTTAATCAACTGGTCGACTCGATGAGCGTTGTATCCACCCTGCAGAGAGGAAGAAAAGGCCCTAAAAATATCAAATAAAATTTCGAACCAATCCAGCCTAGCCAGTTCTCAATGGTAATGACATTTCTCTTCGAGCAAATTGCCGAAATTACGAAAGAGCTTCAGAAAATGAGGAAAAAAGAAGATGATGATTCTTGGTGATTATGAATCTCCATTTCAATTTTTTTTTTATTATCTCGATGCCTGATTACCCATGATATAATGCGGCTATTCGGTTTGCCCTTGAAGGCTCGTGCTCATCTCGAAGACCAATAATAATAACTTAAATTAAGGCCTCTCGGTGGTCGAGACTGGAGGATGTGAATAGAAACACGGACTCAGGGACTGGGGTCAAATTGATGATCGAATCCGCATCCTGGCTTTATGAAATCTTCCAATATTAGAGATGGATTTGCCAGTATCATAATTTATTGGTCACACAGGATTAAAAAGCAATAATGATAATTGCTATGAGCTTTAAAACAGTCCGAATCGCAAGAACTGCGTTATCTTAGCGCGCTTCCGTTCGTATTCCTAGTGTCATTTGGAAAGCTTAGAATAGTAGCAGTTACTTTTGTATTAAGCATTCAAAAATGTAAACACATGAAGGGAGCGAGGACAGCGCGAAAATTAAACTTTTACCCAGCTGTATGAAGGCAAGAGAAGCCGCCATGAAACCGATAAGCATACCCAAAAGGCGTGTTGACCTGGTAATAAACCGATTGAGAATAGGTCAGAAACGTATCTCGCATTGTTACGACTTCAAGTGCCTCAATTATCAAGACCTTCT
The DNA here is from genome assembly GCA_946811695.1 of Gonocerus acuteangulatus. Taxonomy (NCBI): domain Eukaryota; kingdom Metazoa; phylum Arthropoda; class Insecta; order Hemiptera; family Coreidae; genus Gonocerus; species Gonocerus acuteangulatus. The sequence continues at coordinate 40,082,269 of OX328126.1, read as the reverse complement.
TGATATTAGACACATCTTGGTGGATTGTGCTTTGCTATGAGATGCCTGACAGCGACACCACTTATCTCAGTAACCTTAGTAAAATGATGTGTAGACGGGAACCGTCAATGAAGAGACCAATTGATTACACTGTTCTGCAAAAAAAAAAACTTTTCAGAACTCAGAAAAATTCTATCACCCTCTGATTTTGAGAGAAAAGAGGAGAAACTTGGAAAAAATGAAAAATTGTATTTGAAAATTATTGTCTTTATTATAACAGATTTTTTTTTCTTTTTCAACGGTAAAATATAATTAATTGAATCCTGCATGCTATCAGGTATAATACTAGATATGACACAACTCAAAAAATATACACACATCGTCAATGAGTATTTTTTTTTTCTTTTGTACTCTTCCTCCTCTATCCCCCGCTGCAGTGTCCAGCAGTAATCCGCCAGCATCTTCTCATTCCATTTGCCAGTATATCTTTTTTCCTTTCTGGATATGTCTTGGTGGAATCGTTCTCCATGTTCGTCCGAAACTGCACCCAAATTTGGGGCGAAAAAGTCTAGGTGACTATGCAGGAAATGTATTTTTAAGGACATATTGCATCCCAATGCAATTATTGTTTTATATGAAGTAAGCAGTTCTTGGACTATTTTTCGGTAGTCTCTAGATTTTTCGTTTCCCAAAAAACTTAGCACATACCTCTCGAAAAGCAATCCAAGCCTTTTTCTCAGTAGTATTTAGCTTTGCTTCAAAAGTGAGGTCCTTGAGTAGATGTCGAATTTGGGGTTCTACGAAAATTCCCTCCTTTATCTTATCATCGCTGAGATGCGGAAATTTTTGTTTTAAGTACATGAAACCTTCTCCTTCCTTGTCCATCGCTTTTACGAAGTTTTTCATTAGCCCTAATTTTATGTGGAGTGGGGGTAAAATTATTTGGTTTTTGTCCACTAATGGAGGATTGGTAATGTTTTTTTCACCTACTTTTTCCTTACGCTCTGGCCATTTTTTTACGACATAATGGTCTCCTCTTTTTCTGCTGTCCCACTCGCATAAAAAACAACAAAATTTAGTGTAACCTCCTTGGAGTCCTGTAAGCATGGCTACCCCTTTAAGATCTGCACAAATGCAAAAAACACTTTTAGCCATATTTCTTCAACCACTTGTAATATTCCCATCAAATTTTTTTTCGTTCAAATATACTTCATTGCGCTCAAAATCATCGGGCTTTTGAATTTTTTTCACTATGTTTTGATGCCAAAAAAAATTCGTAAAATTTACAAAAAAAAACACATTTTTGGATAAAAAAATAGAATTTCTCAAGAAACTGTGCGTGATAGACAGATTCTGACTTCAAATTCGTGTTCAGCACATTTGAAAACAGTAAGAAAGCATGTTTTGGTTTGAAGGAGGATTTTCGTGCAGAACAGTGTTATTTAAAGGATTTTAAAACTTATGCCTATATAGGTCCACATTGCATGGGCGTGTATAGAAAATAATTTCTGGGGGAGGGGGGCTAGGAGCATTTGGGACACTAACAATCTAGAACTAGGAATAGTTAACCGGTGGGATTCGATCCCCACCGGCGCCAAGAATTTTCTCATCTCTAGACTCGTTAAATTCCCCGCTGCACCCTGGATGTCGCAGCCAATGGCCGAAGCAACGTATTAAAAAAACAAAACAAAAAAAGTTAACCAACTGACAGGCTGTTACGCCCCAAAACAAATATTTCTTCTGAACTAAGCGTTCTTATTTAAATTATTTTTAAGGTTTTAATGACATATCTTTACCGACTAAATCAAAATTAGCACGCCCATGCCACATTGTATATTGATTGTACGAGAGTATCTAAAGCATAGAAGTATTTATTGAATGTTTATATATTTTATATGCTAGTATTTACTGAATGACTGATAAGTAACTAGTAAATAATCGTTTAAAAGAGTACATAGGTTATTTGTTTGGGATTATGTATAGACCTACGTTAAACGGTTGTTCTGTTATTTGTTAAAAAGAAGAACCAAAGTAAATATTACCTATTATAATAGTTTTATTGTCGTTTCTTCAAAAAGTAGCAAGTTGTGGTAAAGATCTTGACAGTTACAGCACCTAAGATAAATATATGTATATAAATTTACCGATTTAGAAAGTCTGAGGAACTGCGGGATCTTTTCTATAAAAGTCCGTCACGCAGGAGCTGCATAACTAAGCATTTACCTCAGAATTTGGGTAGTGTAGACCTGCTTTCCAGAACAATTTGCTTAAAATATCCTACATAAATAAAATAAAAACATTAATAGTTCTCTTTTAAATTTGTAATGAGTAACTGATCAATTATTAATTTGCTTCCAGAGTTATGTTTACACATGGTACCTAATACACTACGTAATAAATACAAAAAATCTCATATTATCGTATTTTGATCTAAGGCAGGAACAGGAGACAGTCACTCTAGTGGTAGAAAGCGCTCCTTGCGGCGGCTTTGTGAACCTACGTCTGGCGGGCTTTTCTATTGAAATATATTACAAATTAAACCCCCGCTTTCCGATTGACCGATTCAGCTCATTTTTACAACACTTCTTTCTCATGAGTTACCCACGACGTATACCGCGTTTCGTTACAATACAGCAGAAATTACGACCGGTATGAGTATATTAGGAATTTGGGTCCGGAGTAAACCCCCTTTTCTAATAAACCGATTTAGTTTATTTTTACAACACATATTTACCTGTAGATTACCACTACGAATACCGAGTTTCGTCGAAATATACCAAAAATCACGGCTGGTAGTGGCGAATTGGTATTGTGGGTCCGGAGTAAACCCCCCCCCCCTTCTAATGAACCGATTTAGTTCATTTTTATATCTCACTTTTCTTTCTATATTGCCACTACGAATACCAAGTTTCGTTGAAATATAACAAATATTACGGCTGACATAGTCAAATTAGTGTTTTGGGTTCGGGGTAAACCCCCCCTTCCGGTGGACCGACTTTGGTGGTTAACGAACTCGTTCAATCGTTTGCTAATTGAATGCTATATACCAAGTTTATATAACAAAAACTCTGGCCGCTATCGTGTTAACAGACACACACACACATATATATATATATATATATATATATATATATATATATATATGGATATATATAAATTTTCACGGTGGTCATTTTCGGTGTCTACTAGGTAGGATCGATAAAGATTTGAGATTTGAAGAAATTTTTCAAAAATTCCGTCATGAGTCCAACCTCAATAGCTACTTTCCTTCAGAGGAAAGTGCTAAAATGCTAGGCTCTCATGTTATACGGAAATCCTATTACTTCGCAATCAATGGAATGAAATCAACACTTCCGAACCTTAATGCATCAATTTCACCGTCTGATGCGGTCTTTACGCCTTTGAGCGTCAGCTTTAGAACGAAAACTGATGTATTCAACCGGGTACGCGTCGTTGGATGATTACCTTGTTTTCCAAATATGTTGATAATGAAGGTAATGGAAATTTCTTCAAAGCGTTTAATATTCCAGGAAGGATACTAAATAAATTTAGGTCGATCAAAGGTTTGCCTATAGTTATAATATAATTATATCTAAACCGCACATTCTGCTGAATATTTCTACATTCGAAAATAACATATGCCCCTGTTATCAGCAATAGGGGTTGGTGATTGAAGAACGGTACATCCAAGTGCGGTTACTGACCATTGCTTACCACCGCTACTGACAAACCACTGACCGTTACCTGCTGACCAGCTGCTATCCTAGCTACGCCCTTCTTCCCACTGTAGTGGTGATAGAAGTGATTTCTGCAATTTCTTTAATAATTACCTCAATCAGCTGTTAATTAATGGAACCGTCTTTACTTTACCTTCCGATGGGAAATCTAATTTCATTCTCGGGCTTCATCCATATTTTTAACAGCTGACTACTTATTGACGCTATGTTCATGATATTCAGTATTGACGTGGCTCTTGTAGAGGGAAAGTTCTGTTAAGTTCTATTAAACTGTATTTATTTTTGGGTCCTTAAAGAGGCATTACGTTAAAAACATTTGAAAAACTGTTTTAACGACAGTATTAAACGATTGTTAGTTATGGTTATTCTCTATTAAAAACATATCTTATTCCTTGCCAAGAAAACGTTTCCCATTTTCTGAGGAATATGCCTGGTTATGCAGCTCCTCCGTGACGGTCTGTTTTATTTATTCACTAATGTTACTCTTATTTAACATCTGCTTTGTTTTTCACTATGAATCATTTATATATATATATATATATATATATATATATATATATATATATATATATGTATGTATGTATGTATATATATACAGGGTGTATCGCAAGGAGATGACAATACTCAAGGGGGTGAGACTAGACCAATAAAAAAATGTATTATAAAAATGTATTTAAATGCTGCCAACCACACGTTTCTATCTGTTTTTGTTCTGATATATGCCTTTCTAAAACTTATCTAAAAGAAAACGTATTTTTTGTGGAATAATCCCAATTTTCTCTGCATTATTATTTTTGGAAGAGTAGTGATTTTAAAAAATATATTGTTAACTAGACTTTGTGATTCAAATAGGCTTTTTAACGTTTATTGGGAGTTGAAGAAGATAATTGTGAACATTGAAAATGCATTAGCCTTAAAGCAAATTTCAAAAGGTTTAGTTTCACCCCCATGATTATTGTCAACTACTTTTGATACAACCTGTACATATGTATACATATATATATATATATATATATATATATATATATATATATATATAAAACACACTACATCATTGTTATTAGAATTGAGTTGGTAATAAAAACTTATTTTTAAAAATGTTAAAACAATCTTAGTTTTAAAGTATAAAATCAAAATGACAAGCAACCAGCGTTCATAATAACAACCAATCTATGGTGAAGAATTCATAATCGTCGCCTATAATAAATATATTCAATTGATATCTTATCAGATTTATTCAATAAAGTAATATCAAAAGGTTCCCAAGAAGAAGAGAAAGGCTGTATGAATTAGGAAATTGAGAGAAAGAATATACGGGAAGGATTTCTCCATCCGAGTCCCATAATTCCCAGAGATTACTTTCTGATAATGTGATAACAGATGATATTCTTTAATCAACCATATCTCTCTTTCTCAATGAATAGATAGGATTGTATTCATATTCCACCTGATAGTATTGATTGAAAGTTGGCCATTTATTTTTTTTTTTACAAATACTGCAGATGAATAATTTGGAATTGTAAATGTTTGAAGGCAGTTCTCATTAGACAATAAGAAAGGATATCCTTCTGACAACTTTTATTACCGGCCTTTAGCAAGGAAATTGTCGCGCAAAAAAAAAAATCTTTGTGCCTACTTATTTCCATTAGTAGACTCTATGCAATTTTTTTTCTTTAGACGAGGAGGACCGTATGGAAGCATTCTCAAGGCTTTTATTAATCGCTTTCCGGAAAACTTTGAAGAAATCAGAAACTTTGTTTTGGGTGATGGTAATAAACGACGGAAAGATTTCAGTTTTCAATAACGCATATGCATTTCAGTCAATTATTTTTTGGATGAATATATAAATATGTATATATATATATATATATATATATATATATATATATATATAGAGAGAGAGAGAGAGAGAGAGAGAGAGAGAATAAGTGTGTAATTAAAATATAAGGTTCTTACAGGCAAACCTCATAAATAATTATATTTACAATTTTATCTTTAAAAATGTATTAGCCTACAATTATAATTCACTAGCCGACTACCCGTGCTTCACCACGGCCGATAGTTTTTATATTGCGTTAAATAAGGTATGATCCAAATTAACGCTACTACATAATTTTTTACAGGTTATTATTGCACGGACTTTCGAGTTACCCAGGAAACACCATCTGGAGGTAACCGTGCTTGTTTCCGTTGGGTAGTAAAGTTAGGTAAACAGAGACAAATACACGTTGAAAAGAATAAAACTAACAACTTTGAAGTTTTAAGCACTTATCTCTTCGATTGACATCGCCACACCGAACATTACAACAGAATCTTTTTTGTAGAGAATTTAGTAACATTTCGAATAGCCGCCTTCCACTTACTACGATTTCCCGGCAGTTTTCGAGATATTTTAGAAAATATTCTGAGATCCGAAAACTTTGTATCACCATTAATACAATATTTTTTCCATATACTTCTTACCTCACACGATACCAAAGTTTAAATATCTTAGATTAGATGAATGTCAAATACCTGGTACAAGTTTCAAGTGAAACAATCATCGTTTCTGAATACCCAGACAGAAAATTAGCTTGGAAAAGTATTTTATTAATTTCTCTCGTAAACGGTTACAGAAATCGATTTAAAAATGGTTTCATTCGTTTTCCTACGGTAAGGAACTTACCGTACGGTATATAACGAGTACCTAAAAGCATATGGACTCGAAAGTTTAAGCGTTCCGATTTTTTCGCGTAAATTTTGCTCCATAAACAATGTTCCAGTAAACGGATTCAGCTGGTTAATGAACTTGACCTTTTAAATGGGAAGAAAGATTTTTGTACCAAATGTTATCAAAATCGGAGCATTTTTGAGCCGATTTTTTTAATAAATCAACCCCCCTAAAAGTACTTAAACATTTGAATATCAAAAAACCTTTCTTAGCGAGTGTTTACATTCTAAACGGATTGTCCGTGCAAAATTTCAAATTTTTGTCTCAAGTGGTTCGGGATATTATTACCTCGGATGGGCCATCACCAGGACGTAAACTCTATGAGGGACAAAATCACAGTTTATTTCTAGTAATTCAAGGACTGCCATCATAGTGGAAATTAACCTCAATTAAAAATAATACCATGAAATAGATACAGTACGGTAACAGCTGTTCTTTATCGTCCTAGCAACGCATGCTGCCTAGGTTTGCCTGCTCTAACCAACTAAAACTTTAATCTCCTCTAAAAATACTTAAAAATTCGAATATCAAAAAATCCTTTCTTAGCGAGTGCCTACGTTATATAGGGAGTGCCCATGCAAAATTTCAAAATTTTCTGTCGAGTGGTTTGGGCTGGGCGATGATAGGTCAGTCAGTGAGTGATTGAGTGAGTGGTATTTGACAAATATATAGTAGATTAAACATTTAGCAAATTTAAATACAAACAATAAAAATCCTTGTAAATGTTTTAATTTTTTACCTACTAATAGGAATACCATAAATAAATAAAATAATAATATTATTATATTAATAGTAAACCCTAAAGTCCTAAAAGACTCGAGAAAAACATGTTTTATTTATTATATTAGTCCACTATAAAAAGTCCGTCATGCAGGAGCTGCATAACTAAGCACTTTCCTCAGAATTTGGGTAGTGTAGACTGCTTTCCAGAACAATTTGCTTAAAATATCCTACATAAATAAAATAAAAACATGAATAGTTCTCTTTTAATTTTGTAATGAGTAACTGATAAATTATTAATTTGCTTCCAGAGTTATGTTTACACATGGTACCTACTACACTACGTAATAAATACAAAATCCTCATATTATTGTATTTTGATCTAACGCAGGAACCGGATACAGTCCCTCTAGCGCTCCTTGCGGCGCCTTTGTGAACCTATGTCTGGCTGGCTTTTCTATTGAAATATATTACAAATTAAACCCCCCTTTCCGATTGACCGATTCAGCTCATTTTTACAACACTTCTTTCTCATGAGTTACCCACGACGTATACCGCGTTTCGTTACAATACAGCAGAAATTACGACCAGTATGAGTATATTAGTAATTTAGGTCCGGAGTAAACCCCCCCTCCTAATGAACCGATTTAGTTTATTTTTACAACACATATTTACCTGTAGATTACCACTATGAATACCGAGTTTCGTCGAAATATACCAAAAATCACGGCTGGTAGTGGCGAATTGGTATTGTCGGTCCGGAGTAAACCCCCCCTCCTTATGAACCGATTTAGTTTCTTTTTATAGCTCACTTTTCTCTCTATATTACCAGTACGAATACCAAGTTTCGTTGAAATATAACAAATATTATGGCTGAAATGGTCAAATTAGTGTTTTGGGTTCGGGGTAAACCCCCCCTTCCGGTGGACCGATTTTGGTGGTTAACGAACTCGTATAATCGTTTGCTAATTGAATGCTATATACCAAGTTTCGTGACGAAAAAACAAAAACTCTGGCCGCTATCATGTTAACAGACACATATATATATATATATGCATATATATATATATATAGATATATATAAATTTTAACGGGGGTCATTTTCGGTGTCTACTAGGTAGGATCGATAAAGATTTGAAGAAATTTTTCAAAAATTCCGTCATGAGTCCAACCTCAATAGCTACTTTCCTTCGGAGGAAAGTGCTAATAACTAGAACAGATCTTGGCCTATTTATTAAAAAAGGCAATCTTATATCTTTAGGTTACATAGATAGTGTTGTTGATGCTTTTGTCTATCATTATCAAATACTGTAGTTGTTCTGAAATAGTTAGTCATAATTTGCTGTGTTGCTAAAAATTATTGTAATATGCTCTGTTATTTTTATGAATGATATTATAATCAGCTGAGAATTTTTTTTTTTTTTTTTTGGTGCATCGACCATTAGAGCCAGAGAAATTATTATTATTGCTAGAATGATTGCACCCCCCCCCCCCCTACTTTTACGAAACTAGAAATAAAGTGTTATCTAAATGAATTTTAATTCCGTGACTATTTTGAACTATTTGAGTTTCAGTATTTATTTTAACGGCTAACAATCATGGCATTTTTACAAAGTGCAAATAGCCGAAATGGTGGATCACAGATAAAAGACAATAAATAAAATAAGAGCTACCATTTCATAAAAAAAAAAGGCTGCATGCTTAAAATAGTTAAAATAGTTGGTTAAATATAGTCGTTTCTCTGAAGATTTTAAATATTTCTTTGCCATAGTTATATTTAGTTAAAGCAGCATTGGTTAGGAAGAGGTAAAATATAAATTTGGCTCAAGTGGACATTATTATTTTCTATTTAGGACTGTCAAAATAGCCAGATTTGGATAAAAAATGTGTCTGTATTTAAATATTAAGGGATGGCAAGAGCCTATAGGAGATGTGTATGGTGCTTGACACCATCTTCCACCTTGGTCTGATGGTCCAGGATGTGCTTTGGACGAGCTGACAAGATTAGCATTCGTGAATGATGGTTCGCTTTGGTGATTGATCACCTCTTCTTGATGTTTCTGACTAATGAATGTACCGCACTCTTCTGAAGATAGTCGCAACAATCAAATCCCCAAGCACTCGCTTGTCGTTCTCTCTGGGAATAGTTAAACCTTATACATCACACACCAAGAACATAGTAGAATGAGCCCCCGCCAGAGATATTAAAGCCTAAAGTTATCAAAAATTGCAAAAATTTAAAGTTTAAAAATTTATTAAAAAAATTAAGGGAACAAATATCAGGGTTAAGAATACTTTTAATAGAAGCTACTTAGGTGTACGTATCATCGTGCCAAAAATCAACTTTGATATACATCCCCTTATGTCAAAACGTTACCCTCAAAAACGGCATTTTGAGATTTATAAACAGTTGTTTTCAATGGCAGTTTTCAGGTATTGGACTTCAAATATTTAAATAGTGAAGAAGACATAAAAAATAGACCAGAATGTACGAAAAACAGTAGTTTTTGAATTATTAGTTTTGAGAAAATGAGTTTTCCGTTAGAGCTTATAAACTCAAAACTCAGCATGCGCCATGAAACAAAGATGGCTGCCATTTTCAAACGGTTGACTCTAAAAATATTTTAAAAATTGTTTTGACCTACTGATTTCATATGTAATGGATGGTAAAAATATCAATTTTTTCTAAAATGGTCAAGCAACCACCTTTGGACCACTTGATTGGGATTGACCCCTGTGAATGTGTGTGTGTGTCTGTTCGATCAGCAACTGCCTCAAAAATGGCCCGATTTTGCTGAAATTTGATTAAAACACTTTATAATACTCAGCCCTCTTATTAGTTTGGCTGTTTGTATGTTGCGAGGAAGAAAAAAGTTCGAGAGTAATGAATAATTTAGGAATAAACATCGACACATTTTTGTGGTTAACGATCCAATCCAATCCTTCGTTAACGGAAATGTTTTATATGAACTTTTGGGACGACAGAAACAAGACGGGGGCCTATTTAGTGTCATATGAGACCTGTGAATTATTTTTAAGATTTTTAATTTGTCTAATCGACTCATCAGGCTGGAATTTGTCCTCAGGTCTTACCATTTTACGCTCGAGGGCGTTGCCAGTTAATTACTATATGGCAAGATAATTCATCTTCTGTACCTAATAAAATCCCATTGTCTGGCTTTAAATAAGTGGAACACATCCCGTCTTTCTGGATGTTTGCCTCGTTCGCCTCATTTAATTTGCGTTTATATCCTGGATTTGGATTTCGTTGGAAGCGTGGTAGCGTAATTAGTTATAAGAGTCCCCAAGTTACCAACAAGTGTATTTCATATAAATATGTGAATTGTGATCCTAATTTTCTGCCCCATCCATCACGAAGTTGTTAACGAGTTATGGCGCTCAGAAATCATTGTGGCCTAAAAGGTTATCGCGCCCAGAAATCAGTGTTGCCCAAAGGGTTATCGCGCCAAGAAATCAGTGTCGCCTCCTCGGCTTAACCTTAAACGAGATGCTAATTCAATCTAGAGCGACAATAACCACCTTTGGTAAAGAGTCAATTAGTATAACTTTACACACACACACATGCATATATATATATAATCAGCCATTATGAGCAATTTCATGCCGACTAAGCAGTTCTCAGCCTTCCCTTCAACCACCCCCACACTTCATCCAACCCGAAGATTACGTAACATGAAACGCAATGTGTGTCTGTGGAAAATTCACTGCTCCATTTTATTCGAAAGCGGTTACTTTCCCACATCACAAACAATTTCTAATATTTATAAGCGCAACTAATCTTTCATGGTAAAGTGTTCGCCCCAAGTTTGGCAAGATCTTATGGACCCAATGAGCTGTTTAAAATTTAAAAACGTCCGGAAAACGTGTCTGTAAACACATTCTTCAGGAAGTTGGTTATCATACGCCAAATTAATTAGGATTGGTTTTAAGATAACTGATACCAAGAATATAAATAATAAATGTTCAGTTATTTACAATTACCCACCTCCCCTGAGATTTTGAATTAATAATTAAACTATGTCATAGAAACCTTAAAAATAAATTAAATAATATCACTCACTTCAGAAAAAATATTTTCTCTGTGTGTGAAAGCTTTTTAGCCAGTTCAAACTATTCCAAGTTCTAGATTGTTAGTATTCCATACCCCCCAAATGCTCCCAGCCCCCCCCCAAATTATTTACTATATTCGCCCATTATTATGGGATTATGGATTGTTTTTTGTTATTATATATAAGAGGTATATCTTCCTTGTACTATATATATGTGATTGTGGGTCCTCGTCGCCTGTTACGGGACTGTATACAGGGTGTCCCAGCATATGTGTCCACCCCCTTTTCCTCCTAGAGTTGTTGGAATTTCGTTATGAAACATGGTAGGTCTTAGTTATGTGTCATGAGGTTACTTTTAAAGGTTTAGTTGACTTTGTAACATTCTCCAGTTTTTCTCCAGCGCATCTAACGCTTGATTTTCTAATGGCGGCAGGTATTTTTTATGACGAATTCTGATAGAAAATTTAATTTTATGACTAATTTATTCTAAAACATCTTTTGATCCGACGCAACGTTTGCGCGTAAAACGCAAAAAACTGAAAAATATTGCCCTTTTGTACACAAATTCCTATTTATCGCTGAAACCAAGCCTTGTACGTAAAAACACCTCGATACAAACGTTGTAGCCTATTAATTTTCCTTTCAGGTGATACCAAGATCAATGTTGTAGGTTTAATATTTAATGGGATATTATTAATGAAAAATATACCTTAAAAGTGTTAAAAAGTAACAATCGATATGAATAGAAAAAAAAGTAGCTGACATAAACAATAAAAAAAAAGTACTTATTTACTTTATGAAAAAAAGTATACAAAAATTATTATAAAACAGAACAGAATAAATTTACTTTTCCATATGAAATTATTATATCATAAAACTAAAAAAAAAATTTGCCTTTGTTTTCATTCATAATACCCCGTTAAATATTAATCTACAACTTTGATCTTGGTATCATCTGAAAGGAAAATTAATAGGCTACAACGTTTACATTGAGGTTTTTTTACGTACAAGGCTTGGTTTCAGTGATAAATAGGAATTTGTGTACAAAAGGGCGATATTTTTCAGTCTTTTGCGTTTTACGCGCAAACGGTGCGTCGGATCAAAAGATGTCTCGGAATAAATTAGTCTTAAAATTAAATTTTCTATCAGAATTCGTCATAAAAAATACCTGCCGCCATTGGAAAATCAAGAGTTAGATACGCTGGAGAAAAACTGGAGAATGTTACAAAGTCAACTAAACCTTCAAAAGTAACCTCATACGACATAACTAAGACCTACCAAGTTTCATTTCGAAATTCCAACAACTCTAGGAGGAAAGGGGGCTGGACACATATACTGGGACACCCTGTATATAATTTCTTCGTCGGTATTGTCGACTAGGTACCAAAAATTACACGGTATATATATATGTATATATATATATATATATATATATATATATATATATATATATATAAGCTCTACGAAGAAATTTTTAAAAACGTTTTTTATGAATGATATTGCAATTTTTTTATATTTAATATAGTGACAGCCTTTCTGAAGAATGTACACAGTGTATAGAGTTTCTGAAAGGAGGTTTTTTGTTTATTTTTTTTTTTTAAATAGGTTCCTTTACCAGCCTTGGAGTTACTGATTAAAAAAGAAAGTCTTTAATCGCCTAATTAAACCCTTGAGAATTTCCAAACAGACCTATTCTTGCTAGTAATTCTTCCTTTCCTAGAGCAAACAGCCTTGTTGCAAACATCTACAATACCTCTTGTTGAACATTCCTCAACACAGCTTTCTCCCAACTCCCAGAAAGGATTAGCAACCACCGGCTTGGGAATCCCAACCCAAGGCTGCTACCCTTCCATGTTCTTGGTAATGGCCAATTAGAACACAATTGGTATCCATAAATATACCAATTTCCAAGAGAGAGTATGGCTAATGTTTCAGGCTAATGTCAGCAGTTAGTCCAAAGTGAACATTTTATTAACGGGTTGTGCGCTGCATTAATTTAGAACTTCGGCTTTCTAAGGGTCTTCGTATAAATACACAGAATAATATTTTACTGGATAACGTGCTCATTGCAGCAGCTGAACAAAAAAAAATATTCAGGAAATCACAAATCCATGTCTTTCATGAGATTTTGATTGATGTACTTATTATTCTTGAAGAATTTCCAGAACCACACAAAGGAACCGATTATTCGGTACACTGATGGTAATTTCTTATTATTATTTAAGGGTTCTGGCCTTAATATTTTATTTTGATATAATGAATTAAAAAAATTCTGACACTTAGTCACTGCATTATCTTAGCGTGTTGCCTTACAACGATTACAATGGAACGAAACCAATATGTTCGAACCTTCAAGCACCTCTGTCTCTGACTGAAATCTAGGCGCACGGTAGTGCGCCAGGCCAAGTTCCGGCCTAAGCATACTGTGTGTATATTACAGGCGGTCTTATAGCCGATTTTTACCCTCTCATAACTTTCAACCAGGTTAAGATAAAGTTATGAAATTTAACACGGGTATTATACTACTAGATGTGAGTAAAACTGGAAATTTTCATAATTCTACATCGAATAGTTTCTGAGATATGAGCGATCGAAAATCGGGATTTATAGGACTCACTCACTCACTCATCAAAATTATTAGGCTCTTCCCATGATGCTAGAGACTTGAAATTTTGCATGAAGATAGATATGAAGACGTTATTAAAGGAACAAATCGAAAAATCGCGAAAAGTTGTGTTTGACTCCGCTTCCGGGGCGGGGGCGTGCCAGTTTTGAACTTCCTTCGGAAACCCATCATTCCGTCCGAAACCCATGATGTGGGGTATCAAATGAATTGTCTCGGTATGAAGAACCTATATTTGATGGTTTAAGAAACAATTAGAAGCATATAGGCTCGGTAGAAATCTTATACCAATTGTCTGTCTGTATGTTTGTTCCCCTTACAAATCCGTACCGTTTGACCGATTTTGACCAAACTTGGGACACAGATGGGTCTTGATACGGGAAGAATCATAGGCTAGGTTAAATTGCCTATCAGCTGTCTGTCTGTCTGTTTGTTCCTTATTCAAATACACACCGTTTGACCGATTTTGACAAAATTTGACACACATGTCGGTCTTTATCCGGGTAGTGTCATAGGCTAGTCAAAATCGTCTATCAGCCGTCTGTCTGCATGTTTGTTCCTTACACAAATTCACACCATTTGACCGATTTTGACCAAACTTGGCACACAGGTAGGCCTTGGTCCGGGGAATGTACTAGGCTAGGTAAAAAAGGTCTTTCAGCTGTCTGTCTGTATGTTTCTTCCTTATACAAATTCACACCGTTTGGCCTATTTTGACCAAACGTGGCACGCAGGTAGGTCTTGATACGGGAGTGTCATATTACCTATGACGTTTTCTAATTTTTGTTCCATCGAAATGCCATCATTCCTTCTGAAACCCATCATGTGGGGTATCAAATGAATCCTCTTGGTAGGAGAACCTATATTTGATGTTTTCAAAAACATTTCGACGCATCTTAACAAAAACAGTTGTGACTTCTTTCTTAAATGTAGTAAATAAAGACGTAGGGGTTCACTGCATAATATACTTCAAAGCAGATACTAAGTTTTTCAAAGTCGAGCCATCTAAATTACAAAGTTTAGGATCACAAACCCAAAATGTATCGTCTTTGTTCTTATATTTTTCTTGAAGGCCTTCTACACTTTCCCTATTGTGATCTTTATCCTCGGGATAAGGTTCCTGTGTTTTACAGTGTAATAGTTTAGATAAGAGAGCAATCAATTTTTCCTCTAGAGTAATGTCATCTGGAAGAGCTTCTAACTTTTCTAGTCTAGTGATTAGATGTATGTAGGTTGATTATTGGTATCAAATATCAAGCAGTAAGGAGAACCTTATGCAGAATCCAAAGACCCTCCTAAAACCCCCCAAAACGCCTTACCATTCTACACTCCAAAAAAGTAGTAAGAGTTGGTGTATTAATTCAACCAAAAATATTTGCCAATTCAAGAGATGATGCAAGAAAGAAATGTCCAAGTTCATTACTTGGAAGACCTCACAGTTACTTACTAAGAACAGTAAAGACACTTCAACTGACCTTTAAAAACAACAATAAAAATACTTATATCCAGTTACTAAAATATCACTTTCCTCAATCAGGTATATTCTTAAACTTGGCAATGTTTAGTTTTTCTCTAAAGATAATTTCGGCACAAAAAAACATTGCCAAGTAACTATGAGGTCTTCCAAGTAATGAACTTGGACATTTCTTTCTTGTATCATCTCTTGTATTGGCAAATATTTTTGGTTGAATTAATATACCAACTCTTACTACTTTTTTGGAGTGTAGAATGGTAAGGCGTTTTTGGGGGGGTTTTAGGAGGGGATATTTTTGAGGAAGGGAGTGTTTCTTTGTGGGGGCAGGAACTTGGCCTCTATTTCACATTTATGTTTTTTTGGGGTTGGACTTATCAGGACGGTTTCGTAATCATTTTAGAAAATTTATGTAAAGTCCAAAACCAATCATATGCGGAGGCAAAAAATACTTCGTTTTGCAATATTTCCTCTACATCTAAAATAACTACAATATAAATAACATTGTTTCGATGAATGTCGAACGAGTGAAAAAATATCATACGTCGTTTTTATTCTCCCTATAGGAAGAGAAGAACCCTGCCAAAAATAAATGAATTACAAAAAAAAAAAAAGCTTTTCTTTTAAATATATCTGCAAAAGTTTTCTTCTTCGCTCTTACAGTTCAGGAGTTACGATGATGAATGAGTGGCGTTTCTCATTTATGTGTATTTGTGTATATGTCTATACCAATAAATATAAATACGCAGACAACCAGAGAAATTGTGATTGAGAGAATGATTACATGTTTATATATATATTTAATTTTCGTTGCTTGGGAGAATTACGCAGCCATAAAAAAAAAGTTTAGACCCAGAGAGCAGACCATTTTTACTACATATTTTTGGGGTCGCTGAATCTGCATCGGGGGTCAGAAAACCGCCAGCACCTATTGGTTTACTCCTAACCCCCCAAAACTCATAATATTTTTATTATACACAAACATATAGTAAACATTTCGTGGCTGTGTTATTGTTGTTTCTAAACTATTTTATAAAAAAAAGATAAAGCCATGTCAACAACAAGATGTATATGCATATATATATATAATATATATATATATATGTGTGTATATATATATATATATATATATATATATATATATATATATAGATAATTGTTTGTATCCATGGGAACGCTGCAATCGCTTGAGTAAGCAGTATGCGAGCTAGAGAAGCAAGTTGAGCCTCTGATAATGGTGAGGCTGTGTACCTCTACCTGCCTTATCATTATCTCCCTCTCTTATCAGTCGTTATCATTTACATTCCAGTCTATCTCTGATTGTTTATCAATTACTATAAGCCTTCTTCTAAACCTCAACTTCCATTATCAACCTTTGAGTGGAATTTTAGGTAGGATGTTTGTTTTTTCTACACGATTCCCTTGAAGTACTTTCCTAATAGTCCGAGAGCCAGTAGCCGTATTTTTCATGAAGTGTTTTATGCACCTTGAAAGTTTGCTATAATGTACCTCTTAGGTAGATAAGAAGGTATGTATGTGTTTCCTGGACATACCTTGGAACACCAGGTACTGCGCATAGGGGAAAGGTGCAAAACAATATTTCCGAAAAATAGAGTTTTAATCAGAAGCCAACTATCATTAATGTAAAATTAATACAATTTTACAATGATTAATAAATATGGCAGGCACTTTTAAGGGGTATAACACGTAAAAAAAAAAAAAAAAAAAAAAAATTAATTGTTTTTATTCTAATATTATATGAGAGTTTTATTCGCGCTGCCATTTAAACCGGAACAGCTGTACAAGATCATATGAGCAAGAACCAATGAAAGCGCAGAGAATTACCACGACTGCGCGGTGCTGTCATTCACTCTTACGGTTACGCGCAGTGTATTGCAGTCTGTCATATTCAACATTTATTTTTATGTTTCCTGATAATTATACCCCACAAAAGTGTCTGCCCTTTTGTAATTATTTTCAAATATGTTTACTGAAAACGCTGTTTAAATCGCAGCGTGAATAAAGCACTTCATTTAATATTAAAAATAAAATCTAGGTACTAAGTTTTTTTTTTATTATTATCATTTTAACCCCCTTAAAAGTGCCTGCCTTATTTATTATTAATTTGAAAATTGCCCTAATTTGCCATTTTTTTTTCATTAATAATAGTTGGCTTCTGAATAAAACTCTACTTTTAGGCAATATTGTTTTGCACCTTTCCCCTATGCGCAGTACCTGGTGTTCCAAGGTATGTCCAGGAAACACATATTTACCTTCTGATCTACCAAAGAGGTACATTGTAGCAAAATTTCAGGGTGCATAAAACACCTCATGAAAAGTGCGTTACCAGCTCTCGGGCTAAAATATTAGAACGGCTCATGTTTACATAATTAAATTGCTCCTCAAGAGGCGTCTAGTACGTGAAATATGTAGAGTAACAAATAAAGGGATGTTAAAGAAACGTTTAAGTCCAAATTTATGGCGTTATGTTATTTGGAATTTTTTTTTTTAATAAATGAAAGTCTACAATAACAAAATTATTAATAGAGATGGTTGTGAAACGAAGCAAAATCGATTCATTTAAACTGATTGTTGATCTGAACAACAATCACGTTGGAATCTGCTGTAATATTAAACTTATTGAATTCCAATACAGGAGGTAATTTATTTTCAATTTTATATAAATATGTTTATCGACCTAATATTAGTTTATTTTCTTTCTACATTACTTTTGCTAAGTTTACTGAATCTTTAACCCCAAATCTTTCGAAATACAGTAAACCCTGAAGGTCTTACTGAATTATTCGGAACACGTTTGTGTAAACCGCAACGAGAAAGGGAGATGATCCAATGGTTGTGTAATGTGTAACCATCAGATAATGGTGGGCTAATTTACACAAGTCGTGTTCGTTGTGTGTTTTATAACAAAGGTTCTTCTGAATTCTATATTTCACCACTTGTGTTATTGTTAGCTATGTTCGATTTTTTAACTTTTGTAATTTTATAGGTTTATTTTATTATTAATATTTATGATTCCCTAACTATATCTTTCGTGTGTATAAAGAATTTTTGTGTAAATGTTTGATTCAGATATCTCTCATCGGCGGCACAATGTGTACTTTGTGTCCGAAAACGAATATTTTACTCATTTGTAGCGCGTTTTTTTCTCTAATACCCAACGATTCTTTACAAATGGTTGGTTAGTTTAATTTTTGGGGTAAACAACTTCAAGGTTATAGTTGCCTGATTTTGTTGTGCCATTTATGCTATCATAACGCATTAGTGTTGTTAGTGCATTTTATAAGAATGAATTTCTTAATAAACTCTTTCTCATAAAATTTGGAATCTTCTAGCAACACTAAATATAGAAATTACTCTCTTATGGGCTCCTTCTCATATGGGGAATGAACTCAATGAGAAGCCGCCGAAGAAGCAAACGATGCTAGAACATCACAATTTAATAGCATAAAAATAGAAAATGTATGGCCACTGGATCTAAAAAAATTTATAAAGAAACAAGTAATGAAAAATACATAAAAGGAAACGTAAATGTTTGGAAATCTTCTGAAAGGATGAACAGAAGGGAGGAAGTTGTTTTGGCAAGAATACGAATTGGCCATACCAAAATAACGCATACTTACCATCTAAAAGGACAGTCAACAATCCCTGACACTTTTTTTTTTTTACAAATCAAATTTTTCTTTTATTGATATTTACAATCTGTACAATAAGTAAATTTGTTCTAACAATGTCAACACACTGGATGAGATGAGGGGAGAAGGCAGACATTACTGCTACTCCCAATGACAGTACTGGACTTCTTACCTTATTTTAATGCAAAATTGGTTGAACTATGTACACTATTTACACAATTTCTTGCAATAAGTTGTCTCGTGGCCAATGGCGGTGGAGGCGGCGAGGAGGATTATCAGTAATAACATTGGAAGAGAGGGAGGGATCTGCTAAGAGGATTGGGGTGGGCTGGGAGTTTTGAGAAAAAAATTCAGGAATCGGGATTTGGCCAAATCATGGACAAAGGGTATATCAGTGTCTCGGCAGATAGTTACGTTTGAGACGTAGAAAGGAGCGTTGAGGATTTTACGAAGGACTTTGGATTGGAAACGTTGGATAATGTTTATATTTGATGGCTCAGCTGATCCCCATAGTTCTATCCCGTATGTCCATATCGGTCTTATTATAGTCTTGTATATTGTCAGTTTGTTTTTTGCGTCAAGTTTTGACTTAGGTCCAATAAGTCGTCGGAGAAGTCAAAAGCGTTTGTTCAGTTCTTGTCTCTTCTGTTTTCCACGTAAGTCGATTGTCGAGGTGGAATCCTAAATAACGAACCTCGTTAGATTGGAATATTGGGATATCGTGGATTTTTACGGAAGGGCACTTAGCTCGTCGCAGGGCGAAGGTTACATGCGTACATAAGGAAATCATAATGGACGAAGAAAGGGCTGTACCAAAAGTACTAAAATTTATGAAAGATATCGGCCTATACCGAAGGATATAACACTATAGAACTGCCAATGACTCACATGGGTAGAGGCAGTATACACGAAGGAAGAAAAAAAAGATTGTTTTTCTATTTCTTCCACTCATTATTTATTGATTAATTTTTACTTATATTATGTATTTACTAGAATTACTATACATTTTTTATTCATATTTTTATTTTATTACACTCATTTATATAATATTTAAGAATATATTATATTCTTTCCTGTCACATATATTTTTTCCTGTCTTTATCCTCTGAAATGCTGATATTTGCGGGGATGTTGAATTCGTCTAATTCCTTCTTGTGATTGTAGCATTGGACTAAAATGTGTTTTACAGACAAAGCCGGAAAAAAGTAATAAATAAAAAAAAATCTTTGAAATAATGTTAAAATTTCGAAAGTCTACCATGAACTACAGAGCAAATGTCTCACAAACATTTGTTGGATTTGGGGTCAAATGTTTGAAAGATACCACGTATCGGGTTAATTTTTGGCAAATTACACACAAAATTATAGTTACAATTGCATTACAATTACAGCAGATATAGTGAACAACCAATACTACCGGATTTGGTGTCTAGTCCTCTTGAGCTTGTCTGCAAACGGGATTGTGCGGGATGTGCTGGGAGAGTAAGGATTGTTAAGGATGACCGCATATGTAGTTACGAATGGAATTTGCGGTAGGCGTTTTTGTCTGAGAGTCCAAGGAAAAGCATAATGGTGCATCACTTAAATGTTTTTCGAAATTTGTGTGAATTGGCTGCCACTTATGCCTGTCGACAACAAAAAAACAATTTTTCAATAAATCTACGGAATTTTATTTCTGTGAGGTAACCCTTTCGTTCTGTCCTCTTTCCTCCATAAAAAAAACAACTCACAGGAACTGCTTCATCTTAGCGAGTTTCCGTTCTTATCCGTAGTGACATTTGTAAAGCATCTATGCTTTAATTTACTAAGAATTCCCTACCGGTTTCGAGATATATAAGAATTTATCCGAAAATCTAACTTTTTTCCATTTTCCTCAACAAAGGTTATAGATATAGCATTGAAAATGGTTTCATTAGATCCTCACGTCCATTTACTTATAAGACGAGTATCTAGCCCAGTTATATTGTCTGAGTATGTCGGTTGTGTCGTTATAATACTCTGAATTTAATATTTTGCGGTTTGATATCCTTTAATAAAATGCTGAACTCTAGGCGGCTAGGAACTCATATGTATGCTTAACCCGAATGTATCTCTTTTCTGTGCCTAAAATTTTAAAAACACACCGGTTTCAGTAAATTCTCCATAAATTCGCTTGATAAAACATCTAGGCACAGATCGACTTGACCCTGGCGGTATTGAGACCTCAATCTAGTCAAGTGAAACATGATTTGACCTTTTTCTTTGACTGTTTCTTTTAGAAAAAGCTGTGTTATATTCTTGCATAGGTTTTCCTCTCTATGCTGGTCATCTTTGACTTGCTTCGTTCTTAAAAAAACCGCATACCTTTTTATGTTGAACTGTTGAGTGATGTGTGAAAAGTGAAAGCGTTTCTAATATCTAATTTATTGTGAACGTTTAGCAGTTGTTAGGTTTAGGCGTTCGGAATATCAGGAGAAATTGTACAAAAACATCAACATTTTTCGATATTACGTGTAAGAGCTATCTCTTTGTGGAATTCGTATATATGTTTAAATTCATATCAATATCTTATAGGGACCCAACGTTCACAAATCATATATAAGAAAAGCAGAAGGACCATTTATGAGCCTGCGGGATAGCGAACAGATATATATATAGACACACACCCACACACAAATTTGAAACAACGTTATTTTCTAGATCTAGAGGTTCTAGAACGTAAAATTTTCTAGTCGGCACCTCATAAGCGGGTTTGATTTGATAAAGCGACTTCTTTCCGAATGGATGCTTGAATTTAGTAATTTCCGCTTGGGATACTGATGGTTTTCTGTTGCAGTGCCTAAGATATTTCATCGCTTTGAGATTTCACTTTAATATTTTACATGTGTTTAAATTGTTTCGCGAATGATTAATACAAAACATTATCTGTTCCTGTTCTAAGCGTCTAAATGACTCTAGGAATGAGGACGGAAACGCGCTAAGATGACGTAGTTCCTGCAAGACGGACTTTTTTTTTTGTATAAGTGGAAGTTAAAATTTAAATAAACACTCATGTCGAGTTGGTTTTAATTAATGATGGAATTATTTTTAATGAACTTCCTCCCTGCTTATATGCGATTTAAATTCATAGTATTTCCGTGTGAATCTCATCGTCTGATATAGTCACTGACATCAGATACTGATAAGGAAGTTCGTGAAAAGCGTGACAGGATAGTCCAGTCATTCGCACGTCTCACATCAAACAAGAGATAAGGTCTTTATATGAGTTTTGTTGCGCTTCGTTGCGCGGAAATGGATCTGCAACTCGAGATGAAGATTTGTGGTTGATTGTAGTTCCTCCAAAATCCTAGTTTATTATAAGCGATTAAATTTGAGCAAAGACTAAATTCAAGCAGTATTCTTATGCGTTGATTGGATTTCAAGGATGCAATGCGCATTTATTAAACCACTCTATATTACGTTATCAATTAAATTTTAAAATTTTTATTTTTTTAATAATTAACTCGCCACTTTGGCTTTGAACTCGCATCTTCCACATTAGGCTACCATGCAACTCTAAACAGGGCAATTATAACCTTGAATTTTTTTGCCCTAAAAATCCAAACGAACCAAACTAAACCAAATAGATCTGTTGATGGTTTTGTTCAAGGTGAATTGTTTCTGCGATTCGAGTCTTGATAAAAGTCACATGAGTCCGTATTTCCTGTCTGACTTATAAAAAAAAAAAAAAAAAATGATTTAAAAACTATTTCACATTTTCATGCGTGACATCTCTAGTACTTTGCGTTCTTTATATTTGACTTTTCAAAGGAGTCTGCGGACATTGGTGAAAACAACCTTCACCAATATCCTTTTGACTACTTCGTGTGCACGTTGAGGACTCCAATTGCGAGAGAACAAAAACACAGCGGGGTCTCCCGTGGTCTAATGGCTACACCTCCTTGGATTCATAAGCGGGAGATGGTGGGTTCGATTACCAACCTCCGGCAGGAATTTTATCATCCCACGGATGTCGGCGCTAATTACCTAGATGTACATGCGCCGTAAAAAAAAAAAAAAAAAAAAAAAAAAAAAAAAAAAAAAAAAAAAAAAAAAAAAAAAAAAAAAAACAGCATTGAGAACACTGTTCAAAATAATGAATAGAAAGTGTTTGGTTCCTTTTATGTTATAGGATTTCCTTTAAACTAAAGCTAAATCTTACACACTTCACTTTGATCAAGGGCAATTCCTAGGTGTCTAAACATAGGCTGAGCTTAATTATAATGACTGGTCGATAAATTGATAGGAAATTTCACAAAGACCAAACACAATGAACGCTGAGTGGCTCGATTTACATGGCGCTTAGGTTATATCGAGTGACTCATACAACAACGTATAGGCTGTCTTAATCCTACTGATCGGCCTTCAGAAAGTGGAGTCTTGCATCTGGCCTTGCCGGGAAAGGCGTAGTATCCGGAAATAGACTTTCTTTAGCAGCTGTTTTATGCATGTTGTTGATTTCGCTAGGGAAAAGCATCTATTGACCTGTGGGAAAATCTTCTTACTATTTATTTTTTGCTGGTTCATTCGACATTTAAGCTTCTATCTGGAAGTAAACAAATTAAACAAGATGATTTCTTGTATTTGCAGATTTCCTTCTAAGACGGCAATGATTTCTCAGAAGAAATTAACACAATATTGGCAGACAACTTGATACATTTTACTTTTTTTTTCTAACATTGCACCTGGCGAGTTTACCATTCTTTTCGGGAACGCTTCAAATAGAAACTTCACTGCAATTGATTACCTATAATCCTTTCACACTACTGACAAACAGAATCCTCGGATCTTACCTTTCTACCGTTGTTGAAGAAGTATATTGTTCCAGGTGTGATTCGAAATTATATCTTCAAAAAGTCTTTAGAGAGAGGAAAATCTAAAATATGATTCTTTTTCTTTTCTTTTCAAATAGTATATACATTTAAAGAAGTCATGTGACTGAGATTCATCGAAGGTCGTTCAGAAAATGGCTATGTTAATGAGATTCTATGTTTTATTCTTTCGAACGTGCCTTAGTGAATGCAAAGCATTCGATAGTAAAATAGAGGTAATTCCTCTTCAAATCTTTCTATTATATCCTTAACTATTGAACGATTTCAATAGGTTATTGCTCATTACACAATTACTATGGAGGCTGTGGACCTTGGCTGTATTTCATTCCTTCCAAACTTGCAACACCCCAGTTCGAACAAGAACTCAGGATGTTCACGAATAACCATCGGCGGCTCTGCACAAACTTTTGTGGGGTGAGCTAACTCAGTATGGGCTTACCGCCGTGCCTGGGGGTGTAAAACAAATTAATGAACATACATTAATTAGAACTTATTACTATTTATTTGCCTTAAAATTCCTGATCTCTTAGAAGACTTAACTGAGTTTGTTTAAAATACGAAACTCAATAAATAAATAATTTGCCTTAAAAATTATTTTTCTAACTTTACCGAAAAATATTGTGAATTTTCATTCTGGGGGGGCTAAGCCCCCCAAGCCACCCCCTTTAGCCGCCACTGCTAATAACAATAATTACTAATAATGTTCAAGGAGCGATCAAGAGGGTAAGATACTGTAGCGATAAGGATCGAGAGACAGTAGATAAATAGCGTGGTTCATATTGATAAGCTTCCAACAAAAAGTCCGTCACGCAGGAGCTGCATAACTAAGCACTTTCCTCAGAATTTGCGTAGTTAAGACTGCATTACTGAATAATTGCCTTAAAATAACCTATATAAATAAAATAAAAAGATTAATTCGTCTTTAACTTTTGAAATGAGCATCCGTTCAATTATTAATTTGGTAATTAATTTGCTTCCATAGTTATGTTTATAAATGGTACTACACTGCTTAATAGATACAAAAAAACTTCATATTTTCGTCTTTTTATCTAACGCAGGAATGGCATACAGTCCTCCTAATGGTAGAAAGAGCTCCTAGCGGCAGCTTTGTCAACCTACATCTGGCGAGCTAATTCTATTTAAACATAGCACTAGGTAAACCGATAGACCGAGTTCATTTTTACAAAACATCATTCTCTTGAGTTCGACGTATACCACGTTTCGTTACGGTGAGAGTATATTAGTAATTTGGGTCCGGAGTAACCTCCCCCCCCCCTCCTAGTAGACCGATTTAGTTTAATTTTACAGCCAATTTTTCTCTGTAGATTACCACTACGAATACCGAGTTTCGTTGAGATATAACAAAAAATACGGCTGATAGTTGCAAATTGATAATTTATTATTGACAACGAATTTTAGGACGGGTTATCAATACGTTACCTCTCTTTTCTATTCATGATAGGTCACCGGGCCTCCGTGTTTTTTTCGGCGCACCTTTGATTCGCGATCAGACCAGGCTTATGGTTCCACAAAACGTCCAAATATGCAATTTAATTCGCAGTATGGTTTACTTGATTAATGAGGAAATAGAAAGACAAGAATTTTTTTTTTTTTTTTTTTTTCATCAGATCAGGGCTTCGTAAAAGAATTATTCCGGAGCTTGTAGTAGATGATGACAATTCAGAGCTGGATCAGCAGTAAACTCCCATTGACCAGTTCATTGAACTCCTCGTTCCTGCTCGGATTATCCTAAATATCAATGAAACCGTAATGCAAACAACGCAGCTTCTAAAATGAAAGAATTAGGCTACAATAGTTAGATAGATACAAAGTCTGATAATATACATGGTTTGTATCTACTCTCAAATGTTTCGGATACTTAAATCTTTGATAGGTTTTATGGCTAAACAAATTATAGGTTTATAAAAATACCAACTATTAAAAATATTTAATGATATATGATAGTAATCGTTTTATTACTTTAGAACATAGTAAAAGGGAATAAATGATAGTAAAATCAATGTGGTTTTAGATTATTAACACTTCAGATTATAGAGTTAGGCATTTCATTTTATAAATGTTAGGAGCGGCTTCAAAATTGAAAATAAAGTCTTTATATTAAATATCCTACAATTTACACACAATAATGATTTTCTTCTTGGAAAAAAAGTTATTATTTATTATTATCGCAATTTGTCATTGTTTATTTTCTTATATTCTATACATTAAATTATGAAATCAATTATTTGGTTTGAGGTAATTATTCATTTTATTTTATATTAATATTATTATTTTTTTTATTTTAATTTTTTACTTTGTGTATTTTTTTTTTCAGAAATTGAATACACTGAATTTATTTTCTTTACCCTTCATACAGTTTTTATTGATTATTTTTAAGTGAGCAAATCACCTTGCCGTTGTGAAGCTCCGTGAATAAATAAATAATAAATTTTATTAATGTACCACTGCAAATAACTGTTATTAAACTTTAATGTGATATATTCTTCTCTTTACTTTTAGTGTTTAAATAAGTTATATGCAAGTTTTAAAACTTACATATTATAGTTTATTCAGGAGTTTTGTGGATTTCCATTTCTTCACTCTTATTACCGGTGGTGTCAATAGAGATCCTTCATTCTCTAAGACATGGCATTTAGTGAAATTTTTTGGTCATAATTTTAATAAAATATTTATTTATTAGAAATACTTTACTGCAAGGAAAGCGACTTGAATTTGTTAAATATCAATATGAAAACGTTAGACTTGAAATACTTAACCATTTTAGATGAAATATTAAACAACTCGTAATAGTCATATATAAAAGCCCCCCAAAAATGGAATTTTATAAAAAGCAACAATAATCAAATAAAGGTAACAAAATAAAAAGAAGAAAAACAATTCAAAGATTAAAAGTAAAATTTAAAATATAATTATAATTTTAAAAGTATGAACAAGTTATTTGAAGGAAAATACCCTTATTTTATTAACGAAATATCAATAAAACTACAAAATGAGACCACGCGGTGGTCCACTGGACATAGTCTTAGCTCTCTTGTCACGTACGCACACAAACAAGCAAGCGTGCGTATATACCGATTAAAGATGTTAACGGATTCTATTTTCGTGATCTATTTGTTATGAAACGTTAAGATTTCCTTGTTGGAGAATGCTGGATGGTGGAAAATTGATGTTCCAAGGATGAAAAAATGGTCGAAAATTCCCACAAGTGTTTTATTGGCAAAACGTTTTCAGGGACTAAGCCCCATTTTCAATGCCCTGTGACACAATACAGTAATTAAAACAGGTTCAATTTAAAACAGATTTAAATAACAAAACAATAATAACAAAAAACAATCGTAAAACCTGAGACTACATATTAAAATAACATACAACCCCATTTTGTCCAATTATTTAAAAGTCAATTCAATAAAAAGTTAAAACACACATTCAAACAATAAATAATAAATACATTCATTCTATCACACAAACACACATGCAGGAATAGATAAGTCTAAAATAGGATACAATGATATGAAAAACATATGAAAAAAATTAGAGAGAAGGCTAAGTACCCACCATGCATTGGCTCTTATTCAGCCGAGCCTTGCTCCTAGACTGGCTTTGGAAAGCAGCGAGGGACTGTAGGGCTGAGGTTGAAACATGCTTCAACGTACCGCCGTCTCCTTTTACGTTAACATTCTTCTCCGAGACAGCATCAATTTTAATCCAAACCTTTTCTGCCATGTCCATCTTTCTTCCCTTCCTCAATGTCTCCAGTACTTCACAGTCGAGGAAATCTGTGTCATGGTTTTCTTTAAGTACATGTTTCCTCATCTCCGAATCCTTTCTGGTCAAATGCTCTTTAATCCGTACTTTTAATTTTCTACCACTTTGACCAACATACGAAGACCCACAGGAAGTACACGACACTCGGTAGACTCCCGACTTGTCCAGAGGCTGGATGACATCCTTGGTTTTTGGTAGCCGGTTTTTCAAAGTTCCCCTGCTCCTATATGCTGTCTGCACCCCTACCTTTCTTAGCATCCGTCCAACTCTTTCCGATACTCGGCCAAGGTAAGGTATACTCAAAAAGTACCCCCCTTTTTTTATTAACTCCCCCTCCTGTTCCACTTCTGAATCCCGCTTAATCTTTTTCCTATAGCGCCTTTCCAAGAGCTTATCGACTAAATCACATTTATAACCGTTGGCTATAGCCAAATGCTTAATGTAATTTAATTCCCTGTTGAACTTCTCCTCTGACAAGGGAACATTCAAGAGTCGATCTATCATAAAGATTAGGCCCGAGACTTTATATTGTGGGTGATGGAAAGAGTCCGACGGGATGAGAAGATCGGTGGCTGTTGGTTTCCTATAAATATCAAAAATATGGGTACCGCCATCTCTCCGTATCTCAACATCAAGGAAATTCAGTCCGCCTTCACTTTCCAACTCAAGGGTAAATTTTATTCTTTGGTGGCAGCTATTAAT
The DNA here is from genome assembly GCA_946811695.1 of Gonocerus acuteangulatus. Taxonomy (NCBI): domain Eukaryota; kingdom Metazoa; phylum Arthropoda; class Insecta; order Hemiptera; family Coreidae; genus Gonocerus; species Gonocerus acuteangulatus. Next base: position 40,053,969 of record OX328126.1, on the reverse strand, counting down.
GTAATCGTGAAGGCCTTGTAAGTCATCCTGTGTGCCCGAAAAACTAACAATAATGTCGTCAACATAGCGGCCCCAAAAATCAATAAATTTTCGAAAAGGATTACGATCCGATAAAAAATATACATGCTCAAAATAATCCATAAATAATTCTGCCGCTAACGGGCTTAACGCTGACCCCATAATTAGACCACTGTCCAATGAATAAAAACAATCTTGAAATTTAAAATAGTTTTGTTTTAAACATAGCCTAAGTAAATTAATAAATTCTTGTGCGATGATAGGATTAACCTTCCTGATTTTAAATAATAGTTCGCAAATGCGAATTACTTCATTGGGTGGTATATTAGAAAACATATCTTTTGATATATATCCAGAAAATAGGCTTTTGGCATCGTTTGATGTTAAAGATATGTTTTCTAATATACCACCCAATGAAGTAATTCGCATTTGCGAACTATTATTTAAAATCAGGAAGGTTAATCCTATCATCGCACAAGAATTTATTAATTTACTTAGGCTATGTTTAAAACAAAACTATTTTAAATTTCAAGATTGTTTTTATTCATTGGACAGTGGTCTAATTATGGGGTCAGCGTTAAGCCCGTTAGCGGCAGAATTATTTATGGATTATTTTGAGCATGTATATTTTTTATCGGATCGTAATCCTTTTCGAAAATTTATTGATTTTTGGGGCCGCTATGTTGACGACATTATTGTTAGTTTTTCGGGCACACAGGATGACTTACAAGGCCTTCACGATTACATTAATAGCTGCCACCAAAGAATAAAATTTACCCTTGAGTTGGAAAGTGAAGGCGGACTGAATTTCCTTGATGTTGAGATACGGAGAGATGGCGGTACCCATATTTTTGATATTTATAGGAAACCAACAGCCACCGATCTTCTCATCCCGTCGGACTCTTTCCATCACCCACAATATAAAGTCTCGGGCCTAATCTTTATGATAGATCGACTCTTGAATGTTCCCTTGTCAGAGGAGAAGTTCAACAGGGAATTAAATTACATTAAGCATTTGGCTATAGCCAACGGTTATAAATGTGATTTAGTCGATAAGCTCTTGGAAAGGCGCTATAGGAAAAAGATTAAGCGGGATTCAGAAGTGGAACAGGAGGAGGAGTTAATAAAAAAAGGGGGGTACTTTTTGAGTATACCTTACCTTGGCCGAGTATCGGAAAGAGTTGGACGGATGCTAAGAAAGGTAGGGGTGCAGACAGCATATAGGAGCAGGGGAACTTTGAAAAACCGGCTACCAAAAACCAAGGATGTCATCCAGCCTCTGGACAAGTCGGGAGTCTACCGAGTGTCGTGTACTTCCTGTGGGTCTTCGTATGTTGGTCAAAGTGGTAGAAAATTAAAAGTACGGATTAAAGAGCATTTGACCAGAAAGGATTCGGAGATGAGGAAACATGTACTTAAAGAAAACCATGACACAGATTTCCTCGACTGTGAAGTACTGGAGACATTGAGGAAGGGAAGAAAGATGGACATGGCAGAAAAGGTTTGGATTAAAATTGATGCTGTCTCGGAGAAGAATGTTAACGTAAAAGGAGACGGCGGTACGTTGAAGCATGTTTCAACCTCAGCCCTACAGTCCCTCGCGGCTTTCCAAAGCCAGTCTAGGAGCAAGGCTCGGCTGAATAAGAGCCAATGCATGGTGGGTACTTAGCCTTCTCTCTAATTTTTTTTCATATGTTTTTCATATCATTGTATCCTATTTTAGACTTATCTATTCCTGCATGTGTGTTTGTGTGATAGAATGAATGTATTTATTATTTATTGTTTGAATGTGTGTTTTAACTTTTTATTGAATTGACTTTTAAATAATTGGACAAAATGGGGTTTTATGTTATTTTAATATGTAGTCTCAGGTTTTACGATTGTTTTTTGTTATTATTGTTTTGTTATTTAAATCTGTTTTAAATTGAACCTGTTTTAATTACTGTATTGTGTCACAGGGCATTGAAAATGGGGCTTAGTCCCTGAAAACGTTTTGCCAATAAAACACTTGTGGGAATTTTCGACCATTTTTTCATCCTTGGGTTAAGATTTCCTAGTCTTGATCTCTCGAATCCACGTCATGCCCAGCTTTCCGCACAACTTGTTTTTGATTTTCTTAGTTTTTCATGCTCTGTGCTCGACAGGCGAATTAAAATTCCCTAGAAGGAAGTTGATAGAAGGAATATTCTATTGATGATTGGAGGTTGTTGGGAGAGCATGATTTCGACTCGGTTGGCCAACCGAAAACGACGGAGATTCCTGATAGGAATTGCCGAATGCTGATTGGTTCTTGGAAGAATCCGCATTCCTTATTGGCTGAGGTGGTTTTATTCTAAAGCAAAGGTCAGCAGCAAGGGAGCTCATCGCTATTTCTGCAAGGTTAGAATTGCCTTTGTACGCATCATCCATGTCCTTGTCAGGAACGCTTAGGATATTAGGATAGGAATCTCAGATTGGTATGCCATTTTCCTACAGTGTTGTATTTAACCTCCAACTAACTTCAAAACAAATCCTTAGTAGTTATATTGTATCTATAAATGCAAAATTGTTAATAGAAACTAATGTGCTATGGTCTTCTGGATATGTCAGTGTCGATGTAGTGATAACTGAACGTTCGCCAGAAATTCTGCAGGCTTCCTCACTTTATATCCAGAAGTCCTTTAGCCCCTTTGTCCCTGGACAACAACCGTGCAGTTAGGTACCCATTTTGCAACCTATTGGTCGTTTCGTCGAACATAGTTGTGAAATCTCATTATTTAGCTGCAAACATTTTATATACAAGCGGCGTTTTCGGAATTTCATCACTAGGTCATTATTAAAGCCCAATTGTCGCAATGCTCTCACTAGACTGCAGACACTGATGATTTTATCGTCAAAACGAAAGCAATTTACAAGGCAGGTGGACCTGCAACGTATCTATCGCAGCTCCTTGAAGCATCACATAAAATGCTCAAACTCAAATGATTATCTATGAGTCCTCCGAAAATACACAAGTATACGCAATAATGCCTTTAGCTCTTGCGTGATAATGTCGTTTTTGAAAGATTGGTTCGTTTGGTATTTGGCGCTTCGAGGACCTATTTTCCAATTGGTATTTTTCCCAATAGTTCCTAAATCTTGTTCTTCCGGCTAATTGTAGACAATAGTCTAGTGGTGGAATACTTGGAAGGTCAGCTGTCTACAGGGATCACTCATCGCAGGACAATTACAAATTGTCGAGCACTATACTAACGACGAAGGATTGTTATCTAGGGTTGAATATTAAGTTACATAGCCGTGGAAAACTTATGAATTCATAAAAAAAAAATTCTACACACTGGTTTCTCTTGCCTTGTTATTAAGTACTGGCGAGTAAGTCCTGAATGACCAATTCATAGTCGAGCCAATACAACATTCCTCGATTCGATAAGTAATTTGATATTTCAAATTTACAAGAATATATGGGACGGCTGCTTACAAACAAACATTGGTATAGCCAAAAACGTCGCCTGAACTCAATTCAACACACATTGCAATATGAAGTTAGTTAGTTTCTGTTTAAGGAAGTGGAATATATGTAATTGTATATACGATAGTATCTTGGAAGCACGAGGTGTTTCGACGATTTGAAGGTCATGCTCAGGGGCATACTCGCCCTGTTCATAAGACGGCCTACGATCTTTAATTAGACTCCGCTCAATGTGAGTCACGAACTGCCTCAGGCCTCGGAACAAGCAAATAGGAAAGGGAATCCTCTAGCTATTTATGATGTTGTTCTATTGCAGAAAACAACCTCCATTCACCCTGGATGCTAAACAGATCCCCATAAAACTCCCTTATGACGAGAACACGATGACGCAATCACACAGGTTTCAGTAAAAAAAAAAAAAAAAAAAAACGTTGGTCCAAATGTGTATGAATTCTTAAGTCTTCCACAGGCAATGTAACTAGATGTTTTAAGGACTTCTGTATATGAACTGGGGAAGCCTGCAGTATTTCTGCCGGAAGGTCGGTTATTACCACATCGACACTGACATATACAGAAGGAACAACAAGTTCAAAACGCCCTCCCTGGGAGCAGAGTAAACAAACCTTTTCAGGATTTTTCGATTTTGGCCTTTAATAGCACTCTATTGTCTATCATCCCGCAAAACATCAAGTCTCTAGTTTTTCGGGATGTGCCTTATTATTTTGATGCTGTATTTCGGATAAATTCCGATATTTCATCGCCCATATCTCAAAACGCTTCAATGTAGAATTATTAAACTTTCCAGTTTTACTCACATCTATTAGTATAATAACTGTGTAAAATATCATAAGTTTATCTATAACTGGTTCAAAGTTATGAGAGGGTACAAATCGGCTCCAATAATTCGTGTGATATACACAAAGTGTGCGTAGCCCAGAACTTGGCATGGCGCTATACCTTGCGCCCTGATTAAGTATACCCCCATTAACACAAGGTTTTGGAAAATGAAATTTTCACTTATTATTATAGCCCCAATATCTGAAAATATAGATTTTTTTTCGAAGCTCTAGAACAGAAAACATATCTATTTCTTGAAAATCCTAATCCCAGCTTCCATATTTTCCATCTTGCAAAATTTTCAATTTCTAACTATCCATCATACTTATTTATTTATTTAAATTTTACGTCCAATAACAATTGGCACAGAATTCTAGGGCGGCTTATATATAGGTTATCAAACTTTTCTATCCCAGATAGGGTTGATGCCTTTTGCTTCTTCCGAAGAAAAGCCATCACGCCTCGTGGATATCGAACCCACAACCTTAGACACTGAGTGCCGCTCGTCATTCACAGCTTTGTCTTAATTATTATTTAGGTTATTAAAACATTAATATTCATTAATCAGCATTTATCGCCATATGTAATTTGTGTCAGTTAATATTGTCGACTTTTTAAAATTCAGCTATATAGTGTTACATTCTATTGTTGCAGGTGAGCATAAAGTGGAAGACAATGGAGAAATGTGCGTGAGTAACCTATATCAAGTCGTAAAGATATTCTTAGCGATTCTACATCCGTTTATAGCATCGTAAACCATGAGAAGTATTCGTCATGGGGTATCTTCTGTAGGAACATCTTATTCCTTTCGACAATTCATGGCTGTCTCAATCTCTGATGTAGGACAACAGCCACTTATACAGAAAAATAGATCAGTCCCATAACAGGTCACGGGTTATTTGTTTCATGACAAGACGGCACACTAGGGAGATAGTGTAATGAGTACTACAAGGCCGCCTGATTTTCTCCTTTGCAGGTACGCATTAATATATTTATGTAAAGGCTTGGTTTGGCCTAGGGATGGCCAGGGACGCCGAATCCATCCCACGAACGAAGGCAGAATAAGATAAAATCTTTGGTTTGCTCGGGATTTGAACTCAGGTCTACCAGCATATTAGTCCACTGCTCTAGCAATGAGCTAACCTCGCCCTCCCCCTCAAGCACGATGGATTGTTTTTAGCTTCTATCCGAGGGATCAAAAAAGATAACCTTTGACAACTTAGCGCGTTTCCATTCTTTTTTTTTTAAGTGCATCTGCTACTGGGGCCATTAGCACTTCGTTTCCGTACTTATCCCTAATGCCACTTAGAAAAGCATTTGTTCTGATCTTTCAGGGAAAATGTAAAAATCTCAACAAACCAAAATTTTAGATCTACTTGCGAAACACCCTGTGTGTATATATATATATATATATATATATATATATATATATATATATATATATATATGTGTGTGTGTGTGGGAGCGAGGTTAGCTCAGTGGTAGAGCACTGGACTAATGGTCTGGAGGACCCAGGTTTAAAACCCGAACGCGCACTAAACATTTTATCTTCTAGTGTCGTCGTTCGAGGGTTAGATTTGGGGTCCAGATCGTCCCGAGGCTCTCCCAGCCTTTCATTAATTATTGGGTACCTGCAAATAGAAAAATAAGGCGGCCGGAACATAGTAATGACCACACTCTCCCTAGTGTGCCTTGTGGGCAAGAATCAGCTACCTCTACAGTATCTGCCCCTATGGCCCCTTATAAGCCTGTTACGGGACTGATTTTTCACACACACACACACACACACACACATATATATATATATATATATATATATATATATATATATATATATATATATATCATATGCCATTGGGTGAACCTCATTAGCGGGTTTCCTCCCTATAGAGGAAGGGAGGAAACGAGCTAAAAATCTAAACTAAAAACCAAGTACAAGTCAAATACGTTGCAAGATGTGCATGAATATGTTATTACCATTTGAAGCTATCTAATATAGAATCTAAAAAAACCTCCTAATAGTTGGTGAATTTGAAGCGACGACCTTGTCCTTGATCGGATCCAATGCCGAACTGTTTCAATAACACTTGTTGATTCATTTCCGCGTGGGCGGATTATGTATTCATACGTTTAGGTATATTGGCTTTGGAAAGGATATCTGATCCTAAAAATACATTTATTATAATGATGATATACCTATAAGAAACCGATATGTATTCATTTCTGCGCCGATTATAGCCCGATAAAAGAAAATGAGCTATACCAATCGCAAATGTTTTTAGGCGATTACAATCACACCGGACGTTGCCGATTATATTTATTAATGCTCTTTCAGTCAGTTAGGTCCAAATTTAATTGAAACCATTCAAAATTGAATTTTACTTATTTCTTTAATTAAATATTTTTGATAAATACTCTTTTTCACTAATCTATTTTTCTTATAATTTTTGTATAGTGTTGATAATTATTTAACACGTTTCAATAAAAACAAAAAATTACGTACGCTGGGTGAACATTCATTTGCTGGCCTTGAGTGGGGGTTTGATTTCGTTAGCCTTACGCTTAATAAACCAATTTGGTTTATTTTTAGAATCCACATTTTTACGTAGTATTTGCGGTTATGTAGGTCGTTTCGTTTCAAAGAAATAAAAATGATGCCCATTAGAAAAACACTAATAACAGAATCTGACCTGCTAATATACCAACTCTTTCTTTCTTTTTGTTATGGACAAATCGGCGTATTTGGCTCGACTGTTTCTGAGGGGATCAGGTTATGGCGTCAAAAACGTCAGAAGACCCAAAATGACCATTAATCATGTCCAGCCAATAACAAGAAGTATCGCGAGCTGAAGTTTATCCTGCGAGAGGAAGATTAAGTAAACTGACCAATTAAAATTTAATAAAACGATTGACAGTAATACAAAGCACGATTAACTTGAAATTTAACTTAAGAAGTAGTAATCACTAAAATATTGACAGCTTCAGCACGTGGAAATGTCGCTTTAAAGTATCTTATGTTCCTTAACTACGTTTTAACGACTACTGAATGCGTTTAAGCGCAAAACCAAGAAAAATATTAAAAAATATCCCATCCCTTATGAATTAAAATGATTGGAGGTTTTATTATAATTGTATCAAATGACGCACAGGTTAAGGATGTTATGAAAAGTGTTATGTTCTTTTGAGTCGGCTTACAATCTTCTACGTAGGACAAGTACAATATTGAGACAGTTATAGCCTCTAATCCCTTATTATAACTTGTTACTATTGGTTTTTACACTTCCAAGCTCGCCAGAGTGTAGGAATTGCTAGACATTAAAACAATCAGAGCATAAAAGACGAATGGGTGGTGCCCCTAGCTTGCACCAGTTCGAGTTTATTGATGCTTGACCACTAGGGGGGATGTTGGACGCCACACATTTGTCACGCTAAATACCTCTCTTTTTTGAGGAATTTAACATAGAATTCGTTGGTTCCCCAAGTTAAATTAAATAAGGAACATGGACAATAATATCATACTTTCTTATAATAGCAAATTATTGTTCAGATAATACTTACTCTCCTAGCGAAATAGCCGAAGGAAATAATCTTCCAATTGTAAAGCCCCTGTAACTATTCTGAATTGAATACTTCTACTTTCTCTTTATGTAAACGAATGAAATGAAAATGAATTGCCGGCAAAAATTCTAAATACACCTTTCACAAGAAACGTAGTCTATACTTTAAAAGCCCTTTAATCGAATCAACGCAGACAGATGGAAATGAGTTTCTTACACATCGTGTTTTCTTTCTACGAGTGGTGGCTTTTCTTCCGAAAAAAATAAGAAACAATTTCAATTCTAGCTTCTGCCATTACTTCCGAGTCAGAAGTTCCGACCGATGAGGCTACTTTCACAGAATACACACAAAAAAAAATATAAATATTTAGATTACTTGACAGCATTGTATCGGTGGAATGAAAAGAACAAAAACAAATTAAAGGGACAGAAAAAGATTTGCGTATTTAATGTACCTGTATTCAATTGTTTACTTCAAAATTGTTTTCTTGCGAGTGTTCGAGATTTCTTAAAATGTGTAATCATTAAAAGTATTCAATTTTTGAACGTATATCTATGACCGACCTATAAAGATTAACCACAATTATTTTCATAACTAATATAGAGGGGAAAAAATAAAAAAATTAAAGAGGCGAAAGCTCACATACGAATTGAAATACACGAGAAAAAATACAGAAAATAATAATAATAACAACCCTTAAATAAAAGCAAAATGGGAATAATTACATATCAACAAAACAATTATATTTGGTCCAAAACAAAGGTATTACGTGCAACAATCATGATATTTTTTTCAGGTGAGATTAATAGATTTAAAATCTTGGTAATGGCTGTGTTTTGTTCGAGACATTTTTATTTGCCTCGGCTGAAAAGACGGAACTGCTGGAGGCTGAAAGGCTTTGTTGGTATTTTCGCACCAGGCTTTCCATGTGAGTGCAAATGGATCACCCTTCAATTCTCTGTCGATCTGGCTTGAAACGTTTTAAATGTTTTTTAATGACATGAAACCAAACCGGGCATGCGTACGTTAGTAGGAGTAGCACTGTCGATTTATGTAGTAGTGTACTACAGGTATAGTTTAGGAGAGTTGTTCTATTTGATAATGGATAAATTTGTAACATTCGTGAGTGAGATTCTGGTAGGTTTTTTTTTTTTTTTTTTTTTTTTTTTTTTGTGAATGTGTTGGCGCCAAGTTTGTCTTTTGTCTAGTTTTACTCCGAGATTACGTATACTCTGGTCCTTTGGAGTCCAGAGAATTGAGTGATGTCCAATTCTCAGCTGTGGTATTTCTTCATTTCATATACAAACCAATGTAAAATTATTTAATAATTAAATAAAATACATTATCTGAAAAAAAAAAATATACATTTAGTACGACGGAGAAAACACCAATCTGGATGGTCTTATCTATCACAACAATAATGACACTGCTCATGATTGATCTATTAATATAAATGAAATATTTTGTGTTAAGCTACTAATGTGCCTTAAAACGTCGACATTTTTTGTCGGGCCGTTGTTTCATTTAGTAAGAGTGCCGTCCGAGACACGTTTCCTCGGCTAAAAAGAAAGGAAGTTCCATGAGAGAAATAAAGAATAGTTATAAAAAGGTCGAACATTAATATGAAGCATGAACCTGGAAGGTCAGACAATCAGATTTCTCGGCTAGAATCAGTAATTGTTCTGTGTTTTTGTTATTTATGGCGGGAACAATAACCACACGTTATAGTACGACCTTGATAATGGTGTTTTTCCACGAGTCCCCTTATCGTCGATTGGGGGTTCTTCTGGAGGATGTTACGCTAGGCAGAGGAGGAAGCGTAAGCGTGCGGGAGCATCCAAGCGTGACTTCTAAGGGTACAATTACGCTGCAGGGTCAGTAGGAACTTCCTTATTCCTCTGTAATTATCTGAGAGTAATTTCCTATTTATTTTTCCATCTTAAACCCAAGCCATTTATCTGTAATCGATGTGTTACCTATTGAAGAACTTCATTTGGGCAGTTTAGCCATCTTAATAACTGAATCGTATGCTCAAACACCGGTGCTAACCACATAACCTTAACGTCCGTCATGCGGTACCTGTATAAACACATTCCTCATAAATGCAAAATAAACAAAACAAATTACTTTGGCATGAAAATGTCGTACGGGTGATTTTTTGGTTTGTTTGGATTTTTAGGGGAAACAGCTCCAAAGTTATAATTGCCTGATTTTTTTAAGTCGTTTATATTTGGTTAACAGTCATAATGTATGAGTGTTGTTCGTGCATTTATTATAAATGTTTTTACCTTTTTTTCCCTCATTATTAATTGATTATTTTTTTAAGAAAAAAATGTGTATTTTTTATATCCAATCATGTACATACTGCAATTAGTATAAATTTTGATTTACATTTTAATCTTTAATTTATTTTATTATTAGTTATTTTTTCCAAATTTTACTTATTTATTTATTTGTTATATGTATATATATATATATATATATATATATATATATATATATATATATATATATATATATATGTTTCCTTCATATAGTTTAAAATAAAAATCTAATTTTTTTTATTTTATCTAGATAATAATAAGTTTTCTTTAAAAATCAGATTTATATTAAACTATATGAAGGAAAAATACATATATAACGAACAAATAAATAAATAAAATTTGGAAAACAATTACTAAATATCTAATAAATTAACGATAGTAATAAATTATTATTCGTACAAGTTGGATCTCTTAATTTCATCGACCACGTGACCGCAATTAAACTTTGGCAGGAAATTAGGATGAGTATTACTATTACTAGTATTACTAATATAAAATGTAAAATAATGGCTATACGCAATAGTGGTACAATTTATTACAAGAAATGAATAACTGGTTTTTTAATTACTTCCCAAATAACATTTTCATGAATTTAGAGGCAAATCGCTCTTAATTTCATCGACCACGTGACCGCAATTAAACTTTGGCAGGAAATTAGGATGAGTATTACTATTACTAGTATTACTAATATAAAATGTAAAATAATGGCTATACGCAATAGTGGTACAATTTATTACAAGAAATGAATAACTGGTTTTTTAATTAGTTCCCAAATAACATTTTCATGAATTTAGAGGCAAATCGCTCTTAATTTTTTATGTAATTTTCTACCTGAGTAAACCCCAACATCGAGCGATTTGCTTTTTTTAACAACAAATGTTGCCTATATCTAGTTTGGCACATATCTACCGAGTTTAGTTGGACGGAAATAAAAATAACTGCAAATTAATCATTGGTTTCTCAAGTAAACCGTGTAGAGTGAATTTTCTTATTTTTACAACACATCTCTTTTTTTAGCTAAGCACAGTATTCCGAGGTTCGTTACAGTATTAAAAAAAATCGATCACGGGTCATTTAAGGTATATATTAAGTAGGAACGATGAAAATTTGAAAAAATATTTTGAAACTTCTTTTAAGATTGCAACCTCAATAGCTACATTCCTTAGGGAAGTGTTAACACAATATTATTAGTATCTATTAAAAAAGAATTCCCAGTGTCTCGTGAAATAATAATTAACCTGATATTAACGATTGTAAACTGCAGACTTTTTATTGCCTATCAGGTATAAAGTACTATAAAGTTACAAATAAATATACAATGTAATCTCTAATTATATGTCATGAGTTGGTGTTCCTTTATAGCCACATTAAGTAACTTTATACTGCTGTTTTTGTAATAACTCAGCTTAACCTAGATTTTCTAGTATTTCATGAAGTGTGCAAAGACTGTTTTATTTCATTGTTTTTCTTAACTAAAATATTTTTATTGCTGTCGAAATAGCCCTGACTGTGTTCATAATTATTATTATAGGTTGTCGCGGGGTCCTTACAAGTTATAGAATTTTATATATAAACCTAATTTCGACCAGAAAGTGGGACTGAAAGAAGGGGTTGTGTAATATTTTTGCGCATTTCCTCCGGAAAGGAAAAAATTTGCGTCGACAAATCTGTCCCGGATCAGTCCATTAGAACCCAGAAGGGCAGATACTGTAGAGGATCATGCTTGACCACTAGGGAGATAGGTCAGTGCACACATACACGTATGTAAGTTTCATTTAGCCATGCTTACTGTGATATTTTTAATTCAAGGTGTAACTAAATTTTGTTCTATTGAGTTTTGATATAAGGTTTAATTAAATTTTGTCAATTAACTTCGACGCGTTTAAAAAGTTGAAAAGCCGCTCTCTTGGTTGGTATGGTCACCTAGAATTTCATGTAAGGGGTCAGGCAATTTGTGTTGCTCTTTTAGTTGCTCATAAGAAAGGCTATTCGTCAAAATCTGCTTAACAGTGAGCAGCACTTTGCATGAGCTGCAAATTGGTGGAGGGTCTTTTGACGTAAGGAAGGAATGGGTGAGGTTTGTATGGAAAATTCTCATTCGGGTTAACACCACTTCCTTTCTTCTTGTGTCCTTTCTTCTTTTCCCCTTTGCAGATACCCTTTAATAAATTAATTATTGAAGGTTGGGTTGGCCAAGGACGGTCAGGGAGACCGAATACAACCCTCGAACGAAGGCACTAGAAGATTAATGTCTTTAGTTTGCTCAGAATTTGAACTCAGGTCTTCCAGCATACTAGTCCAGTGCTCTACCACAGAGCTAATCTCGCCCCCTTTGGACTCTTCTTATTCTTTCTTAAATATCTCCTTTGATGTAGCCTTAAAAATAGTTTCATTTGGTTCTCCAAGTCAGCCAACTATTTAAAGTGTACCAGGATACAACAAAATACATAGTGTACAGGGAAGCCTAAAAAGGCAAAATCAACGATTTCAATCGGACAAATTTTACGGAACAAATAGTTTTCCTGTAACTGATTCGGCTAATTAACGAACTTTTTCTTTTGTTTGAGAATCAGGATTTTTGTACCTAATTTCATTTGCTTGAAGTCTAGGAATTGTTAGTTTCAGTCATTAATTTTGAATTGAGTGTTAAAAGCCTTCCAAATATCATCAAAAACGATTCGGACTTTATTACGTCTCCTGTGTTATTGGATTAAATCTATTATTTTTTAATAGCAATAATTGCATCTTGCAATACAATCCATTACATTATACTTGTACGGAGGCACTTGAAGTGATTCGTGGCGTGAACCCTATACAAGGCAATGCGTATTCCAGCTGCTGGTGTCAACACGAGCCAAAGAAGACTTCCAACCACTTCCGGATGGATCGTGTTACAGACAGCTTCGTCTTTTATTACACTCAATTACCTTCAGCACGTGCTCCTTGTCATATATAGTTGTATCTATTAACATACGAATCCTTTTTTTTGGATCCACTAAAGAAATAAGAAAAAAGAAAGAGTTTCGCACTTAGTAGTCTTACCTAGTTTACATGTACGCTAAGCCAGCCAAGACAGGTGATTTGAATGTTTTTTTAAGCTAAAAAAAATTATGACAGGACTGCGGATTAAGTAAATGTAAGGTAAACATAACCTACCTGTAATAAATGAGCCATTAAAAAATTATTATGTAAAAAAATTGAAAATAACTAATGGTAAAATAGCCTAAAGGACAAAAGAAACGAGTTAGTTCACATTAAAAAAAAATAAAGAATTTAAGAAAAAAACATCCACGAAGAGAGTAATTTTCATGTACGTAAAGTAAGTAGAATACGTAAAAAATAAAATATTGGAAGTGCAAATAACCAACCAATGTATTTATTGCATATCCAAGGTAAAAATAAAGGGAACCCATTAATCTGTTGGCTCTGGAAAGTAGTGAAATCAAATCACGTTATTTCACTACTTTCTAAAGGCAACAAATTAACGAGTTCTCAGTTGAATATATATATATATATATATATATATATATATATATATATATATATATATATATATTCATTAATTTATTTTTGATGTTTTTATTTATGTGTTTTTTTATTTATCTTTAAACATATATCGCCAAAGTAATGTATAAGTTCACCGTACTTCTGAATCTGAGCAAAACCGCGGTCCGGAAATGCTACATGGAGGCGGTGAAGCTTTAAAACCACGTTTTTCAAGCGTTATTACCAGATAACTTCTCAACCACTGGTACACAACGGTAAAGAAATAAACCGAACAATGAGTTGTAGGCCACTCAATTCTGCACTTTTTGGTACAAAAGTATTGAATTTTGCACCACGGGATATGGATTTTTATTTTTTTTATTTTATCTTTAATAATCAATGTTTTCCCTTGAAGCATAAACACTACTTTTGGGCTATCCTATATACATATATCTATACTTCTTTAAATTAACCCTGCGTTAGGCGCCCCTCCCAATAGAACAAGTGCGCCTGATGCAGGGTTAAAAAATAATCAAATTTCCGTTGTCAGAAATGTGTTTTTTTTGTTTTTTTGGTTTTATCATGATAGCGATCTACCCCCCATACTGCAGAAGAGAGCTTTTTAAGTGAGCCAAATGAACTGAAATCACTCAGCCACCAAGAGACCCTCTTTCACATTAGTTTGAGAATAGATGGTCTCGAACAGAGATTGAATTTTCAAAAGTATATCACTAATAGCAAGCGAGTTTTTTCATGACGAAACAAATTATTTCTTACTATGTATATTCCCTTGTTATTTCCCATTCTTTTCATTAATTTCTGCTTTAGTCGACCCTTCATACAGCTGGTTATCCGAGGCCTACCGTTGTACTAAGTGAGGCGAATCTAGTCCCGTTCCTGTGGGCGCCTCCAGACCATTAGAGTAGGACTACTAGCCTGCTTGACGCCTAGGCTCCGTTACACTACAAACCACTAACGCCATTTTTCTACCGGTAGTAACTCATAACAGGGCTTTAATATCCCACGTCTGTACCGAGGAAGGTTTACTTGGTCATCTGTTGAAATCCATTATTTAAAAACTTCTTGTGGGGATTTAATTATCAGAACTCATGAAAATAAATGTTGCCAATGATAGACTGTAATACGCTGCGTGTAACGTAACAGTGAGTGAGAGGACCGATCATCGGGTCAGTTGTGGTTTTTCTGTGCTTTCCCATTGGCTCTTGGTGAGGTGATCTTGTACAGCTGTAAGGGTGCGTTTACATCTGACACTTCTCGCAGGATTTATATGTACGTCAGAAGTTGGATAGATATTCTCTTGCACGTTTACATACTGACAGAAATAGCTAGACATGTATATCATGGATATGTATACGACATTTCTGCATTTGTTCAAATTTGCCATAAATTGACCATAGGTCGTAAGTCATTCAAGTTTGCGTCCGGGTTTCAATCATAGGTCCTCGTACAACATGAATGGTGGCTCTACCACTTCTTCAATCTAGACCCCGTGTACTCCTACATTTATAGACATTTGTATTTTGCTTTTTATTAATTTTTTTTACGGCACACCGACGTCTGGGCTATTAGTCGACATCCATGGTGCAGTGGGGAATATTCTCAACGAGCCGTGAGTTGAGAATATTCCTGCTGCAGATGGGACTCGAACCCCACTCTCTAGCACGAGAATCCAAAGCGTTAGCCACTAGACCACGGAGAGACCCAATACATTTTTATTATATACTTTTTTTTTTTTTTTTTTAAGTTGGATGAGTGAAAGTTTTAAGAAGTTATTCTATGATTCGTTCGTGTGAATAAAGAGCTCAATATAGAAAGAAAAGGCGTCACTGGCTAAATCTGTATTTTCTAAAAAAATATGCGTAGAGATAAAATTCCCTTACCCAGTATTTTTGCGAGTGATACCGAGGACACGTGTTATCACATTGTATATTACACAAAAGATAAACTCTGCAACCATGAAAAGTAATATCTCTATTCATGACAAAGATTCGTTAGTTCCGAAAAAGCTGATCTCCGGTATCTGAAACAGCTGACTTTCCGTTTACAAACAGACAAGCTATCGGTAGGAGAACTGCATCCCAAGCAGTTATATTGTAAAGCCACCGCAGGTAAATATTTACATTGGAGGACGGCCATTAACTAAGACGATAATAATAAGACAGTGCAGCAAGTTGCTACTAATTACTAATTAGTAAATACTACATTTTTATTTATTTTTACAGCTACTATGTTAACAAACAAACGCGCGGTCAAACCTACCTATACACCTGAGAAAGATGTTTTCGAAAAACCTATGTCCTAAATTCGAAGTAAATGTCGATTTACATTTCAGGATGCTGAACCAGACAATTAAGTGCTTACTTTAACAACTCAACGATCCCATTTGTCGCGCAGGATATATATCCTGAAAGAAGACTTCACTAGTTTTTCCTACCCAGGAGTCGAGAATAATTTAAGAAAGTCCGAATCGCAGGAACTTGGTCATCCGCGTTTCCAACTTAATCCGTGGTTTCATTTGGAAACCTTTAAGTAGAGAATAAATATTTTATCTTAAACTTACGTGAAAATGTAAACACTTTTAAAAATGCAAAATGAAATCCCAAAGCGAAACAAGATCTTAGGCGCCAGGACAAGAAACTGAGAATATCCTAAGCGGAAAATACTCAATTCAAGCACTGATTTCTCTGAAGAAAATCGCTCTATCGAAAATCGCATAAGAACCGAATTTCTAGGAAATTTAATAAGGTTTCAAACAGTTGCTATACATTCACTACGATTTCCCAGCCTGTTTCGAGGTATATAATAATATGTCCGAAAACCCTAAGACAATTCTAGACGGTTATAGATATGGCCTTGGTTTCTTAGATTCCCCCCATCCAATTACTTATAAAACGTGTACCTGAAAGCCTAGTAACACAAAAACGTAGGTGCGAAGCACGCCTAAAAATTATGTTCAGGTAGATGGAATATGCTGTTATACTTGATCTTTCAAATCACACAAAGTATTTTCGGGGTTCGGTCACTGCTATTTAATAAAACTACATTTTATCATAAAAATGGTTTTATTGTGCCGACGTTTCGGCTTGAACTTCAAGCCTTCATCAGGGCTGTAAAAAACAAGTAGGACGGATGTAATACACAAATACACATATATATATATATGCCTACATACACAAATACACATAACATATAGAACATAATATATAGAAGAAAAATGTGCTCTAGGATACCAATGTGTTTCGATTATTAGGAAAACAGATATAAGAATAACAGATTACATATTAGATTAGATATAAGAATAACAATATGGGCTTACCGATGGGAAGATAGAGAACTATTCCTCACAAATGCGGGATCATTTCTGACAGTTAATACAGGGAAACATAGGACAATCCCTACCTTGCATCATCTACGGTCAACGATCTCCTCTCAACAAAGTATTTTCGTATCAAATTTAATTAAAATCAGTCCATTTAAGCGAACTGATGTATATATATATATATATATATATATCAGTTCGCTTAAATGGACTGATTTTAATTATATACGTTTATATAGATTGAACCACCGTTATTTTCATGATTTGTGGGTTCTGAAACGTAAAATTTGCGCAAAATGAATACTGACCCTAAAGCATGGATCCTGAATCGATGCGTCGACCCCCTGAAAGTACTATAATCACCAGATAATAATGAGTCTCTTTAAGCCCCAAGAAGCGAATATTTTCTACTTAAACATGTTAACTGCCACTTAATTGTTCAGGATTGCTATGCAGAGTGAGTTGATGGACTGACTTACTAGGAAATAACGCTGTAAACAGACTTCTATCTTTGTCTGGAATCGATCGCAATCAGTGAATGTTGGCACCCTAGGCATTAAAACGAACTAAAAGTTATCTCGCAGCCAATGGGTTAAGCCGGCTGCATCGAATCTGCAGCTAACCCTCAGAAAGTGCCGTAACCGCTGGCTAGTTATGTATTTACCTTGTCAAGGTCCCAGATGTCCATCATCCCGGGAAAGCCAGAACCTTGTGAACTTGCTGGTGAAACCACATAGTCCAGACAATGAAGGTTACGTGACTCCATTAGACTTTCCTTCTTTCACTTTGCATCCTCAGGGATGGTCGCTATCTGCTCCCGTTGCCTTATTCTTAATTACAACCCGGCCAATTAAATTAGCCCGTATCTCTTTTCGGATCCACAAACTTTCTGCTCATTTATGGAATGTCTACTGCATTCATACTTCAATAGCTTATGGAAAGCTTCTGTATTCCCACGAATGGTTGAGTTAATACAGTTTTGTTTTATAATTTAATACCTGATAATTTTATATTATGATTTTCAATATTACAAATTCATTTATTTTAATTTAATTAATTACACAGCCACACACACACACAATAAAAAAGAAATTCCGGACCAAGAGACCAGACCTTGTTTACTGTAGGTTTTTGGGGTCGCTGAATCGGAATTTTGGATCAGAAAAACCCCTGCACTTTTTGTTTTAGCCCCACCCCCAAAACTCATAATTTAGGATATTTTACTCTATAACATTTTTATTTGAGTTCTTAAGCAAAACAAATAAAAAAAAAAAGGTTTTTTTTTAGCCGAATCCCAACTAACCCATCTTTACTTATCACCTCAACGACTAAAACTATCTAATCTTCATGGAAATAACCTTATGTATCATATACTAGTTTTCCAGAAAAATGGTAAGCAAAATCGCTTTTTATTTAGTAAACATGAATACGCCCTGCCTCTGTCTCCCATGTTAAAAAGTGGATCTTTCAGGCTCAATATCTTGAAAACGAGTACCGCTTGGTGGGTCCTATCTTTTTCCAATGCATGGAGTACACTTTAATTAACATGCAGGCAAATTTATAAAAAAAATAGTTCGAAAATGGAAGCTTAAATTATTATTTAGGTCGTTTATTTATTTTACTTCAATTGACACATTGCTCGAACAAAATATGGGGAGATTTTTTAAGGGTTGTATTTTGGAATTTTAAGGATTGCATCAGTTGAAGAATGAAATCCATAGGCCTTATGTCAATTTTTATGTAACAAATCAAAGATTGTATGCATTATAAAACATATTAAATATAATAATATAAGCAAAAACGCGAATTTTTTAGAAAAGTCATATATTTAAAAGGCTGTAACTTCACTGCAAATGGACCAATCGAGTTCATTGAGGTCTCAGCAAATTCGTATGTTTAAGCACTAAAAAGCAGTACACAGGATTAGTCGTGTATTTTGTTTAACAACTTGAATACAAAATGTTATAGTGTAAAATATCATAAATTATGAGTTTTGGGAGGTGGGGCTTAAACAAAAATTGCAGGGGTTTTTTGAACCTGGATTCGGATTCAGCGACCCCAAAAACATATAGTAAACATGGTCTGGACTCTGGGTCAAGACCTTTTTTTTTTTGTGCCTGTGTTATTAATACAAATATTATGGAAAAGTATAACAAAGATTATCAATTGAAGAAAAATCTGGTAAGTGATCCTTCCTTCAAGAAGACAAGAAGCTTGTAGTGAAAGTGAACTTTAAGCGTTATCTAAAGACAAGCTAACACCTTTGTTTGCCACACTAATCACCTAGTGATTACAGCAGACTGGCTGATAATTCCCTCAGGCTTCCTGTAAACACATTAGCACAACGGGAATTTCACATCAAATACTCTTTCTATCTAATGGCCTCATTTTCGATACTATTCACAAAAATATATTAACCGCAGGAAGTGAGTCATTTTAAACATGCACACATATATGTAACATGCCTTACTCACAAAATCTGTTGGATGTTTCCTTTGGCCCTGCTTCTGAGCGCGCTATTTTGCATAGTGATGAGTGGATTTTTTATCTAGAAAAATTAATGTTTCATTCTTTTATATAGGAAAAAATAATTAAACTTATTAAATGTAAGTTTTAGCACTTTCCTCCGAAGGAATGTAGCTATTGAGGTTGCACTCATTACGGAATTTTTGAAAAATGTCTTCAAATCTTTATCGATCCTACCTAGTAGGCACCGAAAATGACCCCAGTTAAAGTTTGTATATATATATATATATATATATATATATATATATATATATATATATAGGGTAAACGCACCAGTAGCTGACATGCTTAAGGAAATTTCAGTCCATTTTAAGCTTTAAAAATTCTAATGGTGATGTCGGTGTATTTTTTCACTTTTATCTTGTCCAAAATCTATTCCCCTTGCTTACTACACCTTCAAATTTGAAAAACCTTCGCTCAATGATAGGATAAATGCCAATTTTGAGAAAAATTACTTTGCTCCAGTTGTGTCAGGCAATTCTCCAATAGCTGACAGGGATTGCTCCAGTAGTTGACAGGGGCAATTAAGTCATACAAAAAATAGCTTAAACTTTAGTATTACTTTATTTTAAAACAGGAATTATAAATTTATCATTTTTTACAATAGTAAGAACTTGAGTTTTCTATTTTTGGCTTTGCACCTTAAATTCAAGACAGGTAACTCACAAGCTGTTACGTACACAAACATTCTGAAACATTTTAGACTCTTATCAATTCAAATTAGGTATCATATTGGGGAGTAAAATACCTATATACCAATTAAAGTAAACAAGATTTTTCTATTAAAGGCAAATTAAACTTAGTACTTAGGTAACATCGGTATTCGTCAAGAGAGATCAAACATTCCAACACAATGAACATTTTTAAATAATGATAGTTATACAATTTTTAACAAGTCTTTAAATTAAAAAATTACATTAACTGATTTAGGAAACTGGTATCTCATATTCAATTTTTTGCCAAAAAGTATTGGAGGAGGCTAATGTTCATCTATTTTGATCAATTTTCGTTTAGAACTCTAAGCTTATTTTCACTTTTCATGAACGCATCCCGCAAGCGATTCAATGGTTTCAGTGCAAAAGCAGAGATTTTTCCATCTTATTTACCAACAACTTCATAAGCTCTTCTTGTGATTCTTAGTGCAATTATGACATAACTTCTTTCATCGCCAATGGCAGACAAAACAAGATTTTTATGGGGCAACCAGCTGTTCTCGGTGAGATTCTCGCTACATCGAATCATCGTGCTGCCCGAATTCTTCGTCATATCTGATAGCTCGTTGGGAAGTCTTAAATTTGCAACATCGGTTGGGGCTTGCTTGTTGTTGTGTCTGAGGCTCTTCCAATTTGTTTTCTTCAAGATCAAAATTGTTGTTAGTACTAGAACTCTGTTGTTGTTATTGTCTGGAAACATCACCTCCTGAAGGGAGAAATTTGGTTCTATGGTTCGGCGATGTATGGCTGAGGAACTTCATGATTGTTTCTTACCACATCGGGCATAACCTGATGTTCAATGGGCACAATGCTAGGAAATTGTGAATCGTCTTTAAATCTGACTCCAGTACCATCACCTTCAATTTCAGAGACTACTCACTCTGCATAACCTTCTTCACTATCCCCAGATGGAAACCACTCTTCTTCACTGGAAGAATACTATCTTCTGTTTCTTTCTATTCTTGGTCCCAAATTTACCACTTTTCTTTCTTTTAAAATTGTTTTTTTCTTTTCTTCCTCTTCATGTTTTTTTTTAGATCTTTTTGTTTGTTATAATCTCTCCAAGACTCAGAAATTACGATATATATATATATATATATATATATATATATATATATATATATATATATATATGTATGTTTCCGTTAACACGATACAGGCCCGAGTTTTTGTTTTTTCGCCACGAAACTTGGTATGTAGTATTCCCCCATCAAACGATTGCACAAGTTCGTTAACCAACAAAATCGGTCCATCCGGAGGGGGGGGGGGGGGGGGGGTTACTCCGGAGCCAAAGTAGTTATTTGCTAATACCAGTCGTAATTTTTGTTATATTTCAACGAAACTCGGTCTTCGTTGTGATCAACTTAAGAGAAAAAATTGTTGTAAAAAGAAACTAAATCGGTTGTCTAGAAGGGGGGGGGGGGTTACTCCGGACAGAAATTACTAATGTCCTTATACCGGTCATAATTTCTGTTGTATTGTTACGAAACTCTTTATACATCCTGGCTATCTAATAAGAAAGAAGTGATGTGAAAATGAACTAAATCGGTCTATTGGAAGGGGGGGGGGGGTGTTACTTTGTACTATGTTTGAATTGAATTCTTCCGCCAAACGTAGGTTCGCGAAACTCATCAAGATCAATAGATCGAAATGTGAAGCTTTGTGTATTTATTACGTAGTGTAGTACCCCGCATACACAAAACTCTGGAAGGAAATTAATTGCAAAATTAATAATTGAAACAGCTGCTCATAACAATTGCAAAAGAGCAGAACAATTTTTTTTTTTTTTTATACTTCTGATTAATGAAAAAAAATTGGGCTATAACAGTGTTAGTGAAGAGGTTTAAAAAATAAAAAGATTGAAAGAGGTGCAAAAACAGTCGTAATTTGTCGGGCATAAAACCTTCAACAGAATTTTACAACAATTTAAAAATACTAGGAGTCATCCTCATGAAGAAATAATATTTATATATATGAATTGCGAATTAAGACATTTTTCCGAAACGTTTGGTAATAGTTGGAAATTGTTATTCAGTCTTTTTCTGGTGTTATTTCTAGTTCTTGTGTTACGCTGTGCGTTTTTCTGCTTCGCAGCACAGGTATCGTAAGAGCAACACCATCACGTCCCGAGAGTCCATTAAGGAGAAAGAACATTTCTATAAGAACATTGTTTCGCTTCGAATCAATTAAGCTTGCAATATTTTGTTGCAATAAAAAAGTTTATAGTTTTTGTCATGTGCGAGGAGATGGGTAGGTACTGTCATGGTGAAGCATTCTCTCCGTTTGCTGTTATATATCTATGTATGTATATATTTATATATATATATATATATATATATATATATATATATATATATATATATATATATATACTCATATAAACACTTTATGAAAGCGGCTATCATTTGGAAAGCTTGGATTAAATCCTTTACTCGCTTGAGCCATAACTGCATTCGCTCAATAAACACATTCATACAACACAAAATAGTCTAAAAATTATTAAAATGTACTAATTAAGAATAACTCTTTGAATAGATCTGAATTTACTATACATACCTATTGTCAAATACTGCAACTCAAACATAACTATAAATAACTTACTGAATGCACCAACTGATGCAATGAACTAACTGAATGCTGACAGACTAAAGTTTGGCATGCCCAATAACTTGAATGACTTACTCAAAAAGGGGAACCAATGTATAGAAAACACATTATCCTTATATCCTTAGTGCTTTTTATTATTTTGTTTATTATTAGCATCCAAAACTTAAGACATTCGTTCAAAACTATTATTACATATATACCTCCAATTAAATTACATATATACATCCAAATATAAAGTTGGAATTATAATTATACATCAGTTCATTATACATCCACTTATATAAAAATACAATATTGCATATTCAATCAATTTTAAAATTAATCAAATATGTTAACAAATTTTACAAAGTAACACGTTAAAACATTTTGAACTAAAATTTTAAATTAAAATCTAGGTTTATGTAATCAAAAACTTAGTATCTGGATGAAGACAGACTAAACTTTGGGATGCCCGACAACTTTTGAATGATTTATTCAAAGACGGGAGCCAATGTATAGAAAACACATTCCAATTTTCAGATCAAATCAGGATATTTAACATTTTCTAAATACATAGACATTATTCAGTGAATTTCAATAATAACCATTTTAAAATATTTATTAGAAAATTGATATGTACACCCCATCAAGTCTGACCCCATCAAGTCCAGTTTACCTTCTTTTGATTTTGTTTTTGTTACTTGTTTTACCACACGGAGAAAAACTCCAGGCTGCTCGCATCTACTTTCAGGCTGCGGGCAGCCTGAAAACTGTGACTCAGTGCCAGTATTTTGAAATAGGACATTTTAGTCTAAAATAGGATTCCACATATTTTAGCCTAAAATAGGATTCCACTAGTTAGAGTGCCCGCATTTTATAATAGAGTGCTGGAATGCTAATTCTGCATCCTATAGTAGAGTTCTCACACCCAAAGCTAGCATCCAACAATAGAGTGCCCAGCACTCTACTTTCAAGTGCGTACCCCTAGACTTTAGTTTGCTGGCACTCAGACACTGGCTTCTAGCAGCCTACCCATATACGCTGAAAGTATCCTGATGTTTGCTTCCTGTATCCTACCCATACTTTATTATGTGGATAAAAAAGAACAAAGGTAAATTCAGAGTAAAAATAATGAGACTTTATTTGGGTGTAATTTACATATACACTTCTTAACAAGTAGATATTTACAAGTAGGTATGAGGTATACACTTTTTAACAAATATAGATATTTACATGTATTAGGTATTATTATTTTTTTTTTGTTTTCATGACACTTATAGCCGTATTCATAAAGCCGAAGACAGTTGATTTCAGCATCTGTTCAAACAGAAACAAAAAGAAATTTTTATTAATAATAAAAGAAAAGTTGTTGTTGTTGTGTTTTATATAATTAAAAAGAAACATAAATAGGCATTTTTTCTAGTTTAAAATGTCGCAGTAAATTCAAAGCTGCAAGGGAATTACAAAATAAATATAAAATAAGGTTTTTTTCTATGGATATGATCATAAATGAAGGAACTCTAGAAACAGAATGGAAACCAAAATAAAAGTCTACTAATATAATTTTGAACTAATATTCTAGTCGCATTCTAGGAACGTATAAAAAAAGACTTCCATCAGTTCTCAGCTTACCAGGCTTATTGAACTCCATCTTCAGTTGGTTCTATACCCGCAGCTCCATGTTATATTAAGGGAATATATTCTTGAAAAACAAACACAACTTTCTTCATTCTATTGTATATAACATCTGTTTTTAAATTTAATAATAAAAACAAGAGCCTGTATGCCTGGATGCTGACTGTACCGCCAGAACAGAGTTCAGGCTCTTGTTTTTATTATTAAATTTAAAAACAGATGTTATATACAATAGAATGAAGAAAGTTGTGTTTGTTTTTCAAGAATATATTTCCTTAATATAAATAATGTATTCCTTAATATAATATGGCGCTGCGGGTATAGAACCAACTGAAGATGGAGTTCAATAAGCCTGGTAAGCTGAGAACTGATGGAAGTCTTTTTGTATACGTTCCTAGAATACGGCTAGGATATTAGTTCAAAATTATATTAGTAGACTTTTATTTTGGTTTCCATTCTGTTTCTAGAGTTCCTTCATTTATGATCATATCCATAGACAATAACCTTATTTTATATTTATTTTGTGATTCCCTGGCAGCTTTGAATTTACTGCGACATTTTAAACTAGAAAAAATGCCTATTTATGTTTCTTTTTAATTATATAAGACACAACAACAACAACTTTTCTTTTGTTATTAATAAAAATTTCTTTTTGTTTCTGTTTGAACAGATGCTGAAATCAACTGTCTTCGGCTTTATGAATACGGCTATAAGTGTCATGAAAACAAAAAAAATATTTTATTTCTAGACCTACTTGTTCAATATTGTTCATAAGTACATTGTACCTAATACTTGTAAATATCTATATTTGTTAAAAAGTGTATACCTCTTACCTACTTGTAAATATCTACTTGTTAAGAAGTGTATATGTAAATTACACCCAAATAAAGTCTCATTATTATTACTCTGAATTTACCTTTGTTCTTTTTTATCCACATAATAAAGTCATCTCTCTGTAGGCTGCTAGCATTCCAGCACCCTATTATAAAGTGCGGGCACTCTAACTAGTGGAATCCTATTTTAGGTTGAAATATGTGGAATCCTATTTTAGACTAAAATGTCCTATTTCAAAATACTGGCACTGAGTCACAGTTTTAAGGCTGTTTTTTTTCTCAGTGCATGCTGTTTTTACATTTTATGCTGCTCGTTAAGAATTTTTAATATAATAAATGCGTAAGTCATCAAAGTTAAAATTTTAATTATATAAATTATCATCCATCTGTAAAACTTTATCCTATACAACGCTCTATCATCTTAAAATTCTATTTCATCTATGTATGTGAAAGTCACAGCAGCCTGCTATATGTTAAGCTTTATCTGCAAAACTATATTAATCTCATAGATTCTTCACAGGTGGCTCGGTTCTTGATAGCATATAGCTTAGGTGCTTATTATATTTATTGTTTTCGTTATTTTGCTGTGGATTTTTCTCTGCTCTCGAGCGCCTACCAGAACAAAGAATGTTTTAAGGATGTATTAGAGTGAATTTCTCTAAATGCTAATTTTTCTGATCTATGTTTATAGAGATTTGTCGTCAGTTTTGGGCAAAACTAATGTTAGTAAACTAAACTAACGTTAGTTTTCCCTAACTAAAACTAAATTAATGTTATATTTTTAGTTTTAGTTTTAGTTTAGTTTTAGATTTGTATAATTATTAATCATATGGACTCCGTTTTTAGTAATTCAATTAGTTTAGTTTAGTAAAAGAGACCTAAATTTGTGATTTTAGTTTAGTTTTAGTTTTTAGTTAACTAATTTAGTTTATCAAAGAACATATGTTTTCAAATTACGAGAAAAAGCCACAATTTCTTATTCTTTAACAAGTTCTATTAGTTTTAATAATTTACTTAATTATCGAAATAACATATTATTTATATTAATTCATGTTATTTTAGTAAAACTAAACTAAACTAAATTTTTAGTTTAGTTTTTAGTCAATTCCCAAAGTTTTAGTTTTAGTTTAGTTAAAATCCATTAATTAGTAAAATTTTAGTTTTAGTTTTTTTTTTTAGGTTGCAATTTTTAGTTTAGTTTTAGGTTATTCCAAAAAGTGAATTTAGTTTTAGTTTTAGTTTTTAGTTTTGCCCAACATTGTTTGTCGTTGACAATGGTTTAGGGATCAAGGCCTGAGTCAGAGTAAAGCACCGTGTGGCATAGATGTCGAGCTGACAACGTCACGAAGTAGGATCAATGGGAAGCTTGGAACTTCCAGTGATGCATCAAGGGCTGAAGTGCCCCAGTACTTGGGGAATTGGTCAATACTAGATCAATAAATAAATTTAAAAAATCCACATTTATGAAAGTCATTGGTTGAATTGAATCGTATAGAGTGTTAGCCCTTTACAGACGAAAAAAACGCGCTAAATTTCTCTTCACATTTGTTATAATATTACTAAATTATAATACAATTCAAGGTGAGGAATAACCCTTCAAACTTCAAACTATACTTTTATTACATAATTTCGACGTTTCGGACTACTCGTCCATCTTCAGGAGTGCATGTCCTGTGAATTAATAATGTTACATTTAACCGTCATAAATTAAATAATTATTATTCCTGTAGGGAACCAAGTCAATAAATACAAATTAAAACATTAACATTATCTCACAGCCATATTAGAAGATCTTGTTCCTTTTAGGAATCATTTTTATTTAATTTATGACGTTTAAATGTAACATTATTTATTGACAGGACATGCACCCCTGAAGATGGACGAGTAGTCCGAAACGTCGAAATTATGTAAAAAAAAAAGTATAATTTGATCACTAAATTATTTTAAATAACGTGAATCAATTCGTAAACAAAAAATATTATCGTGGTTTATTATATATCCCATTTAATGGTGACCCATTTCAATCGACTTAAATGTGTTTTGTGGCCAGTCTGTTGATCTGACAGAAAATGGCAGAGGAAACAAGTAGTTATTTATTTATTTACGGAGCTTCACAACAGCAAGGCGATTTCCTCACATAAATGGTTAATAAAACAAATTGAATAAAAAAACAATATAAAATTTACACAAAAAATAAATAAAGAAATAGATAAACTAAGTAGAATGTACCCACATAAATAACAGCTATACAACATTTATGCATGTCATACTATAGGTACCAAAATTACACAGCAAATGGTACAAACAGCACTTCAGGGGCACAGACTGCTCCATTATTAGATTTAAGGCTCAGAGTCCCATTATTTTAATTAAAGCGTTTTGTGCTTACTAAGGCAGTTTAAATACAAATGATATATGTTTTCAACGTACGTTTTCAGTACCTTTTTTAAAAAAAATATATCGTCGATCCTGCAGAAATAATGTTTTTCTTGAAACGTTTTAAATACTTGTTCATAAAGCACTAATAAACCAATTTTACCCTCCGAACACACACATATTGTGTAAATTGTGAAACAATTACTAAGTTTATAGTTACATACTTTCTGCTAAGCGACAAGAACCTAAAGTCTCCCTAACCCCTTATATAACAGCGAAGTTGTCTATCTGATTTCCACGCTCAAGAACTATTACACATTCTCCAATGCTTTTCAACACTTTTATATATATTATAAAACTGATGTTTCTATTATACAATCAGTGAATTCTTTCTGTACTACCTATTACCCAAGTCATGTTTTGTTATATCCATAACGTTACTTCGTGAAATCTGGCACAAAGAATTATAATCCCTAGTATTAATATACTTTTAATATTTTATTATCAATAAATAATAAAGGATTAAAAGTTTACTTTAATCTTTACGCGAGCACACTGGAGTACGTATTGTAAATTCACTCTTGACTCATTCATAAATTAATGATAAAACAGGAAAAACCAAACTGTAGACTGTGCAACGTTTATATCTGTATCTCATGTTTATATGGTTTTGTATAATTGTTAGATTTGTTCGCAGATTGACATAAAGAGCAAGAAATCGCCTCGTTGTGGACTCTCAATCGATAAATAAATCATCAACAAATAAATATTCAACATTTTATTTTTTGAATCTAACATATAATTATTATTTGTGTTATTTCGTCTATTCAAGAAGTCAAAACGTTTTAATTCAACGAAACATAGATTATAATTATTTTTTTAATGACTTTCCCTTGCTTGTTTGCTCTTGCTCTGAACTTTATCTGTATTTCGTCGTTTTTTTTTTTTACATATCTCTGCTCCGTAATAATACATTTATCTATTTCTATTGTAAAGTATATTACTGTGTACAAATTGTAATATTAAGTTGGAGCAACAATACAAAAGTGTAAAACGAGCAAGGCCAGAATGTTTTCGCAACAAAAACGTTATAATACATGTTACTTTAAGTTTATGTTATCGTGACTATTAGTGTGGCAACCATATGGCGCAATCCGGAAGAGTTAGTGAGAAATGTTGAAGAAACATTCTGAAAGAACTGATAATTCAATATTGTGTATATATTTGCCTAATCGCGCACTAATTGTTACAAAAATAGTTTAATTTTGATTAAATTGGGCATAAGAATACTTTTTCCACTATAAAGCATAAATTTGCCCTTTTTCACCTGACGGCGCGTATGTGTGTGTGAGTATTGATTATTTATGTTAATATCTTAACCGCATGTGTATGAGGTTTCGTATGCACATGTCTTATGTAGCATATAGCCCAGTCAAACGGTGCTCAAAAAGGGGTCGAAGTGGAATGTTTTGTTGTAATTGTTTTGATTGGCTTATTCTATGTTTCTTGGGGTGCTGAACACGAATCTGAACATGCCCACTAAAAATCTAGTGTGCAAATATGAGAAATCATATCAAAATCACTAAAAATATGTTTTTTAGTTGTTTTCAGCTTATAACTTGCAAAGCAAGCTATTTACGCAAAACGCGATTCAGTAGTAAAATAAAGAGGATAAAACTACCTACAATATATATTCCTCAACAATTTTTCGTACATCTACTTATAATACTTCATACTTAAAATAGTGTTGAAATATGGGAGAAATCAGTAATTTAAAAAAAAAAGAAGTTTAATGTTGAATCCTTCCTAAGTGTCTTACTTCCAAAATGGATACGTATGACCAATTCCCAGCCTGACTATTTATATTTCGGAAAACAAATGAAATTAAATTTATTTTGTAATTCTATTGCATTTACACTTTTCGTCCATAAAGTGATAAATATTCTTATAATGAATTAATGTTTTAATTGATAACTTAATGTTTCAGGTAAGAATCTATGAAGCAAAAGATTTCCCATCACCTCACGTAAGTAATACAGTTACTTCCCAACGATTTTCAACCGTCAGAAACAGTAATGAAGGTAAAATATGTGGATAGTTGAAGAGCCAATGAAAAAAAAAAATCTTTTATTTACTGAAATGAGCTTATATAATTTTACTATATTTTTTTAAATATCTCGAAAACGTGGTAAACTAAATTCACTACAAAAACGGTTCTTGTGCAATTTCTGGTAGATCGGTTCCGATAAATCGTCGCATAAAATTCGGAAGTGTCCTTATCGTTCCATAGAACACGTTTTTGTGTCTCTTTGTCTCAGCGTGTGTGTGTATTTTTAAATTGCAATTAGCAGTGAAATGATTTTTTTTTTTTTTTTTTTTTTTTAAACACGACAAGTTTATGAGTTTGTAGTAGGGATCACCTTTATTGGAATCTAGGAGGTGAATTGAGTGATTTTTCGTTCAGAATTAAATGCTGCCAGTTTTTCGTGCATTGCGGTCGTCGAGATTGGAGTAGGTGTGTAAATTTTTCACAAAATATTAACTGGACCTATTGCCCAACAAATGAAACTAGTGTTAAGTACGTTATGGAAACGCTCTAAGATGACGCAGTTTCTACGAGTCGGACTTTCTTTAAGGTAACATACTGTTCCCTTTTGTACTGTACACCTTTAATTTAGCTGCACTCGGAGTGAGAAGAGAAGCACCTTTGTTGTACAAGCTACTCGTAAACAGAAGCTAAAAGAGGACATGTACACTGTAATATTTGTTGACATTTCGTTTTAGGTTCGTTAAAAATGTAAATTTATTCTTGAACCCTGAACACATAGTCTCCATCACTAGACATGGAGCATATATATCATCTTATTTGATTCAACCGTAGAAATATGAAGATTAGTTTATCAAGACTCCATAAGACTGGCGAAATTCATGTACCGAACTGACTGAAAATAAACTTCTTTCAATTAAACATACAATAAAATAATGGCCATCCAATTCTCGCGGGAACCGAAGAGATTAAGTGAATTCGTCATTCGCCAGTTACAAATCTTATTTGTATGTTCTTTCATTGCAATACAAATCATACGCTAAAACATTAACTCATTGACTAAAGGAGACGAGGTCTCCTGAAAATACCTTACGGCTAAAGGGATTTTTTTAAGAAGAATATAGGTAATACATAGACTCTGTACAACCTTACCTACACAACAATTGACCTCACTAGATTGCAACTAAGTATTTTATGTTACTTTAGTGTGATCTGGTGACAAGAATACTTCACTGGTGGCAGATTATAAATGTTCTATACTTTCTGATAACCCCTTTAACTAAGATTCATATTGATAATTTAAAAGTTTCCGAAAATGGAAACGGAAAACTATCGGATATGAAAAATCTCGGTTTTCAGATTCGAGACTTTGCTCTTGGATTGTGGACGATACGGCTTTTCGCAACTCTAACCCCTTTCGAATAGCCTTTAATGCCTTAAATAAAGTATCGAATAAGACCATTTTTCAATATATTACTTCGTCAATGGATAGTATATGTTCGTTCTCTAATTCGCTCCGATTTGCATTGGACGATCGCCAAATAAATTATAATAATGATTTTACCGATCAAAAGGTTTCGACCACCCCTAAAAAAAAGGCAATAGAACACTGGTAATTACTGTGCAAATATAATTAAATACCTGTACACAATGGGCTGATATGGTAGCTTACGTATCTGTAAATATATAATTTTTACAATTTCAATCATAGGTTAAATTCCATTTTTCCTACAAAAGTCAATTTTTTACTATGTGTTTTTTTATCTGTTCCTTGATAAGTAAACTATTTAATTTTTCTGAATATACATTTCTTTAGATGTCTTATCTTGCTAAATTAACGAACCAAAAAAACTAGATTTTTTTGTTTTAGCATATTTCTTCCCTCTCTGTGGAAAACAAAAACCGTTTATGAGGTACCGAATTGATGGCTCAATCCGAAAGTGCCGATTGAAAAACAGGTCAATACAATTTGTGTACATATGCGTGTATATATATATATATATATATATATATATATATATATATATATATATATATATATATATATACTTCTACAATCTACCATCTACAAACAAGGATTGGATGAAAACGTTTTTTTTTTTTCTGAAACAAAAGTTTGATTCGATGATCTGATATTGAATATAGGCGATAAATATAGAAGATAAAATTGTTTTCAGTAACAAGCGAGCCATTAGATTTTACATGTTGAACACATTAGGTTTTTTGATAGTATAACATCTGACTCTGTTCTAAGAGATAACCCTCTTTCTCTACCCCGTCGAGTCCAGCCGGCCTTGGGATGGGTCTGCTAAAGCAGTCACCGACCTCTCGTCTCCTAGTCTTGGCGCGAACGTAAACCCATTCCAGTTCTCCAATACTACGGAACGTACCTGAAGATGGTACAGTATCATTTCGAACATACATTATATTTTATTTTTCTTCCGCGTTTTGCCCTTAGGAAGATCGAGGTGAGGAGTTAAAATGAGATATTTAGTGATTCTTCTGAGGTAAAGTTCCCCCTACACCTTATTTGGACACTGTATATTTTTGACTAATATATTGTTGAAGAATCCTTTGAGAATGGCGATTAAATAACTTGATTATCCGTTATTCCAGCAGGTTCCGTTTGTTCAAAAACTTAAATCCAATAAATCTTTTCTTCTAAATCGAAGTTGTAAATTAGGATGTTTTGCTACAGATAAATACATCAACAAAACGTCCGACTCGCAGGATCTTCGTCATCTTACCGCGTCTCTATCCCTTGTGCCATTTTTAAAGCTTGGAATGAACATGAACTGATTTAGGCACCATTATGTACTGAAAACTTACAGTAGCGGAAATTACTCACTCAGTCTCTTTGTCTTCTGCTCAGAAGGCTCTATAACAAGCGACAAAAAAGTATTTCTCATTTTCAGTATCTTTTTTTACTACCAAATTCATTTTTCTGCTAAAATCCATTATAATAACAACAAGCGGGGTCTCCCGTGGTCTAGTAGCTAGCGTGCTAGATTCATAAGCAGAGATGGTGGGTTCGATCCCCACCGGCGGCAGGAATTTTCTTATCTCAGGGCTCGCTGAGAAAATTCCTGACTGCACCCTGGACGTCGGCGCTAATGGCCAATATTTGTCGATGCACCGTAAAAATAAAAAATAACAACAAGCAATAAAACAATAAGGAAAACAAACGTAAAGAACCATTCATAGCACATAAATCAATACTTTCCAGGTGTTAAGGACTTATTTCCTCGCTTGAGATCGAAAATGTCATTAGAAACGTTTTTGTAGTACATTTACTAAGCTTTCGAATGGTTACTGTCCACTTACCAAGATTTCCCAACCGTTTTCAAGATGTTTAAGAACATATACAAAAATGCCCAAAAAGTTTTTTTTCCAAAAACTTCTTTAACTCGAAACGTAACCAAAATTTAAATATCTTAGTTTGTGCGAATATCAAATGCCTAAAAGTTTAAAATGAATCCATCGTTTCTGAATATTTGAACTAAAATTAATTAGGAAAACTAGTTTTATTCAACTTTCTCGAAAACGGTTAATACATTACCTTAATGTTTTCATTGGTTTTCCTACGTTAAAGAACCCACAAAAACTGTACTGTAATTTTTCGAGAAAACAATATTTCGTTTGGCGGATCCTGCTTAATTTCATTACAATCGGTCCATTTTTGAGCACGCTAGTTAGGGAACAGATAAGTACACACACACACACACACACACACACACACACACACACACACACACACACATATATATATATATATATATATATATATATATATATATATATATATATTTGTTTTCGTGATCTAGGGGTTTTGAAACGTGAAATCTTCTAGGCAGCACTTCCGGATTGCGTCATGAGATCAACCTCATAAGCATGTTTCCTCCCTATGGAACATCTTTCAGAAATGGCAGGGTTTTTCTGTCCTACCTAGTGATGATGTGAAGGATGCTTGTATCTGATCAGAGCGCTGAGGCTAAGCTGTCAACACAGCTGTGCTGAGCAATCAAACTTCTGCAACAACACTGCACGACTCCTGTAATTGTAATATTCCCCTACAATACTACAGGAGCTAACCCCAATGACTCAATAGCTGTCGAACCTTGTCCCGGGTCTAATAGGCGACTATAGCTATAGGTTATCACGGGCGTATATTGGCCATTAGCGCCGGCCTCCAGGGTGCAGTCAGGAATTATCTCAGCGAGCCCTGAGATGAGAAAATTCCTGCCGCCGGTGGGGATCGAACCCACCATCTCCCGCTTATGAATCCAGCGCGCTAGCCACTAGACCACGGCAGACCCCCACATATTGATAATGTTGAAAGAAATAAAACAGGACAAAATTTTAAGACGTTTCAAATTTCTAAAAGCGTTTAGTCAAAACGTACAGCAACTAAAATATGTTCCTTGATCTTCCACTTTTAGCTATGTTTTCCTATCACTACAGAAAGAAACCCCAATTATTAAGATTAACTTGTAACATGTACCATACAGTATAGCTAGGTTGCTTTATCAACATTGGGAAGAAGCCACCATTTTATGATTACTCATATGGATTAATAATAACACCTTATTACCGAGGATGACGTTTGTAATTGATTTTACGATTTCTCAAAGTTTCTATACCATCACATTGAAAAATCTCCTTATTAAGGAATGAGTAGAATTAAAGAAATTATTTTTTATTACCCAATTTAATGTATTTCAGAGTTTATCACCCTTTTTCAGGCATGATAACAAAATTTCACATATGAATATACCCTTCCGCCATCTTCATAACTCTGCTCATTAAGTTCAACTTACAGAAAAATGATAGGTCAATTTTAGTGACCATTTGAATCGAAATGAAACGATCTACCCACATAAAATATCGGCTTCTTCAGGTCGATTCAAAAGATCGATCTTCTAGGCTCAGAAGATCGATCTAAGATATGGATTTTCGATATGGATCGATTTCACGATTACTTGCAATTACCTACGAAATTTTTATTTCATTTCGATTCGAATGGATTCACATTTGAATATCCCATCGATTCACATTTGAATATCCCATCGATTCACATTTGAATATCCCATCGATTCACATTTGAATATCCCATCGATTCACATTTGAATATCCCATCACTACTACGAATCCACCTAAATTACTCGATTTGAATACTTGATAATTTGAAAAATATATCTAAAAGTAGAAACATTTAGGAATATTTTTCATCAAAATGAATAATGAAATTACTACTGATGCATCAGAAGGCTAAAATAAATGAGTATTATTAGATATGTTTATCAAATGAGCAAAAAATATAATAAAATAATAATAATAATAGAGAAAAATGGTTATACAAATTAAGAGCACAGTTTGAAACGTAATTTTTAATATATTACCTTCTTCCCTGTAGTGTGAGAAACGTAAGTCTATTACTGTACATAGGACACTGTTCTGTAAATTTCTTCTTCAGTTATATAATAGAAATGAAATTGACTAACAAGAGGTGAGATTTCACTATTTGAAATATAAAAACACTTTATTTTACTGTATAGTTAGATCAATTCTTTAAAAGATCGGCCCTTGGAGATCGATTCATTAAAAAATCGGCCCTTGGGGATCGAATCTTTAAAACGATCGGCCCTTCGAGAGAGATCGATTCAAAAAATCGATATATCGCGTAATAAGATCTATCTTATAAAGGATCGATTCTGATCGCCCATCTCTAGACCATTCCCTCAGGGTCTGATGTACGTATGTAACGTATACCTTGACATTTTCGTTTCCCTCTTATAAAAACAGGGAGGAAGCCCGCATATTACTACGAACTAAGGAGTAAATATGGGGGATGTAACTTAATCTGCCATTTTCCCCTTCCCGGGGTGTCTCCCTCATAATATATGCCTACAAAAATTTAAAACTGTTCAATAATAACTCATGTAAAGGAATAATTTTACCTCGTATAATTGAGAAGATATGGTCGACCGTTCAGAAGTAGGAAGCGTTGATCGTCGGGGTTTCGGTCAATGTTCTTATTTAATAAAACACATTTTATGGTTAAAATGTATATTTATTACTGCCTACGTTTCGTCTTGCTCTACAAGCCATCTTCAGGGCTATCGAGAAGATTGAGAACTGTCAACGAAAGAAGAAAAGTCCTTTCCTTCCTGTCTTCAGAAATGTTCTCTACTTGAAACGGGACAGTTCTCAATCTTCTCGATAGCCCTGAAGATGGCTTGTAGAGCAAGCCGAAACGTAGGCAGTAATAAATATACATTTTAACCATAAAATGTGTTTTATTAAATAAGAACATTGACCGAAACCCCGACGATCAACGCTTCCTTACCTCGTATAAGCAAATGTATTTCCAAAAAGGTTAGCTACATTCAAAAACCAAACAAATGCATTAGATCCGCGCTTCTACTAGCTCTAAAGGACTGATGAGGACTCGAAGTAGACCGGAGTGGATGGGGTATTCGAACCCAGACACCCAGGAATGAGGTTCTACAGCTGCAGAGAGATCCTTGTTACCTCCGATGAAAGTTGATGTGCCCGGAGAGAAATTGCTACAACATAGCCAATGCTTAGCCTCTAGATGGGGTCTCGCTTGGGGATGACCCGGCTATTTCCAATAGCAAGTAGCACTGTTGGCTTTCTCATTAGATATTGAGAAACGAGTACCTCTGGTCTCTCACATCCTCATGAAGAAAGGTAGTTTGAGTTTTTCTCTGTCCGTTTGCCTGTTTTCTCGTAATTAAACTAGTATGGACGAGGTAACTGATCCATATATATATATATATGAACACTGAATTCCAAAACAAACCGGTACACCTTGAATTTCTGAATTATCTGTTTTCCTGGTGAATAGGTGAATATAAATTGCTGGTTTTTTTTTTTAGTATATGCAGTGCATGTTTTCAGCTCATGGGAAACAACAGACAAAATAATAAAACATTAAATCTATTTATTTTTTTAATATAATGCGAAATAGGCATTCTTCAACACTCGAGAACTAAAAAATAAAACTTCTCTAAATTTACATTAAACAATATTCACCCGGCACAGATGTGCCCCTAGTTACGAGTGTTGCATCCCAATAACGGCCTGCGTCCTTTCAGGCATACAGCGAGTAAGTTTGAAAACACGACGTTGGGGAATCTGATCCCGTTCCTCGACGACGGGAGTTCTGCCCCTGGGGTTGGTTCGATGTCACATGGACTTCCCAACCTGGTCCCAAAGATGGTCTACGGAATTGAGACCTGGGCTATGAGGAGGCCACTGCAAGGTTCGGACACCCACCTCATGCAGCTAGTCCCTGACAATACGTCCAACGTCTCAAAGCCTTCGTGTTGCTTGAAGTTTGGATGTCTGCTCTCAAACGATATGCAGACGACTTGCTGAAATCAACCTGTGCTCCAGTATCCGTGCCACCGGTCTTCTCCTAACTGCATTGCACCGAGCTGCTCCCCGTAGGATAGTATCTTTGGGGCCAGCTTAGGTCGTCTCGGGAGGCTTAGAGTCGGACTTAGGGTTGGTAAAGCAGTAGACTTTTGTATTACATGACTTTATTTATTATTTGTGCCTTACATGTTTCGTGCCTTTTCTTCGCACCTCTTCAGGGACACTTATTGTCAAAACTACTAGAGTACTTCTTAACAAGTAAGTCCCCAAAGAACTAAAAAATACTAATATATATATTTATCTATAATTATTACTACCTTCGTAAAATAATATTTTTTAAATTACATGTCCCTACGGATATGACTATCCACTACACATAGAGATTAGAATATTACCCTCGTGATAATCGTAAGGAGCAGAAATGGAGTCTGCTTTCACTGAATGCAGTTGAAGGAACTGGGGAAGTATGTCGCTGCTGCCCTAGCCAAGTAGGACTACAGGACATCTCTTGCATATTGAGCAGACTTTACTTTTGTGCATCTGTTGAAGCTTAGATGGGGTAGAAGAGAATGTAACTCTTCTTCTAGATTTTACAAAGGATGTTTGTTCTTCGTCTATGTTCCAAACCACCGGCCCTGATGATGATCTCTAAGCGCCCCTAGAGGCCGTTTCCCAAGCACATCCTCCCAGCTCGAGTATAGAAATAGACTAGACCTATAGAAGAGACTGCTTTGTCTATAGAAGGCCTTGGTCCGATCAATAAGACCGCTGTCCTCACTATAGACATCCATTTCGTAATTAGTTCCTCTATCTTACAATCTTATTAGGTGACCCTCTATCTCTCTTCAATGCCTCTATAGACCGTGTCATTTTAAAAAAACTTGGCGATTGTTACAAATTCTATTCAACCTCGATGAGATTTTAATTAATTTATTTGTTCGTTTAAAAGAAATTCTAGACAAAGGTATTTGTATAAGAATTTGTCTATGAGGAATTATGTTCTCCATAAAATGTCTTCATGTAAATAATGGCGCATAGAATATTTTACAGCACAACAAAAAGTGGTTTTAAAGAATTTATTTATTTAGAGCCTTCCTTTTGAAAGAACTGCACGCTTGAGTGGATTCAGGATTGACCTCTGGAACAGAGCACTTAGTTCACGAGTGCAATTTTTTCAACAACAATAAAATCGAAATACTAAAGATTTTAAAATTCTAAACAATAGAAATGTTGGTTGCTTATAAGACTTTACATGCCTGGTTAGCATTATTTCAAACAAAATGTCGATGTTAGAAAGACAGGATAAAATGGTAATCCTCCTACATTTACATTTCATAATAAATTTGATTGATAATAAGATAATATTAGGTCAGACCATAAGTTCGTGTGCATTAAAAGCAACTATGGGATTCGC
Organism: Gonocerus acuteangulatus; assembly: GCA_946811695.1. NCBI lineage: Eukaryota > Metazoa > Arthropoda > Insecta > Hemiptera > Coreidae > Gonocerus > Gonocerus acuteangulatus. The sequence goes on along the minus strand of OX328126.1, from coordinate 40,015,427 downwards.
TATGAATGAATACTAGACCAATGAGATTTCGAACCTATCGCCACTTACCTTCTCATGACTAATGTGTTAGCCAGTCTGTCACAAATTTTCTTAAGCATCGAATGCAACTTAGTACCCATAGAAATAAATATCGGTGATCAATAAGAATGTGCTGTGTTACCTTTTTATTTTTGTGTGACGAATCTCCCAGGTCTGCAGTGACAAAATTAATGGTGTACTTGGTGAACATAATATCAGGGTAAGGACTCAGAAATTGATGGCCTTCTGAGGGGATAATTGAAGTAATGAAATCCCTAAAATCCCAAAATATAACACATAAAAAATCTCCCCATTTTGATTCGAGCAATATATCAATTGAAGTAAATTAAATAAACGTCCTAAAATAAATTAATTAAGCTTTTATTTATTTAAAAAGATAGGACCCTCCAAGTGGTACTCGTTTTTGAGATATTGCGCCTGACAAGAGTCACTTTTTAACATGGGTGACAGAGGCAGGGCGATTTTATTTTTTGCGTGGCTGTGCTTAAATGGTTATTGAGTCATGTTCAGAGGTTGGGTTACAAACGTTTTCCACCATCATTGTATTTACTTGCTTATATACTTATATACCCATGTCTTACAGTTTACATTCCAAATCCTAGAGAAGACAATTGCCGTCCACCCCTAACAATTTGACAGGAAAAATAAAATGTTATTCAAAAACATACCATTTCTCATAGTAATTGTACCGTAGCAAAAGACTGCTCTGGGATTAATGAAATGCTCGTGGCGTTTTCATGAATGGTAGCTCTAACAGGTTCCTATGAATGAGTTTGAGCATCTGCCGTGCAATGGTTGAGAGAGCAGATCCTCCTTGATAGCTGGGACAGTTACTCGCCTTTTCCAAGGAAGGCTGATAGAGGACCTTCCAGGCTGTCTGGATGGAGGGTCGATTCCAGACTCTCCCAGCGGATCTTGCGTTTTTTTAGAACTTGCACATCCTCAGAGGTGGACTTCGTGTCTTTCCGGGTTGACTACAGTCTTGAGAGAATTACTTGATGCTGGATTACACTCAGGTCTCTTGAGCCCGAAAGACGGAAATACGGGTAGCCGTGTATGTGCGATTCTCAATCTTGTGAGGACAATTTGTTCTCGACCATTGGACCGGTTGGATGATTTCCAGTCGGTTTATTTTTTAATTTTTTGTCGGTTTTGTTAGTCCATTTCTGTCGCCATTTTCGAGTATTGTTTGGCGATTTTAATGCAGTAATGTTTGTTGTAAGTTGATTTTGTACCCTGGCAGCCTAAACAGTGTTGTTTTCCCCTCGTTTGTAAGTCATGTATTCGGTTTTCTATTTCAGTACGTATGAGTGAGTAGTACAGATGATTTATAGATCCTCCAGTTAACCTAAAGAGTCACTGCAAATAATCACGTCTTTGGTGCGCTGATGTGATGTTTTTCAAAACCCAAAGTATGGCATATAGTTCCCCGTCTAATATGCTTAAATAAGAAGTAAGCATCTCGGCTTATACATTTCCCTGTATTATTGGTGTACATCCAACTCCAATTTTTGTTTTTGACACTTCTTTGTATATTGTAAGTCAGTTTACCTGTTTTTTCAGGTATTCTGTGAAATAATGCGTATATTGAACTGTCGAGGATCTTGTTTTTTAAACTTCCTAAGTGTTTAGTTCTATATTGAAATTTCGTTTTTTCCGCCATTTTGAATACCAATCGCTTGTGTTGTTATACAGCGTTAAAACTCGAATTCGGTAGTTGTTGTCAGGTTGTCAATCTTATGAATTGCATAGTTCTTTCACTTCCATATTTAGTCATATCACTTCCAGGAATTATGCAAAATGAGAGAGCGGCTTTAGGGATGATTAGGGCTTAGCTAGAATTGAAGAAGCAGAGATGTATGGTTGGTCAAAATCATGCTATAACAGGTCGTGATCTGAGTGTTACGTTTTTTTTTTAATTCAAAACAAAAACATTTATTTTAGTTTGTACATAATAAAAGTGGTGGTGCTTTATTTTAACATTTTTCAGTCTTTTATGCGCCAACACCTCGTATTTTGCAAGAACACTGTATGTGACGGACAAAAATAGTGCCCATTTTTGGGTTCAGTACACCAAAAAACATGAAACTCAGCCAAAAGATTCCATGCAGCAAAGAATTTCTTGCAGATGTGTGGTATTAATACGAATAGGTTTGTATATATGTTACGCAATAATATAATCCTACTTCTTCAGTGGATATTCGTGATAAGAATGAATATTTCAATAAATTGATCCATTTTGTTTATTTTCTTATAATAGCCTAAAGGAGAAACTCATCCAATATTGGAGAGTCCCGGAAATATTGACGCGTTTCTCGCTGGTTAGTATGCCGTAGTTGTCTAGCCTCCATTGCATACGTCAAGGTGGATCCATAGACTATCATCAACATTCTTCAAATCTAGGTCGCATTCTCATAAAACATTCAAAGGTCATTGAAGGAACTTATTCGCCCGATTTATCTTTCCTTTTAAAAAGTTTTTTTTTTTTTTTTTTTTTTTTTTTTTCTTTTCTTTTCTTTTTTTGAGGGGGGAGCAATCTTGAGACCCATCTTCTTCCGTTTCTATACAGAGCGCCTATCCTTCCTCTTTAGCAATACTGGTGACTATAAGCGAGTTTCCTCCCTTCCTATAGAGAGTAAAACGGGCTTATAAATTTTTGTAACGTTTGACCATGATGGTAAGCCGAAATTCGAATCAACCTTTGGACATAAAAATACATGGTCGTTAGATTAGTTTTGATCTCAGTTTGGATCTAGAGATAAGAACTGGAATCGACATGGCTTGGGCAGCATTGTTGAAATGCGGAAATCTCTGGGCGACAAAAGCCTCAAAACAACCAAATACGGTGTAATTTTGTTAAATCCTGTGAGTTTTCTGTGCTCTTGTATGGGGTCGAGTCTTAAGGAATATCATGCTGAATAGAATCTTTTGAAATGTGGATTTATCGTCAAATGTTGAGAATCCCTTGATGGACCTCATCAAAGCTATGAAGAAGAGGTAAACTGTTTACATTGGGCAGATAATGACAGAATCTATTTGAATCGAAATGAAAAGATCGATCCTCAAAAAAAATGAGCAAGTTCAAATCGATTCGAGTATCTGAATATTTGAAATAAAAACAAAAACACTTTATTTTAAACTCTATTATAGACAGATGGATTCTTTGAAAGATCAACCTTCGAAAATCGATTCATTAAAAGATCGGCCCTTAGATTTCGATTCTTTGAAAAGATATGCCCTTGGAGGTAGATTTAAAAAATCTATATTTTATATTAAAATCATCGATCATTTAGAAGATCGATTCAAATCGCCCATCTCTACCCTGCCCTCATTTCTGCTAATTTCTTAAACCATATTTTGAATTAGCTTACGCAAACGAAAAGGAAACCCAAGCAAGTTCGACCCTGTTAAATTTATTCTCCAAAAAACGTGACGTGCATGCATGAAACTATTCCGAACAATCGCAGTCCCGAAATTCCTGAAACCAAAAATTCACAAATCCCCTAGAAGCACTCTTCCAAAATACAACACCACTGTAAACAAACATTTTGAAACCCTGATTGACAAATGGGAATGTTCAATTACAGATCCTACGTAAAAACTATCGATTCTGACCTCGAAATTCCTGTGGTCACCCAAATTCCTTCATTAACACCTCTCGTTCTACATTAACCGACACCAACCTCAGCTGAAGCGTGACCAGTACACATACTCACTGGCCTTGCAAATATTGTAAATGATTTTGCCATGTTGATAATATAAACATCGTAGTACATAACTCTTTTTATCTTCGTACTCAAAGTTTCCTTTCAACCTGTAGCCATTACACAAGTTATAGTTGTATTACAAATTTCTTATTTTATATTCCAAATATTATTATTTGTGTACGGTAGAAAAAAAAATTAATGGAGATTTATCGACTGGAGTTTTTCCTATCAACTATCAAAGCATTTTTTTTTTTTTTTTGTCATTGAGATAGTTTTTTATATTACTTATAATTTTTTATATTACTTGCTCTCATCTGAGTCCCTTCTAACCGTGATATTGGTCTAAACCAGAAGGCAGACGAGGAGGCAAACTCAGCTGGAGAACAAGTTGAAGAGGTAATAATTATTGAGGAAGCCACTGTTCCGGACATAAAATACTTTATAAAGAAGAAATTACTATCCCAGTGTACTGAAGATTGGTTATAACTAAAAAATCATTTTAGGAAAATTAAAGAGCAATGGACAACGTCATACCGGCAAAATAGAAAAAAAAAATGAAGACTGCAAATTGGGCACATCAAATTGATGTTGATTGAATATTTAAATACAAATCTAGTAAAAGTGGCTTCATCTGAAACTAGAGGAAAAAGAATATTTTGTTTGCTCAACGAGATAACGAAATGAATACCTAAGTTATTCTCCGATCCTATTACTATGTTTGTATTTAAATATTTATACCGATTGGGCTCACATTAATCCCAGAAGGATACATCAGCGTGGCCGTCGGTATCAATTTAAGGTAAAACTCTTGTTTTCGACTTTTGAAAACCCGAGTGAATTATCCATTAAAATAGTTTTCCAGGTTAATATGTGGTTGGGACTAATTGATGGCCATCTTTTGAAACCTATATTTAGTCCTGGGAGGTTCAATTCGCAGGTTTTTCTTCAGCTTCTGGAAAACGACACCAGGGGTAAGGGGGTGAGGGATAAGTTGGGGGGGAGGCCTCCCCAACTTATTAGACGACACCTCTCTGGCAGCCTGTCGGAATTTATTTTTATTCTTCCTTAACTCCAAATGCAACCACCACTTAAATATCTTAGTTTAGATGATTTTCAGACAGGTAAAATAAAGGAGAGATAGAGAGAGTCACCACCGAGAATGAAAAAGAGGTGAAACCACCGAATGACGTATCCGCTCCTAAAACAGTCCTTTATGCTGGACGCACTTTTAACTATTAAAAAAATATTCACTGTAAAGTTGTTGGAAAGCAGCGCATGGCTGTTCGAGCACCACGCTCCTCCATAAATATACGTTGGCTAACAATAGATTTCGTCAGCCCTGTCTATTTTATGTGTGCAGCTGTTGACAAACATCCCTATTCAAATAATTTTGTAAAATTTCTTCATTTCCTTCATTTGTAATATTATTTTAACATTTTTTATGAATTATTCAAAGAAGGGTTCTTGTATTTCAGTTCTCCTTCGTCCTTACCTTTTTAAAATGTCCAGATAAAGTACTCCTCCGGAAGAAAGTAATATGTACGACATACCGGCATTTTTTAGATTTTATATATATATATATATATATAAATCAGTCCCGTAACAGGCCACGAGGGCCCTGCGGGGCAAATACTATGCAGGTATCTGATTCATAACCAAACGAGGAAGATAGTGTGGTCAGTACTATGCTCCGGCCACGTGATTTGTCCCTTTGCAGGTGCCCATAAATAATTTAATTAAAGGATGGTCGGTCTGGGGACGATCAGGAAGGCCGAATTCAACCCACGAACCTAGAAGATAAAAATCGTTCGTGCTTGCTCGGGATTTGAACTCAGGTCCTCCAGCGTATTAGTCCAGTGCTCTACCGCTAAGCAAATCTCGCCTTCTTATATATAGCACGATTTCACAACGGTTGCTGAGATATTCTGACAGAATATAAGATACGACTACATGTTCTCTTATCTGTTAAAATAATCAGTGTTTTATTATATTTCCTTCTTTCCAAACTTAGCTTACATTTTAGGTTGCTTAAAAGAGAAACGTATGAAAAAATTGACAAGTCCCTCCTTCATTATTGTGTCGCAAATCAAAAGTCAATATTTTTCAAGTGCCCTCGATAACGGGAATAGATATAGACTAGAAAATGGTTTACCTGGTTGTCTATGTTTATTTACCTGGATGTCTATCGACGCAAAATCGTACACAATACGATTTTTCCGCACGACTTTTACTGAACTGTGTTCCGATAGGCATACTCTACTGGTTGTCATTTTAATATTTCTGTACTAAATTACATTTAAATTGGATAATTTTTGTGTTACGGTAGTGTGCGAACAGACAAATATGTGTGGCATTCGCCGAAAAAAGGTACACAGCGTACGAAAACAAGTTTTCGAGAAAAACGCGTTTAAAGTTTCGCAGCATAATGTACAGGCCTGATTTTGAATTCAGACACTCTGAAGCTGGTCTTCTATGTTACGTAGTTAACCTTTAATTACTGAGGTATGGTCCCTGGGACCTTTTGTTTACTGAAATTTGAAATAAATTATATATTCATTGAATGTTTGCAATCAAAAGGGAACTACTAGGGGGGATTTCTAGAAATGGCTACCATAAGGTCCCAGGGACCATACGTCAGTACTTAAAGGTTAAAACTAATAAATAAAAAAAATGTCCTGTTGTAAATTGTATTGTATTTTTGAAATTACTCAATATGTACCTTTTTCAGCGAATGGTTCTGAACATAGAGGTGTAAACATTTTTTTTTTTTTTTTTTACGAAGTTGTCTTGAAAGAGCATGCTTTCAAGTGTCCGAAACTATCGTTAAGTCCAAACTCATTTTTTGACACACTATGTACTTTTTTTCGGTGAACACCACATGTATGTCAATGGTACTGTATTTATTTACTGAATTTGCTTATTGAAATGATAAAATATACATATTACTTGAGGTTTAACCAGCTATAAACTTGAGTACTCTTATAGACCTTGGCGTGTGTGTTTGCGGAGACAGACCCAGTGTTTAAGACGGTAAACAGATCACTGGAACTAAGTAATGATTGGAGATGTAATTACACAGGACTAAACAGCAAGTGCGGTGGTGCATTGATGATTGCGTGTTTTCGGATAACGGTATGACCTTAATAATATCCGATACCGGCAGAAACTAATTTGCAGTTACTATTTTATTAAAGAATCATCCCTGTAACAGGCCACAAAGGACCCAGAGAGGCAGATACTGAAGATGTAATTGATTCTTGTCCATATGGAAACCTAAGTACTATGCTCCGGCCGCCGGATTTTCCCCTTTGCAGGTACATGCTAATAAATTATTTAAATATCGGGTAGGCCTAGAGACGGTCTGGGTCGCCAAATCCAACCCTCTATCGATGACACTTCAAGATAAAATCTTTAGTTCACTCGAGTTTTGAACTCAGGTCCTCCAGCTCCAGATTGATCCACCACTGACAACCTCTACCCAATATATACATACATACACACACATATACAGGGTGTAACGTAAATGTGAGGACCCCTAGGGGAACAAAGAGTGTTATGTGAAGATTTTCCGAATTCTCACACATAAGGGAGAAAACGTTGTTTTATTGTTGTTGTTTTTTCGAGAAAACGTGGTTTTTAGACGAATAATCGTTGTAGCTCTGTCCCAGTTGGTTCTACTAGAAAGAAAGAGAAAACAATCGAAAGCTGGCGAAATTTACTATAAGACTTGTTGGGAGTAAACGTAAAAATGAATGAATTTAAGTATTTCTATCTTACCAAAAGAAAGCTATTCTAAATTTCCTGACATTTTCTTGATATTTCTTACCAGCGTTACTCTTCAATGGGCAGGATCTGAGATTTCCGGATTTCAGAAAAACGTCCTCATTTAATCAGCTTTCCATTCATGTATCACAACTCTGTATTATTGAAGTACGTGAAAGATTTAGGAACAAAAGTTTCCTAAAAGTGTCCATGGACCTGTGAAAATTAAATTAAATTTTCTTCTTCAGTTTATTTAAAAATTTTAAAAGAAATATTTATTTTTATAAATATTTACTTAAAAAAATAAAAAAAATTACTATCTATCACCTCCCACAATATGACTAAACATTTACCTTACACTCTGTATATATATATATATATATATATATATATATATATATATATATATATATATATATATAAATTTTGAGAGGGTATCTATTAGGCAGGATTGATGAAGTTTTGAAGAAAATGTTGAACATTTCTCTCATGAGTGTAAGCTCAAAAGGGAACTTTGTTACTAGGGAAAGGGTATATATTCTAGGGTTGGGTTTATATCCATTGTAAGCTGATAGTATTAGCCGAGGCAACATGATTCTTGTTAATAGAGGGGCGATGTGTTCTCGCAATATCCTATTGCTGTCTGATGTGTCCGCTCTGGTGTATTGTCAGCAGTTTGTAGGTCAACAGGAGACGAGTTGATTCTGCACTGGCTAGCTATTGTATTCTATGATTGAACTTAAACCATCTGATAGTGAGTATCTAGTATCAAATTTACATTTAGAATCAGGCAATCCTGAAAATAATTGTATTACAGTGTCTTCTTACTTACTCGTACCTCATGTAAGCCGTCCATATCTAAGAGGCATGTAACATATAAATTGGCAAGAATCCTTGTACAATACGACTGACAACAGGTGTCTGGAAAAGGTAATAACATCCTTAGAACACTTACCTCAGTGTGCTTATCAGTGTCCACGAAACGAAGCACATAAAATAAATGAATAAAGTAAATAAATGACTTATGCAAACAAATTGAATTTAAATTATCCAGGTGATGGTTTTTTTCCCCACGTTATGTTTTTACTGTAACCTTTACTTTGCTGATGGTCGTTTAGTTTATAATGTTCTTTCATATTACATGTTCCTTATTTACATTGTATATTGTTAGTATTTGCTGCGCTTTCGTTCGGCTTTGTTTGAACTTATAAAACGTTTATTACACCTGTCTTCTAGAATTTTATGAATATATATTTAAAGGTACTAACTACTTACTACTAGAATGGATCAGAGCACGGCTTATGTCCTTGGAGTGGACTGACGTCCAGACACGCACAAAGCACGAACATCCAAAAAAGTCATGAGCATGCAGAATGTCCGACTTCTTTATTGCAGATCCTCGAAACAAACAAGCCATACACATACCTCTTCGGAGAATATATAGAGATTTGTAGAGTGCTTCGCTTTGTTCGAAATGCAGAAAGGTTTGCTGACATGACATAAACTTCTGAATCACTTACCGGGTACCTGAAATGGGAAAATCACGCGGCCGAAGCATAGTACTGACCACAATATCTCCCTAGTGTGCCGTGTGGTCATGAATAAGATACTCCTATAGTATGCGCTCCTCCGGGCCCTCGTGGCCTGTTACGGGACTGATTGATGATTGCTTGACCGCAACAGATTAGCAATTTTTTTAGTCTTGTAATATAAATGTGTAGTTTGTGAGTGTTTAAATATCTGATTCAAGTAATAACTACCAATGATCAAAAGTACTGTAAGTTTTTTCTTCTTCGACAGTCTGTATATGTCTTATGCTTACAAGTTCGTTACATTGTCCAAATATTTGTATGTCGTTTTGAGCCATAAGGTGTCCGTGAGTAAGTAGTGAATGGCCAATACGGAGTCGAGTTAATATTACCTCGTAAGAACTTCAGCACATAATAATTAATCAGAAAATATCAGCTGTCGTAATTGGGTAGCTACAAATATGTATGATTTGGTCATATTTTTAAACCTGTTTTTGAAATCTGAACAAACTTGGACAGACAGGTAGCAGGTCTGCTTGAAAATGACATTTAACGTATAGTTGTTGTCGGGTCATAACGTGTAATATAAAAAATTAACTAGTGAAAGTTTAGAAATCAGAATTTACATTTCAAATCAGTAAAACTTCCTGTATTTCTTATTTGTTTGAAGCTAGTAGGTAAAATCAGTCAATCATACAGTGAGGTTATTGATCAGGAACGTAGAGATTAGAGAAAAACCTAATGCAAATGCGCAATTTTTAGAACTGATAAAACAAATAACAAAACTTTATACTCTGTTGTTTATTTTTTTAAATTTACAATCATCCGCAGCTAAAGCGATTCGCTCACAACAAGTATTACATATATACATCCAATTACAATATTATATATATATATATATATATATATATATTCATCTAACTAAACAAATGGAACTATACAAATACATTATACAATATTAAATATTCAAATATCGAATTATTCCAATATTTTAACAAATTTTACAAAGTAACAAGGGAAAAAATTTAATTTTCGTTAGTTTGATGTTAGTAAGGTATGAATTTATAGTTTTAATATTTTTAGTCTTCAATTGAAGGGATCAGTTTTCATTCCCTAATTCAGATTATAAGGGAACGCAATTTGAAAACGTTTTCAAATCTTACCCGCTTTACTCTCTGGTACGTTATATCACTAAATAATTTTAATTATAAGTAGTAACCTTATCTCGGATTTATATTTATTAAACAACTTTATAATGCAGTGCACTGTAATATAATATGTACTATAATCTGTAATATACCTTCCTGTGTATACAATGTGGCTTGATGAATTTGATTTTTGTTTACACGTTTCTCATTGGTGAGGCATCTTGCCTTCCGAGTTTCGGCTCAAGGGAGTACAAATTATGGACAGTCCAAGCAAATTAATAATTTGTTTCTGGAGTAAACCCTTCCTCCTTATAGACCTATTTAAATTATTTTTACGATACATTTTTTCTTTCTTACGGTGCATCAACATCTTGGCCATTAGCGCCGACATCCATGGTGCAGCGGGGAATTTTCTCAACGAGCCGATGAGAAAACTCCTGCCGCTGGTGGGACTCGAACCCACCCGCATGAGAAACTAATTTGTTAGCCACTAGACTACGGGGAGACCCTTTTACAATACATCTTTCTCATTAGATGCTTGAGGCATTTACGCCGCAATACAACAAAAGTTAGTAGTCTGAGTCTGGTGTAAACTCCCCTTTCGGGGCATGTATTTATTAAATAAAATGCAGTAAATAGATATATTAAGTCTAACTTTTAGACAAATAAACCATTAAATAAAAAAAAAAAAAAAAAAATCAGTCCCGTGACAGGCCACGAGGGCCCTTAGGGGATGATACTATAGAGGTATCTGATTCATGACCATACGGCACACTAGGGAGATATTGTGGTCAGTACTATGATCCGGCCGCTTGATTTTCCCCTTGGCTGCCTCGACTGCTAGAGTCATTAGCACCCAAGGTACCCATTGATAAATTTATTAAAGGCTGGGTTGGTCTAGGAACGGTCAGGGAGGCCGAATTCAACCCATGAACGAAGACACTAGAAGAAAAAATCTTTAGTGCTTGTTCGAGATTTGAACTCAGGTCCTCCAACTTATTAGTCCAGAGCTCTACCACTGAGCTAACCTCGCCCCTCATAAAAAAACAAAACAATCTAATTTGCAAAGATATTGCAGTCATTGTGAGTATATTATTTAAAATGTAAATAATAAATAATAGACTCACAATGACTGCAAAATCATTGCAAATTAGATTGTTTTGTTTTTATGTTTTATTTCTTCCCTGAGGGAAAGCAGAACTTATCCAATTGCTTTGTCACTATCTGAGCGGGATTTTTTACAAAGAGTAAGTGAAAAGAGAAAATCCTATTTGGGGTTTTTATTAATGAAATACTTTTTGTGTCGCCGACCCCGAAAAAGAGATCTCCCATTGAGGATGAAGGGCGTCGCTCTCCTCATCCTCACAATGACCCTCCTCATGGGCATAAAACATGTTAGGCATTTTATATTGTTAACATTATAATGACCGGTTTGACTAAGGGAGGGGAGAAAATGAAACTGCCGTATTGTACGAAATGATTTTTTTTTTTTTTTTTTTAGAAAGTACATCTACAACGGACAACGTCTTGTTTATGGACTATTGTATTATTTCTAAGCGTTTTCAATTCACCTTTGAAGTCTTTATTTACGAATTCTTAACAATGAATTTATCGTAGTTCTTTTCTCTTTGTATTGAGTTATTCTGCGTTGAACCACCTTGGCATTTAGTGTCATTGATGGAGAATGTAAATAGAAATCGAAAGCCTTTAACCGTCCCTCTAATCTATGGAGATATCCCTTGATAATATATATATATATATATATATATATATATATATATATATATATATATATACATATAACCACAGGGGGAAAAAGAGGTGGAGTGGGGGGGGGGGGGGAGAGATAGACATATAGAGGAAAATATAAGCATTTTTGGCACATTTCCTACATGGAGAGACCCTGAGAGGGGTAGCCTTAGAAAAACAAAATTACTAAACATTCATTTTTTTTTTTTTTTTTGCGGTTTAAATTAGTAAGCCTACAAAAGCAATGATCCATTCAATATTATTATTTAATCCCTCAAGGGAATGCTTATCTTTGAAATAAAGGCCTTATCATTAGGAAGCTGCAGTTTTTCAAATTTGAAGTTGATTGAAGACGCTTTGAAAAGTTCATTTTTCATTTTTTTTTCTTCATAATTTCTTTTAATAAAATTTAAAAAAATGGTTTTTAATTTTGAAATGCATCGGGACATTAGTTAAAAAAATTGAATTTTTAATACATTTAAAAAATGTTCCACTACTTAATTTTGGGCTTGGATATAATTTTTAATTAGTTAAGGAAGCATTGAATCCAATAAAAAAGAAATAGGTAGAAAAAGGTTAAAAGGTAGTACTACTCCTTAAGGAACTTCAGGCGTGGACAGTACCTGAATGTATAACCGACCACGTGCTGTTGTTGGTATAATAAGAGGGTGTGAACTTGTAGATAGCTCGGCATTAATAGCCCAGATGTCGAACCGGCGTAAAAAGAAAACCAAAAAAAAAAAAAAAAAAAAAAAAAAAAAAAAAAAAAAAAAAAAAAAAAAAAAAAAAAAAAAAAACGGGAAATCTGATGGCATTTGCGCAGAAGACGTCCTCTACATGAAGCAAGAGCGAAACAGTATAAAATCATTTTGTTGGCAATTGGGACGCAATTCTCAACATATGCCTAAGCGTACATGACTACTTATGAATTAATATCACTAATTGTTAAGAAGAAGTCACGATGAGCAACGTCATCACTGATATCACCTTGTGGAAATACTCATGAGGTACTTCACCAGGCACGAAGCTATGCTCTAAGTCGTGATCTGATGAACAAAAATACCTCTGTCATCACATGAATAATCAGTTACTCATATTTTTATGTATAATTATTAATTATTTTTCCCCTACTACTCTAAACACTCATGCCTGGCCTTCAGGTGTTGTCATCAACTCACGATTCCAGCAAATGGCAGGTCTTCTGTTCTTTCATTGAGTTTCCAGGGGCGCGCTAATAATATAAAAACGCATTAAGAATTCAACAATTGGTTGGGATGTGGCCAAAATAAATACGTCTGATCTTCACATAAATCTGTATGGCGACAGTTTCGGCATGCTCTTAGGCAACCTTCTTCAGTACTAAACGCCTAGGTGAGGGAGGATGCCCACGTTAACTTTTAGGTGATCATGGATAATATAAGTGTTGTGGATAAAGTTATTTTGGTCTTACTCCCTCGCTTTATTGCTGAAGAATGCTGCCAAACGTTCGCAATGTAGATATTTCTGAAGAACTGACGTTTTTCTCTTACGGTGCATCTACATTTGTCCCGACCCGTTCCGATCCGATGGCCACCAATTCTGGGCCGTTCAAACTTGTTTGTTTCTAAACCGATTTTGGACTGACGACGCAAAATGGCGCCAAACGACATATTGTTTTTCAAAAATGTCCAGAGCCTCTACATATTAACCGATTTCAATGCATTATTTTTAATTGAAAGCTAACAAAATTTAGAACAATTTTGTTTTAGCGCGGTTCCTCCCTCCCCCATAGGGAGAAACCCCGCTTATAGGGTTGATACAATGAAACAATCCGGAAGTGCCGACAAGAAAATTTCGCGTTTCAGAACCCCTAGAGACCGAAAATAACGGTGGTTCAAATTTGTATATATATATATATATATATATATATGTATATATTTATTTATATATATATATATATATATATATATATATATATATATATATATATATATATTTGTCTGTTCGCTCTCTAGATAGAAGACGAATGGTCCGATTTTGATGAAATTTGGTACAAAAATCCTTCGTCCAATTTGAAAGGTCAAGTTCGTTAACCAGCAAAATCCGCCTACTGGAAGATGGCGTTTGGGGCGAAATTCGCGCAAAAAAAATCGTAACGCTTACGTTTTTGAGTTCATAAGCTTCTAAGTACTCGTTTTATATGATTCCTGGGCTAGGAAAACGAATGAAACCATTTTCAAGGCAATAGCTTTAACCGTTTTCGAGAAAATTGGAAAAATATTTTTTGAATACCGTTTTTGGTTTGGGTACTTAGAATCATGGGATTCAGTTGAAACATTTTCTGCATGTTCTACTTTCATCAAAACTAATATGTTGAAATTTTGGTTACGTTTGGAGTTAAGGAAGGGTTAGAATAAAATATTTTATTAACAGACATAAAAAGTTTTAGTAACTTTGTTTACTTTCCTTAATATCTCGAAAAAGGTTGAGAACCTTGGTAAACGGAAGAATACCATTAGAAAGCTTATTAAATGCTCTAAAAAAAAGGTTCTAATGAAAGTTTTGATTAGGCGATGTCAATCGGAGAAATAAGAGCTTAAAACTTTAAAGTAATTGATTTCGCTTATTCGAACTGTTCTTTTTGTCTGTTTTTTATTCCTTGTTATTTTTTAATTGCTTATTGTTGGATAATGTATTTGAAAATAAAACAGGTTAAGAAAAATAAGAAAAACAATTTAATGTTAGAGATATGGATTTCCAAGATATATAGCTTTTCAACTGCCTAGCGTCCTTCCTAGGGAGGGTTCTTTGTCTTTGATTTTGGTACTTAGAATTATGGGATACAGTTGAAACATTTTCTGCATGTTGGAGTTTCATCAACACTAATATGTTGAAATTTTTGTTACGTTTAGAGTAAAGGAAGGGTTAGAATAAAATATTTTATTAACAGAAATAAAAAGTTTTGGTAACTTTGTATACTTTCCTTAATATCTCGAAAAAGGTTGAGTATCTTGGGAAACGGAAGAATACCATTAAAAAGCTTACTAAATGCTCTACAAAAAAGGTTCTAATGAAAGTTTTGATTAGACGATGTCAATCAGAGAAATAAGTGCTTAAAACTTTAAAGTAATTGATTTCCCTTATTCGAACTGTTCTTTTTGTCTGTTTTTATTCCTTGTTATTTTTTAATTGCTTATTGTTGGATAATGTATTTGAAAATAAAACAGGTTAAGAAAAATAAGAAAAACAATTTAATGTTAGAGATATGGATTTCCAAGATAATAAAGCTTTTCAAATTCCTAGCGGGGTCCTTCCTAGGGCGGGGACCCACCCAGGTAAGATCGTAAATAACACCTTTCTTGAGAGTAAAGATGGAACTGTCAACTTTGGTCCTCCTCTACCTCCCGGCACTTTCATTGCTGACGAAGGCTACCACTGACTAGCCAAAACGTCCTAAATATAGATTTTTTAACAAAAATCGTATTGAGGTTTATTTAGCCGAATCCCAACCATTCCATCTTTACTTATCACCTCGACGGCTAACTATCTAATCTTCATGCTTTCTAGAAATGTGGACCCAAAATAATAACATCTTCTATTTTAATCATTTTAAATGAGTCTAGAGATAAGAACGGAACCGCGCTAAGATGATGCAGTTCCTGCGAGTCGGACTTTTTTGTTTCCCTTGTTTATTATATTACGTGGAAAGATGTTTATAACTAACCAATGTTTATAACCTTCTAGCTACAATTCTTATAAATAATTTTAAAATATGAATACTAACGCTTCTGTTATTGAACCGTAACAGTTAAAAATCAACTATAAGACTACAATTTATTTTTTCGGAACTCATATACATCTAGAAGATTGATTGGCCTCTCAACTCCTCCTTCATACCTCCAACATTTAACCACTCGAAAGTTTCTACGCTTATTAGGTGGTATTTCTTCACTCATTTTCACTTCACTTCGAGTACGTTACTAAAGAGCTGTGTCTGTGATGTATGCAGCGTTATTTGTGGAGTTCTCGATTTCGTAGAAGGTAGAAAAATGATGTCTCTCCACTGTTTTTCAAAGTATTTATTAGCAAAAGCTTTTCGAGAACATGGTTCTCATCGTCAGTGCATCTATTACTCCACCGGTAGTACTGCTAACAGCCTCTCCGAACAGGTGTGAGGTAATTACCTCACACCTGTTCGGAGAGGCTGTTAGCAGTACTACCGGTGGAGTAATAGATGCACTGACGATGAGAACCATGTTCTCGAAAAGCTTTTGCTAATAAATACTTTGAAAAACAGTGGAGAGACATCATTTTTCTACCTTCTACGAAAAAGAGCTGTGTGTTGTCGGCGGCACTCACGTCGGCCGCTGCCGGTCAAACGAAATCAGATTGGATCGGATCGGGGGAAATAAGGGTCCAAGGTGGGTGCAGCCTTAGCCAAATCCCAACCATTTCTTTACATCTTATCACCTCAACGGCTAACTATTTTGATCTCAAACTACTATCTAGATTATAAAAACACTTTGTACGACAAAATGTATTGTTGGAATTCGGCTAAAGAAAAAAAAAAAAAAAATCATGAAGGTTCTATATATGATGTGTCACCATGCTCTTTGTCTCCCCTCTTCAGCAGTAAATGTCTGGAACTGGATTCATATACCAAGGAAATCTGTTAGGTGACCAAAAGGTAAATGTTACATTAAAAGTTTTATGCTTTATTTTCTACGGATTCTTCTTTACCTGATTGATAATACCAAATAAATGGAGCTAGAGTATTGAAAAGCACCTCGGAAGGGATTATTAAGCTGTTCTTTGCTATATTACTTATTTTCCTTATTTTGATACTATATATCTGGGCATAAGAGCTGTACAATCGTCTGTGGGTGGGCAACCACACTCCAAGGCCTAGGCCTCGAGACGTAGTTTCAGGGCCCAATTATTTTATTTTTCTTGCGTTATAATTTTGTGTGTGATCACAAGATCGAATCCTCTTATATGACCGTGATTGTTTATGATTTTGCCTGTATTCAGAACTTATAAATGATGTCCCTTATTTACATTATTTACATTCGTGACGGATATTACGTCATTAAAAGACGATCATTAGTGAGACGTGCCCAAGGAGATAGATCATAACAAGGATGTAGATAGAGGATAATGGATCAACAAAGGTTTTCATAGATTGCCATCTTAAGTTTATAGAAAGACAAATAATACAGATTTGTTTTGATTTCTTTGAAGGTTTGAGACAGTCAATAATACAATATGTTCCCATCCAACATAAAATTGTGGATTCTATGCATTTAAGAGGCATAAAACCAAACTATAAAGGCCAAATTAATCAGGGGGATCGGGTTACATACTCCATTGATGAAATTAGGCTATAGTTATACCATCCTCAGATGATATGGGAATATTCCAAATAGGAATAAAATTAATGAGTTTGCACCCATTAAAAAAATGAGATGAAGGTAGTTATGCGTCGAGGGGATAATAAGTCAAGTAATGGTTGGGATACAGGAAAGAGAAAACGTCAGATATTCAGAACTATCTATAATTCGAACGTTTCGGCAAGGTCTTTGGGAGCCTTCTTTGGCTAGAAATAAGGCTGCCAAAGAGGGCGGTCGAAATATAGATTTTTCCGGAAATCTTAAGGTGGCCTTTGACGTTCAGTTTAAATATCAAGGCGAGATAGCACAGTTTGCCTCAAGGTTTGGACTGAACGAGTCTAGCACACACACGACAAGCTAATAAACCCCAAGACAGAGACTACACAGTCCAGTTATAGTATACCCCCCTGAATTTGAAGCACATTATCCTCTTGTCCACATACGTCAGATCTGGAATGTCTTAGATGGACTGTACAGTAGGGTGGCCCTTAGCTATAGGGACGTTTTTTGAAAGTCTAAATTTTGCTACTCCCACCCCCCAATTCTGTTCTAATCAACAAAAAAACTAGCTGTGCAAAATTTCAGGGCAATCGGACAACTGCTAGGCGACCCGCAAACGGTTTGAAATTGAAACATAGTATACGCAGCGATTAATTCCGTTAAAGAGGGATATACTATTCTATCTCGATCATTTTCTGCAAAAACATTTACGCAGTTACATCAAGGCGACCCGAAAAATTGTTTAAGTTCATTCTGAATCAAAATTCGATTCTAAAACGGTTTGGAATAACATGTAAAAATTTAAATAAATATGAGAATTTTACTAATCCACACTAGGGAGGCCCTTAGCTACAGGGATTTTATTAAGTCAAACTTTTGCTGCTCCCACTCCCCAATTCTGTTCCAATCAACAAAAAACTAGCTGTGCAAAATTTCAGGGCAATCGGACAACTGCTAGGCGACCCTCAAACGCGTTGAAATTGAAACAGTACACGCAACGATTAATTCCGTTAAAACAGGGATATACTGTTCTATCTTAATCCATTTCTTATTGCAATTTATTTAGATACATCCAAAGACAACCGCATTTTTATTTGAAACAAATATTTCTATAGAAACAAGGCATAATGTGAACAATAAAAAATACAAATATGGAACATTACGTTTTTCTAAGTGAGGATTTAGTAGCAGTCGGATATTTTTCCCGTCCCCGGCAACGATCTGCAAAACAATATGAAAAAATTGATTTTTGTGGAGGAAGAAAAATCATTTTGGTGGAGAACGTACCTATTCAATTGATTTTCTTCTTCTTCATCTTCTTCGGCATTGTCTGCTCCCAGCATAACTTGAGCTATATTTGCATTAACCGCAGTTGGAAAATTTTCATAAAATAAGGATAAAGCCACGGTTTTGGGAACTAAGCATCAGAGATGATTGGAAAAAAGTATTTTGCAGCAGCCTTACTGATTTTTGGATGAATATCCTGATAGTGTATCAATGGATAAATGAACAGAAAATCATGATATGGACCTTCAATAGGGTCTGATGATAGAAACCAGGCTCGAACGTACTCTCGCGCAAGAAAAATACATGTTCTTCTTAAAGAATTTTTCTCGCTACGAGATAACTGGAATTGATTTTGGAGCAGCTATTTTTTGAATGCATAAATCTCCTTTGCCATCCTAGCTCCTGGTACTAGCAACGATACTACTTTCTTCCCGTGCAAACGAGTGCGTTTTCAGGAAGCAGGAACAGACTTGATTGGTTATCTTTTTATCTAATATTAACAAGAACAGGACTAAATTAATGTCCATTACTGGTGCTTACCTGCTCAAAAGTGATTAAAAAATAAAATTACTTAAAAAAAATTATCTGAAAAAATTACTTTTGGACGAAAATGTCAATATTTCAAGGTCATTGCGGGTCGCCTTGGAGTGGTTTGATTTAGCTAAAATTTTGCACAGATCGTTATTTTGTCGATTGGAACAAGATAGGGGGGTGGGAGGTAGACTTTTAGAAAGTTGAAAAATAAGTAAAAATAAAATAATGTACACCCTACTGTACAGTCCAACACTGGCCCCAACGATGTACCGTACACGATGAGGAATACCTCAAGATTTGGACTGCGCATACCGTGTAAGAGTACCCTAAAGTTTTTTCTTCGCCTAAACCTTCCTTAACAAGCGCGCACATTTTAAGTACATATATAAAAGTGTATATGGTACGAGTGTTACAGGTCATTAGTTAAAAGCATGGGCATATATTAGGGAGGGTTGCAGCTCCCCCCCCCCCGCCGGAATGTTGAAATGAGTCATAAAAACCTTTTTTTGGAAGTAATAGCGTTTTAGTTGGCAAACTATTCCAAGTTCTAGATTGTTAGTATTAAATAACCCCTAAATGCTCTCAGCTCCCCGAAATTAATTCCTTTATACGCCCTTGGTTAAAAGACATTTTACAAATATTTTTCATGGTTCCATGTCCCAGTAGCTACTATATTCCATCATACTTTGTAAGATGATACTGGCTGATTCACGCTGAAATGTAAAGAGATTTTCCTTATAACACCTATTCCATATGATCGCATTGCTATCTACAGAAATAGAATCTGTGCCAGGATGCTCGCTACACTTTAGGCTCTCCTCTATCCACATTAGGCGATCCCATATCCTCCCGTTATCAGCTCACTAAGTATGCACGGCTACACGCTCCTTGTGCTCTGCGTCTCAGTTCCCGGCTAGTGCTCCTCTTGGTAAGTAAGCTTTCTTTTTATTCGTACTTAATAAATAGATTATTATTACTAGAAAAGCTATTTTTTCCTAAAATGGCTGAATGAATATTTCTATAACCTAGATTCCTTCGAACGAGTCCTAAGGATATCTCATTCTTTGGATAGATACACCCAACGTTGAGTATATGAATGACTCCTGATATGGGGTGTATGTTGCATTTACTGTAATTTAAGGAAATAGTAGTATTCCGTAAAAGTATCAAACATATATCCCCTGGCAACCAGGAACTACTTCTTTTTAATTTATATAATTGATTCATCATTCTCTTGGGAGAAAAGTGCGAAAGTACTTCTAGAATATTTTCCTCTATTTTTAGCGCGTTTACTCACTCCATAGGGAGGAAACACGCTTTTGACGTCGACCTCATGACGCGATCTGAAAGTGCCGACTTGAATGATTCACGCTTCAGAGCCCATACATCACGAAAATAACGGTGGTTCAAATTTCTCTCTCTCTCTCTCTCTCTCTCTCTCTCTCTCTCTCTCTCTCTCTCTCTCTCTCTCTCTCTCTCTCTCTCTCTATCTATCTATCTATCTATCTATCTATATATATATATATATATATATATATATATATATATATATATATATATATATATATATACACACACATATATATATATAGCTGGCTCAAACATGATCCGATTTTGATAAATTTAGTACTAAAATATCATTGATTAATGGTTTTGCATTTACCGGCTCCCATGTCCGCGTTATGTAGGTAATAGGACTTGAGGAATCATTCGAAACCATTAACCTTTTTCTAGGAAAGTGAATAAAACCTGTTTTACAAAATAATTTTTGGTTTGGGTACTTAAAAACTACTGAAGTAGTTGAAACCTTTTCTAGATTTGGATATTCTTACAAATGAATATATTTAAATTTTCATTTCATTTGAAGTTTATATTTATACTGTATGTTCTATGTGTAATGATAGGTCGAAATCTTGGCTAGCACCTTCAGTTCACTTCATCAAGTAGACTTCTTTGATATCAGATGATAATCAGACACACAAAGGAGTTCTCCCCGAGTTGGAGTTTCACCTATTGGTCTGAGAGGTGGAGAAGTGCGATGATCCACGGACCGGTTGCCGATGTTTTTATAGGTCACTGTCGGCCTCTAGTTCCGGTACTTTCGCTGAGGCGAGTCATGTTATCAATGGGGCATAAGAGCAAGGTGGGGTCTACAAACGGCAGGTAGCAAGTCACCTGATACTAGGGGGCAAGTTAAGGAGGGGAAGAGTGTCCTAATCAACAGCTCAACAGTAAGTTGGCTTATCAAGACTAAGAATAGGACTTACAACCCTCCTTCCCAATGTTAAAGAATCCGCCTCGAATATGGTGCTCGGGAAATGTGTAACTCACTGTAAAACATATTCTATGATAGCTGGTCTTATAAAAAATAGAAAGAGCAATATCAGTTGGCAGACTTTATAGATGAAGTTTTCGGCAATGATACCAAACAAATAACTTGACTTTTTGACTTTCTGGAATCAACAAAACTAATTGAGAACAATTTGACCAATGAAATAATAGTCTTATATTATAATATTTATTTTAATGCTTACGTAGATACTGAAGCGAATAATATTTGATGATTATAAGCATCAAAGAGCGTTCGCTTAACAAAGAAAGACTTGAAGGGTTCGAGTCCTCCATTTGAGGTGGCAAAATATAAATGCCAAAATAATTTAGATGAAAAATGTCTATATTTATAAATTTCATTTAATTTCAATATTACTCACTTTTTATTTTATTCTTTCAGGTAAGTTTGGGTTTTCATAATGAGGAGAAATCGGAGATTAAAGGTAAATAAATATTTATCATTGTGTGCCCATGTTTATGATGCACTGCTTACAAAATTTGTCCTCAATTATGTGTTATACACTTTATCAACAATTATCCGTCCAAAAATTACTCGGAATTATAAGTATGATGTAACAATAATGGCTTTATTTTTTCTTTAATTCAATGCGTGTATATTTTCCTTATTAGTTCCGTAATGTAGCCTCTTATACTAGAAGGTTCAATCTAGTATAAGTATAAAAAAATAGCCAATATGTGAGTATGTCACTTATACGTAGGATTTCAACATTTTTCAAATTTTTAATATTCGTAGTTAATAATAAATGGACGTTAAAATTAAAATAAAATAAATAATTTTGCGACCAAAAGATATTGTGTAGAATTATAAGACTACTTATATAGAGATCTATAAGAACAAAATAAAAAATATATTGTTTGTTACTCGTAGAAGTAGCGAGATAAATGTAAATATGGCATATTCTTGTATGTACTTACACTAATTATTATTTTGTGAATTCTGTTTTCAAAACTATCAAAAGTGGATCTAAGTGCCTCAATGCTTATTCTTGGCATGCTATAAAACATTTAAATATTCTATTAAGTAGCTAAATTAGTCCATTCAATTTATTTGAATTATTAACGCTTAAGCAAAATCAATTTGGCTTGTTTTTTGTTTGCCCTCTTTATATTTCCTTTAACCTTCTCTATATCATCTTTTTTATATAATAGAAAGTGCTAAGGCGTATGCAGTCCGTGCCAAGGGTCGTGGATTCGATTCCCACAAGGGGTGATGGCTATTCTTTGGAAAAAGGAAAAGGTATCAGCCCTATCCTGGCTAGAAAAGGGTGGTGACCTATAGACAACCCGTCCTAAAATTCTGAGTTAATTATAAATGGACGTTAAAAATTTAAAAAAAAATGTAATAACAAATTTGAAATTACGGGAAAGATAAATGCATTTAGTGGACCATTTCAGGTACTGCCTTCTCATTTGGAAACCGATTAAAGCAGTAGGCGAAACGCGTAAATCTATCCAGTAAATATGTTACTTATTTTTCTCGTCGCCTTCTGTTTTCTTAGTAATATATATATATATATATATATATATATATATATATATATATATATACATTTTCCAGTGATTGTCTACTGAGTGCTTGTTGTCTTCCCAATTACTGAACATTTTAAGGCCTATGTCTGATTCCTACCAATTTGAACAGCTGAAACCACCCAAGGAGTCTTTCCTATCGCTAATTCTTCTCTTACCCCGATAGACAAATTACTCTACCCGTCCGACTCTAGTTGATGAGACCGAGAATGAAAGCAGCTTTCACGGTAATGCCTTGGAGTTGTAAATAGAGCAAGAGGTAATTGCATACTAACCCTTCGCCCTCTCGCTCTCCTAAGTGGTTGAACGCAGAGAAATTATACTCCTACTTGTGCACATGCGTACTAGATAGTATTCGTGTCTAGGTGAAGGCCGGTATGAAAGCTATTTTCACTTTCAGCTGACTGTCTATACGCTTAGGTTCGAGGTTCTTCTGAATTTTACCCTGAATGAAATCAATTTGTGCGGGATAAAAAAATAAAAATCAATGCTTACTGCTAAATAGGGCTCAAGGTATATCTTGAATTTGTATACAAGTTTATTTGCTTGCTATGTGACAAATTTTGCATAATTGAAATGGGGCAAAATAGTGCCAAGCAACATAACCTAACTGTAGCTACTAAATGTGGGATTTTATGTGGCACTATCAGTTGAAATGGTTAGGGGCAACAAAATTAAGTAGCATACAGAGCTTGTAGTCATATTTCTGTAGCATTTGCTCCATAGACTGCTAATCCCACATAATATCCAACATAAGCAGCTACAGTTACGTTTTGTTAAAAAGTTTGCCACTATCTTCCCCCGACCCCTTCAGATAATAAACGCATTTTAACTATGAAATGTATTTTTTATTTAATCAAAAGACCGAACCCCGACGATCAACACCCTCTATAAAAACGACCAGTATTTTTAGTGCTTATGGATATTTCGGCCTCATAATAGGTGTTTCCGTTTAGAAATGTGCTAAAAAGCATATTCATAGAAAACATGTAGCCATTTTCAGAGCCAACCTTTGCAAAGTGCGAGCGGGGCAATTGCGTCATACCTCGTGGACTTAAACGTTCCCTATGTGGCATGTAGCAACAATTTCCGATTGTGAACTGTGTTGGATAGAATTCTTAATCCACGCAGCAACCCTGGAGCAAACCTGCATCTTTCAGTGCCGTCTCCGGCTATTTTAAATGTAAATCCCCGTTTATCTTAGGGTAAATTGTACTGTTTGACTGCTTCGCATCTTTACCAAAAAAGAAAAATAACCGCTCACGAGAATTATTCACTCCCCTGAATTGTGTATAAGAAAAGAGGTGTGAATAGAAACGAGAACCTTAACCCCTTGTTGAAGGTTGTTCTGAAGAAAGGAGTTATGGCTTTGCATGAAAATGAGGCAGTTCCTCAACAGCTCGTAAAGGCCTTATACATTATTGATCCTGTTCACTCATGTGTGAATAGGCGGAAAGCATGTTCCCCTACCACGGGGATTGCCTGTCACCTAGTCTCTTCGTAATCCAAAGTGCATTCGTCAATATCCAAGATGGCTTGGTGCAGACATTCAAGAAATTCTTTGTATCCTTTATCCAGTGATATATATACAGGATAGAAAGATGTGTTGACTTTGATTTAGCTGGACAAAACCCTCTGGTCTCCCACACAGTAATTGTATTTCCTTCGCACAAAGCAAAGATTTCTGAGCAAAAGATTCATCAATCGTGTGTGTAGTACATAGGTTCCGAGGATGCTAACGCCTCTTACGGGCCGCTGTAGATTCTTGTGGGAGCGATAAGGGTCCCAAAGGCAGCCTAGAGGGCTGTTGTGGTGTACCTATCTAATTAAAAATATAATATAATACATTGGGCGCTTTGGAGTTTTGTTTCTTATAAAGGGGTCAGTAGTCCATAAAAGTTTGGGAATCTATGATCTAGCACATAGAACGACACGCTTAACAATTACGGTTTATGAATTTCAATAATTTTTTTTTTTTTTTTTTTTTTTTTTTTTTTTTTTTTTTTTTTTTTTTTTTTTTTTTTTTTTAACGGCGCATCTACATCTTGGTCATTAGCGCCGGGCTATCTACAGGTTGCCACCCTTTTCTAATGCCAACAGCACGTGGTCGGTCACCCATTCAGGTACCGACCACGCCCGACGTTGCTTAACTTCGGTTATCTATGGGAACCGGTGCATTCAACGTGGCTACGGCCGTTGGCTCTAATTTCAATAATTAAAAATGTAATTAAAATCTATGAGAAAAAATACATTAAACTTACTTTCAGTGGTTTTCCCTAAAGATAAATCATTTCGATTATGAAAATTTCATTTGGGAAGTAAATAAAAAACAAAAATTTACTCTTTTCATGATTGTACATTTATTGCATATTCCAATTAGTTTACATTACTGTATTACATCAGTAATACTCACGATGTACGAGTATGTACGAATTCAGTTTTTGTTCAAGTGATCAATGAATCATTTCCGTTACACTTTTGCGTCACCCTTGTCACAAAATTTGGAGAGCCCAAGCCATATGAGTAAAAGAGTGCTTTTAACAAGGTCAAATATCTATAAAAAATTCATTTTGTCATTATTCGCTAGATAAACTTTAGTTGACCTCTTCTAGTTGACCTCTCCAATTTTACTAAGGTTCTTTTCTAAAAGTGCTTGGTGTCTGTGAGACGTCAGTATTTCAAGGGATTAAACTGAAAATAACGAATTATAAAATTTACTCACAACGAACTCATACACACCCATAGGGTGAAACATGGTGGAGCGGCGAGGGTAGAGGGTAGGCGAGAGGGGTTTGACCCTCTCGCCTACCCTCGCCGCTCCACTATTTTTTGGCAAGTGTAAATATATGCACTATTTTCAACCCTCTCGGCTACCCTCTACCCTCGCGGCTCCACTATGTTTTCACCCATACACGTGCTTATAAATAGTATAACAATAAATTAAATAGCAATAATAATTATTTATTTGTGTATGGTTTAGGTCAGTAAAAAAGTGGCAGAGCATTTTTGTTGTTACCTCTTCTGTTCTGTATTTTAGCCTCTGTTTCCGTTCTCGCAATTAAATTTCGCATTTTATTTATGATTTTTTTTATTTCTAGTCACCTCCAGCACATTCATTTTATTTCCCTTCTTCACATTATGCAGAAACTAGTCTTTTTCTTGGTCTTCCTCCTGCAAATGTTCACACATTTCTCATGCGTTAAAGGTCATGAGTTCGTAACATCTTCTCTTTAATTGTCTGCAACTTTGTCCTTTATAAGAGGTAACCACAAGTTGTGGATGACATTCTGATAGGCACATGTACCTCATCCTTTGAATTACACAATTGTGCCTCGATCCCTTAGTTTTTAACTTGCTTCCCGTGTAGTATATCAGACATATGCCACTGAGAAGGGCGGGATACACATAAAGCCTGTATTCTTCCGTTCATTAAAACTGGCCTTCTGCCATTTTCAAAGTAGAACTGATTTCTCTTTTAGTTATGTTGATGATTCAGTTGGAAATGACTCCATATTCCATATCCTTAATACACTGATATAAATACTTGCGGTTTATAAAATCCTCCTTGTAGAAATACTCTGAATAAGATCCGACTGTACTTTGATTAATTAAATTGCAGAACCTTGAAAATATTTTGCCTCAGAGTCTGGACATTTTTCTTTGGAGCTGAAGTAATGGCGTTTTAACGCGGTCAATAGGGAGGGAACCCGCTTATGGGTTTGAACTCATAGCGCGATCCGGAAGTGCCGACTAGAAAAATTCAAGTTCCAGAGCCCATAGTTCACGATAATAACGGTGGTTCAGATTTGTTTATATATGTGTGTCTGTTCGCCCTGGACCTACCTCAAAAATGGTCCGATTTGAATGAAATTTGGTTCACAAATCCTTCATGTAATTTGAAAGCTCAAGGTCGGTAATCAGCAGAATCCATCTACCGTAAAACGGTTTTTGGGTAGGAATTCATGCGAAAAAATCTTAGCACATACGTTTTCTCATTAATATGCTTGTAGATACACTTATTATAGGTTTTCTAACATAGAAAATCAAATGAAATTATTTTTAAAACGATATCTGTAACAGTTTACAAGAAAAAGTGATACCACTAGTTTTCCTACTTACATTTGCTCTGGGAACCCAGAGATTGATTTTTTATTCTTGACCTTACCTGAAGATTACCTGAATTTAGAGATATTGAAAGCCACAATATATATCATCGGAAACATTTATTTTCACTTGTTATATTGTTTTGTTGTACTGATATGTGAGAATTTTGTCAAAAAAAACACTGATCCTGTGGATTTAGTGATCTTTTCTTCACATGAGGATAAACCTTCAACTTCACGCCACGCCAAAATGTGGATAGCTTTTCTTCTGTAAATTAGGAAATATTACTCGAGCTTTTCTGCCGAAGAGGAAACGACGTGACAATCCTTAAATATTTCAGCGCCATTCTTTCGCACACTTCCTCGGCTTTCTTCCCATTTCCCCGTGGAGCATGATTCCTACTACCGTAGCTATACGTGTCTCTTGCGACTTCCGCTTTCATTTTCACGCTAGTGTCTTTCTCACACATCCAGCATACGAGGCCCGTATTCATATTTGCTGCAATCTTAATGCATGAATGGTCCATCACGCAGGAGGAGTGTAACAAAGAACATTCCATAGCAAGATGTGTGTACACTGTTCCTGAGGCATCTATTTACAATACACTACATAATTAAAAATTAATCATGAATAGTTTTACTCTTTAGTACTTTAATTTATTTATTTAATCACTGCTCCCCAACTTAGGCTGCACCTACATTGGACCCGTATTTCTCCCGATCCGACTGTACAAGTTGTCTTCTTTGAAATATTTTACAATTTGTTCAACTGACTTGAGTCTTCTCCCCATGGGCGTATATAAGGGGGGGGGGGCTGCAGCCCCTCCCGAAATTTTCATTTGATGGTAAAAATGTCTCATAAAAACCTAAAAAATAAATTAAATAAGATCACTTAGTTAATAAAAAATAGTTTATTTTAGGTGTAATAGCGTTTTAGTTGCCTCAAACTATTCCAAGCTCTAAATTTTTCATATTACATACCCCGGAAATGATCTCAGCCCCCCCCCGAAATTTTCCCAGCCCCTCCCGAAAGTTTTTCCTATATACGCCCATGCTTCTCCCTATAATTCTGCTAAATTCCCCTCCAGCATCCACTTCTTCCTCTTCTCAGTAAAATGAGAATGTGTTCCAGAGTGAGGGGAGCATTGTCGCATTGAAAACATGTGTGGCGGGTAGAGGGTAGAGGTTAATTAGTAAATAAGAATGGGTCAATTTCAGATATGTTATGATATACACATGTACACATGAGTATATGTTTTATTTTTAAGTCAGAATACAAATGTCACATGACATGCTGGCGTGTAAACCTTTAATTGCCAATTCTAAGTCGACTCAATAAAACAGCCTTCTATTGAATCGACAACTGGATGTTTTCCCTTTAACGGCCTGTTTTATAGCCTTTTGTTTATTGTTTATCTCATAAACTTACGTATATGTTTGCTATTATTACTTTTATCCTCGGCTACTATTGGAACTGATAATCTGGCTCCCATTGCAACAGGTTCTGGATTTCTATTGTGTCAATAAGCACTGACACATAGATTAATTCAACAAATAATATATCGCACTAGTATTTCTAAAGTGACTCAACTCAAAAATCAATTCAAGCAATAATTTTACAGTTATGACTATGAAAGACGTGGTAAATATATCTTTATCAACTGTATGCACCTAGCTACAGAGCTTGTACACCAGAAGGCACTTGTGCCACTCTTCCTGTCCTAATGCTATGCCTCCTACATAGGCAAGAGTGACACATTTTCAGATGAGTTTTATTTTGAGTTGTTTCACATTAGAAATACTAGTGTGATATATTCATCGAAAATGGACATGAATCTTTCTTGCGATAAATTGTCAGTGAACTTCGCTGTTCGCCCATTAAAACTCTTTGTTGCTCCAAAACCGCTATAAGTCGAACATTCTTCTGCCCCGCCAGCAATACCGGATCAAAAGGCATTCCTACAAGAGGAAGTATGAAGTAGTAAGTAACGGATGATGGGCGGGTGCTATCGCAGGACAATGGTGGTATGTAGGACATGTGGGCAGCGGGAATCCTAGACCATGTGGGACCATCTACTGTTTCTAGTTCAAGTCAATATTTACAATACGGGATATCATAGTCTTCCTAAATATTGTTCAAATTAAGCAAGCATACTAACCTAATCTGAACTACTAAAGCTGATAAATGTCATATAGCTTCCGAAGCCATCGATCACGAAAAAAACGGTGGTTAAAATTTGTATGTATACATATATGTCTGTTCGCTCTCTAGCTGGATCAAAAATGGACCATTTTTTTTTAATGAAATTTGGTACAAAAATACAAAAGGCCAAGGTCGTTTTCCAGCAGAAGCCGCCCATAGGAACATTGTTTTGGGGCGGATTTCACGCAAAAAAACTCGTAGCGCTTTGCGTCCATAGGCTTTTAGGTACACTTTTTAAAGTTCTATAACGTAGCAAACCGAATGAAACCATTTTTAAGGTGATATATGTAACCTTTTTCGGGACAAACGAATATTAATAGTTTTTCTAAGTGATGTTTATTAGATAAAACTATGGATTCATTTATTTATTTAAATTTTAACGTCCATTATTATTAACTAAGAATTTTAGGTCGGGTTATCTATAGGTTACCAACCTTTTCTAACCACGATAAGGCTGATGCCTTTTCTTTTTTCCAAAGAACAGCCAGTACCCCATATTGGGAATCGAACCCACGACCCTTGGCACGGACTGTTAAGTGCTCACACCTTAACACTCACGGCCTGAGGGACTCTATGGATTCATTTAAATCTTTTTTCTAGGCGTTTGTTATACATAGAAACAAAGATTTTTAAATTTTGGTTACGTTGGAGTGAAGGAAGAACTTTTTTGGGATTTTCGTTATTTTCTTATATATTTTGGCAACGGTTGGGAAATCGTGGTAAGTAGACGGTAATCATTTAAAATCTAACCAAATTCTCTTAAAAAAAGGCACTAAAGCAGCTTTCGATGCGGCGTTCTCAGTCGGAGAAATAAGTGTTTAAATCTTGGAAAGTATTGGTTTTGTCATTTTAACGGCCCTTTGATTATGTTTCCCTCATTTTTTTTTTTTTTTTTTTTTTTTTATGAATTGTTTGTTCTTTAATTGCATGTAAATTATATACCAGTAAAACACTTAAATTAGAAACTTGTTTGTAATAAAGTCTTCCTTAACAATGAGGGAGGAGGCAGATTATGTAATTTATTCTTTTGTGGAAGGTGCCAGTTTCCTGTGCCTTTTGGCTCTTAGAATATCGCATTCATCAAGATTTCATTCGAGTAGGCGTCGAAAAATCAAAGCAAATATTATCAGTTTCTGTTCTCAGTCTCATTTCCTCCGAGTCGGACATGTTGAAGGTTGTCACGGGCATTACCTCGTACTGACAATGGTGTCCAATGTCCCATAAATACCGGAAGACAGTAAACGAAATAAACTACTTCCCTTTCTAGTTCTAGCACAAATTTACCAATCCGTAGGAAATAATATTATCTAGCTAATATCAAAGAATAAGATCAGTTTATGAGTAATGCATTTTTGTAAATTTGATTTAAACGAAACGGTCGCAGAGTGTGGGGTTAGGCTTTATATGTTTAGACGAGGCAATATTTGAACAGAATATGTTGTTTTTATTTTGTGTTTATATTTCCACCGAAGCGTGGTTAATTGATGTTACTCTAGTGGAACGGATGGTCTTAATAAAAAGAGAGCTGCATTCTATTACCTGCTGATATTGTCTAAAAAGCCATCATCAGGTTTGATGTAATCGCCTATTCATGGAGATAATGTGTCCTTGAATACTATAATGGTAGATTCATCATGAAATTGCTTCGAATCTCTTCATCAATATATCATTTGTTAAGATGAAACTACGTGTACATTTATTGCGTCAATAAATATTCTATAATGTGCTCTTGTAGTATAGAGTAGTACTGACTCCAGTGATGTAGCGAATCCAAACAGATCAGTTCTTACTCTCCACATAGGCATTTTCGCTCTGAATTTATAATTTTTTTCACTCACAAGGGGAGTATACAAAGGTGGGGTCACCGATTTGCCCCATTTTTTTCTGGTGATTCTGCATCGAAAAATATTCGACACGTGTCCGAGCCAATGCGCCTTAGAAGCCGAGAAATAAAATAAAATAGGTTGAAAATGCTTTGTTTTATCGTGTTTAGAAAATGATATCGACTTGATTCTTTCGCCATTTCATTTTTTCTATAGAATAGAATAAAGAAAAAATACAATCGTTAAACAATAATTTATATTTCGTCAAATAAATTCAAAAATATTCTCATTTTTTCAAGTAAACTAGTATTGTACATTTTTTTTTTTACACCAAAAATAATAGCAGATTTAAAATCAGCACTCCAAGAAATCCCAATGTAGTAAATATCACCGAAAACAAAAAATAATAATTTTTCCTATTCCGGAGGGGACTAAAAATTTGTAAGCGAAGAAGTAACGTGACGTTTTAAAATTTAATATATCTTGCGATAATCCGATTTTTACGTCCCTGAGCTCTTTCAAAAGAAGAAAGTCTCCTTTTTCTAACCATATAAATGACTAGTGTATTAGCTCAGAAGGTACTTACGTCTAAAAATTGGTTATAAAAATAAAATGTAGATGATTTTGCATATAACGTCGATCCCAGAACACTTAGAAACGCCCTGATTGGAAGGAAATGTGTCACTTTAGAGCCTCTATCGACCCTCCAAGTTTGATTTAAATCGGGTAAATCTTCTTTGAAATATGGCCGGATTGTTGAATCTTTAAAAAAGTTTAAGGGAAATTTAAAGTACATTTTATTCTTATTTTTGGAATCTTCCCAAAACTTGAATATATTTTGGGTTTTTTAATGTGCTAATAACAAATCTGACATCCGTTTTTAAATCAAAAATTGTTTTACACACTCGACTCTATAGAAGTCAATATTCTGCCAAAATATTCCATAAAAATATTTTGATTTAAAAACTGATGCAAGATTTGTTTTTAGCATATTAACTTCCTACTCATTTTATACTGATATGTTTAACAGTCTCTTCTGAATAATAAATACCTTTCTCTCCTTGGAGAATATATTTCATATCGTAACAACTTATGGACCTATTCTCCAATTACCTCACTTGATAGCCCTTCTGAATGATGACAATAGCCATAATCCTCTCCGGTTTTCAACTCGACGAGATAAGTGGGAAAATGAACTAACTGAATCCCTCTCCCAAAAAATGTGGATTCCAACCAAAAGCTCTGGAAATATTCCCGCCCGACTCAAAGCCGCGCCGTCACCACTAGACGGATTCTCAAGCAGAGCCGTTAACCGCCCCTAAGCAAAAACTCGCTACTAGTTATAGCATAAATAGAGGACTATAGTAATACCCCTTGAAGAAAGTCATAGGATAGCTAGGGGGACGGCAGCTATGTCCGATTGATTTGGATGCCTCCTTTCTACAATAGGCTAACAATACTAGGCAGGGCTAGGCTTTTTTACACGGATAACTCTACCTTCTTTCTGAATCTATAAGCCTTCTTTCGCATCCCATTCCAGGCAACAATTATTTAACGGATTAACAACCAAATTATAAAAACAATAAATCGAATCATAATAATGGGCATATTGATGCTAAAGATTTTATATTATTCATTTTACTATTATACTTTTTGTTTACGATGCTTGGTAGCTGACTGGGACACCATTGTTCTTACACACACACACACACACACACATATATATATATATATATATATATATATATATATATATATATACATATATATATATATATATATATATATATATATATATATATATATATATATATATATATATATATAAGGTGGTCCCGAAGGAAATCCCCATACTTGAGGGGTGTGTAGGACGACTAAAGTGTAGTTGAATGCCACCAAGGAGAAATTTTTACTAGCCGTTTCCGTGTTTTTGGGCCTAAACGCTAGTTTTTGACTATTTTTGCGCTATTGGTCGTTCATGACTTACGGAAAATTTAATTCTGATAAAAGTTTCAAAATCTTTATCAAATTCCTATAGGATCTCATGTATCTTGTGCAAAAATGTTTTAAACCAAATTCACAGCAGCTAACCAAACAAATAATTTATCACGAAAAAAAGTGTTGAAGGCCAAAAAGAAAAGGAATCTTTATGTGGGTAATGTGTGGTCAATTTTTGTAAGAGGCATAAACAGATAGGAAAGGGGTCTCCTAGGAGGGGCGAAACCTCCTGTGGGGTCAAGACTCGGAGCTCAGAAGTGCCGAGTTTTTCTATATATATTTTCCTTAATTTCATTATAGATGGAAAAATTTGCAGATATCTATTTCGTCTGGGATACAATAGTTTTGTTCTCGTTAATTTGTAGGTATTACATAGAATAGTACGTTGTGGGAATGTTTCCGTAGCCTTGATAACAGCTACATGACGTGTAGATTGTTACGTCGTGAGAATAGCCTCCAGTTCAGTGTAATATCTCCTCCAGGATGGGACGGACTCCGGGAGTCGCTCCCGATTCCTCTGAAGGGAACACCTCAAAGGAGCTGGAGGACTTTGAAAAGGTGAGAGGAAGGGAGAAAGAGAGAGAGAGAGAGAGAGAGAGAGAGAGAGAGAGAGAGAGAGAGAGAGAGAGAATAAGATAGAGAGAGAGAGAAAGAGAGAGAGAGAGAGAGAGAGAGAGAGAGAGAGAGAGAGAGAGAGATCTTATTTAATCGTTAGTTTCTTACAAAAACTCCATCATACACATTGCATCTGTTTTAAACTATGATAAACTTATTATAAGATACATCTCGAAAGGGCTTGGTAAATTGTAGTAAATAAAACGTATCTATTCGAAAGAACATTAAATATCCTGCAAATACGGTTCTTATGGGATTCTTTATAGATTTATATCATTTGGAGAAATCGGCGCTTAAATAGAGTAATATCCGTTTAGGATACTGCCAGTTTCCTCTTTTGGCGTGCAGGGCCACTACATGGGGGGGGGGGACAACCGGGTACAGTTGTCCCGGGCCCGGGCACCGTGTGGGCCCGGGCCGATCCTCGCTAATTGGAAAAAAAGTACCGAAAGTGACCTTTGCAGCACCGATTGTCGGCTTTTATTCTCATTTTGCTCAAAACTGAAGATGAAAATAATTTTAAAATGCTGAAAGTCCTATAGCAAAGTACTAGAATTTTCATTCTGGCTCTGAGAAGTGGGGGCCCGTGATCTGGTCCCGGGCCCGGCTCTGAGATGTGGCGGCCCTGGTGGCATGTAAGGATCTTGGTTTCGATATGAGGTTTAATGTAACATTTTTACACGTGTTTCATTTTTTGCGAAATATTAAGGCACGGTGCACACGGCTTCGTGAAACTCAGGCTGCTCTCAACGCATAAATAGAATACCATAGGTTGTTGCACCCAGAGTTTCATGAAACTTTAGGCCCGATGCACACTGAAGAAACCGGTTTCATGAACCTCAAGTTACTGCATAGACAGTTTCATTAAACTCGGGTTCATGAAACTAATGTTTCATGAAACTCTGTGTGCACCAACTTATGGTTTTCTATCTATTGGTTGCATGCAATGACACTAAATAAAAGAACAAGAACGCGCAAAGATGACGCATTTCCTGTGGTACGGGATTTTTTCCTCCTTTACGGCACATCTAAGACCAATAAAGCAGTGCTCTTCTTCTGCCAGTCATCCTTCACT
Organism: Gonocerus acuteangulatus; assembly: GCA_946811695.1. NCBI lineage: Eukaryota > Metazoa > Arthropoda > Insecta > Hemiptera > Coreidae > Gonocerus > Gonocerus acuteangulatus. Next base: position 39,980,607 of record OX328126.1, on the reverse strand, counting down.
TGAAGTTAGTGATCCCTGAGGCTTGGCTGAAAATATTTAACGATGTCTGACTGGTTATCACTTAGAATTGGTAATCAGTCTAAAACGGGGATAATATAGAATTGATGTTAACAACCGCCTGGAATCTCTCAAAAAACCCGATCACTTGACGATAAAATTGGTTTCATTTAAGACTGAGGAAACGTAATTACAGAGGTTCTTGAGAAAATTATTGATCGCTTAGCCGTCATAAAAGCTTTTAATGGGGATAGATCGTCTTAGAGATTTCCAATGACGGCGGATTATTTATTTCTGAAGCTTTAAAAGACAACTTAAAAAATTGCAAACCACTTATGCTTGGTGATAAATTAGGTATTACCTAGAAATGGCGACCACTTACTCAACAATTACTCAAGGTTGTGGATCACTAAGGATTGGATTATACTTTCTCGAGATTTCTACCTTGTTGGACACTGCCATTCAGTGTCACGTGCGAGACAACGTGTGAAGGTTGTAAGCATGTTTGTATTCTTAATTCACAAGCCAAGGTTAGCACGATCCTTCTGACTGAAGGTTTAGCTATAATATTTATTTATTTAGTGACCCAATCTTCATTAATCCAATATTTTCCAGGCGGAAGGTCAATAATATATAAGCACGTATTCGACTTCGCAAATGTAAAAACTACTGAAAAAGAAAGAAACTTGACAAAGCGAAAAATATACGAAAGCATTCATATTAAAAAAAAAATAAGCAGTTAATAAAAAAATATAAATAAAAAAATCAGATATCAAATATTTAAACAGTATATTTTTTAATTTACTAAAAAAATTAATTAATTTTTATTCAGTTAAAAAATCTAAAAAATGTATCTTAGTATTATATACTACTCTTTTTCTGGATGATCGATTTTTGTTTTTTGGAATCTATCGATTTAACACTGCTGATTGACTCTATACGTAGTAGTTACCTCGGTTTGGATGTGCCCATTGTACGGGAAAGTTCGCCTTACTGCAATTAGGCTGTACTTCTAGTTTAGTGAGTTCTTTAGCTCCTGAAGAGACACCTAAGGTAGAGCTTAAATAAAACAAATTAAATTAAATTTGTTATTTCTCTTTTATATTGACGTTCCGCCTGAAATTCAATTCAATTTTCAATTTATTTTATTGCATACAGGGTTTCCCCATTGCAAGGAGTTGACCTTATATAATGTTTTTAGTCCTATGTTAGTAATATATTCATAAACATACCCCAACATAAAACTTACGCATATGTTCTATTTACATACAGATACTTTGTGAAATAATAAAGTTTAACTTTAAATAAATGAAAATAATTACATCTTCTATGCATTAAATTTAAGGAGTATTTCTATACATGTACTAAATATAAAATACAATTTCTTAACCAAGAAGTGATTATTAAAAATTATTTTTAGATAGAGAAAACAGTGCAAAAAATGGATTACTTAATATTAAATGTTGGATTTTTTTTTTGTGTGTGTGTTTTTATTATTATTATTATTGTGTCAATCAGAAATTAATGAAGCTCTCAATTTCAAGGAGTTTTTTATATAGTTATAAATGTGTATGTATTCAAATTTTGAGGCTTTGTTTAAGATTTCGTATAATCGGGAATTTTCAATAGGTTGGTTGATAAACTGGAGGAATTGCCTTCTAATGGGGGAGTAAATAGGACAATGCAAGATAAGTGACAAATATATTTTTAACTTGGGATACCCAATTAAGCTTTATGTTCCGCCTGAAATATAACATTTATAACGAATTCATAATATCGTATCACCTCTTATTTAGTTTTCCTTCATCTGTTCTTGCATAGAGACTTTTGCTAATGCAAATTATCTTAAACACTTATTCGCTTATCTATAAGTGTAGATACATATTCGTATAAGAGTGATGTATACATGAGTTGTCATTCTGACTTACACATAATTGTGTTGTTGTCTCGATTACGGTCAATAGATGAAGGTGAACACTGAGAAAGAATAACAATGTTCTTTAGTGACACTATAATATCAATATAAATAATTAAATGTGCAAAATGTCAATCGATAACAATATCTAAAAGTTACATATATTTATTGTTCTATCAGCTATGAGAAGGTTTAGGTTGAAAGGCGTCCACAGGGACTAGAACTAGCAAAGCAATAATGATTTGTATCATGTCGATTAGCTAATATTGATTGACCTTCTGAGGTCAATCAATAAAATAGATAGGTTTAATAGAAGTCCTATTGGTAATAAATTAGTTTCTAATGATGGTGTAAAAAGTAAAGATGACAAGAGATTAAGCTGATAAAGCGATTGTAGAATATCGTTTGATAAGAACTTTCACTGGTACATTAGGCTGTACAATTTAGATTTAATTAGTCTTAGTGCATCACCAGTATAGCGGATTTAATTAAATGACTAATAAGTAAACATTTTTTTAATGGTTGACCTTCTGCTTATGCTTAAAAATTATCATTGTCTGTTTTTTTATCTTTGGAAAATCACTGAAAAAAGTCGCGCTGTCTCGTTGTCGATCTAACATCCCATCCTAACCATCCTGTCACTAGGATATTCACCACCTGTAATGTTGAATTATGCGTGACTGATTGTGTTACAATACAGAGAAAGTATTGGAGTAATTATTACACCGAGAGTAGTGTATACGTGATGCTGATCTCCATCCAGAAGTCCCACCACCATACGTGCTTGAGTGTTGGAGAAAGTGAAACATGTACTATTTACTACCCGGACATCGGTAGCTGCTATCAAATATGCTTAAGAACAATGGAATGATACCTAAATAAATATCTGTTCTGTCCGTTTGCATTCACCTAACCAGCGCTTAACTCCGACCGCTGTGGTCTGTTTTTACTCGCAGCGTTTTGGATTTAAGTAAAACTTAAAAATAAAAAGTCCGTTACACAGGACCTGCATTACAAAGCACATTCCTCAGCATTATCGGCAATGTAACCTGCTTTCTTGAAAAATTTGCTTAAAATAACCCATAAAAATAAACATGAGATGTTTTGCTCTTTTATGTGTGTAATGAACGGCTGCCTCTATTATTATTTTTTTCTGAAGTAAACCACAACTTCTTTAATTTTTTTTTTTTATAACCTGTTTCTCTTTAGAAGGGTGCAAAGTATGCCGAGTTTCCTTGCAAGATAACAAACGTTTCTTCCTTTAGGGATATTTTTATAATTTGTGTCCGGAATAAACGACCTCCTTCAGATGTATCAATTAAGATCATTTTTACAACACTTCTTTCTATTCAAAAGGGTACTAGGTAAGACGTCTTTCGTTGCAATATAACAGAATTTTCTATATTTAGAAACAAATTTGCTATATCGGTGCTTTGTGTCCAGACTAAAATCCGCCCTTCTGATGCACCGATTGTGCATTATGGGAATACATATATATATATATATATATATATATATATATATATATATATATATATATAATTTACACGTTAAAGGCCTTTAATCAGACCATGCGAAGCATACATGACTACTTGTTTTTCTTCTTCCTTTGAGCTTTAGGAGCCGTCTTCTCTTACATCACTTCCCGATTGTGTATTCTGTACTTAAAGATGTTTTTGTTTGTGTCGTCCGCTGGATCCACTTGTGTGTTTTCCAGATCAATTTTTACTTGTTTCTTGGGGGTGGTAGACTTTATGGGGGTCGTAGGGAGGTATAGTCTTGAGCCTCTGTCATGGGCGTATATAGAAAATAATTTCGGAGGGGGCTGGGAAAATTTCGGGGGGAGGGGCTGAGACCATTTCCGGAGTATGGAATACTAACAATTTAGATCTTGGAAGAGTTTTAGCTAACTTAAACGCTACTACACCCAAAATAGAATATGTTTTATGAACTAAATCTTATTTAATTTATTTTCAAGGGGTTTATGAAATTTTTACCGATCAAATCAAAATTTCGGGGGGCTGAATTTTGAGGGGAGCCCCCTCAGCCCCCCCCCTTATATAGCCCCATGGCCTCTGAATGTAGCTGGGGATTCTGTTGGTGAGTCTGCAGATGTGGGCATAAAATTTTCGTCGTCTTTTTCTGACGTCCGCTGCAAGGTTCGATAACACCTGCATGGTGTCTCGGGAATCCTCTCCAGCTTCGTCAGACAGGGCATTTGTTTCATCCGTGGTGGTAGCCAAAGGAAGCCTATATATATATATATATATAATATACATTTATAAATTATAACTGGGATCATTTTTGATCACCTAGTAGGTAGAATACATAAAGATTTGAAGAATAGATGGATTTGATCCACCTAAAGTTGCTGCTAGATGTGGTATTTATCTATAGCGTAAAGCAGGAACTGTCATTAATTAAAAATTCATTCCGATATTCTTCAAAAATCATTTAAACATATACTACATATATTTTTCCCCAAATAGAGAAAATATGTAAGGGTGATCCATGATTGGAAGGTCGAACAGCGAGGTCATACTTTTTCCTCTTCGCTCCATTACTGTCCGAGTGCTAATGTACTCCTAGGAAAACGTGACCATGTTTCTTTGCCTTCCTCCGCATAACATTCAGCTATTTTTCCCCTTCTAAAACACATCCCTAACACTTCATAGCACATCTTAATCAGTAAAATGTAGGGTATCTGCGTAAGCATTCCATGCCTGAAGTTATGGGATCGATTCAGAGTAGGTGTGGTGGCTTTTCTTTCGAAAAAAAAACACTTCAGTCCTATACTGGATAGAAAAAGCTGGTTAAATATAGATAAAACCTCCCAAAAATCTGTGTTATATATAAGTGTTTTTTTCAGAGCCATTAACTTGTTTTATGCCAGTTTATATTTTAATTGTGAGTCTGGTGGCACTGACTGTCCTTGCCAAGGGCAGTAAGTTCGAAAAGAAAAGGAATCACCCCTATCATTGTTAGAAAATAGTGACAACCTCTAGATAACCTATCCCTAACATCTTTGGTATTTATAAGTAGGTATAATAATGTAGCCATTTATATTATAAAGGCCCAATTGTGTATGACAATGGCAAGACCAATGGATTTCTTCCAAGTACGGGTATACGATTCGATAGTACTCCTTAAAAATGAAAGAAACTGTTCTAAATGAAGAGGTTGTAGACTGGTGGAGGAATTGTCAAAGTGAAATTAGGTGGTGTCTGAGAGCTGCAATTATAGTGGAAGTGGGTTAAGAGATGAACGACTGGCTACTGCCATTCTCTCCTGTAATTCAACAACTAGTCTCAGTATTACTATAGTATTTCAAATATTATTTCCAGCATGGGCGTAAATATGGGGAGGAGCTGAGGGAGCTAAAGCACCCCCCCCCCCTCGGACATTTTGTTTTGGTGATAACATTTCGTGTAAAAAAAAATCTTAACCTATAACAACGGAAAATGTCTTAAACATTGAAACTGGTTTACTAGGTGTCCAGAGGATCTCAAAACTCACTATTTTATACTAAAATCTTTAAAATTATCCCCACCTCCATCGTCCCCTGATGCTCCCAACCCTCGAAATTAAAAAAAAAAAAATCAGTCCCGTAACAGGCCACAAGTGCCCAGAGGGGCAGATACTGTAGAGGTATCTGATTCTTGACCATACGGCACGCTAGGGAGATAGTGTGGTCAACACTATGCTCCGGCCGCCTGATTTTCCCCTTGGCTGCTTCGACTGCTAGAGTCATTAGCACCCAAGGTACCCATTATTAATTTAATTAATTAAAGGCTGGGTGAGAGCCTAGGGACGATCTGGGACCCCATATCCAACCCTCGAACGGCAGCACTAGAAGAAAAAATCTTTAGTGTGCGCTCGGGTTTTGAACCTGGTCCTCCAGTTCATTAGTCGAGTGCTCTACCACTGAGCTAACCTCGTCCCCTAACCCCCGAAATTATTCCCTATATATTTTCCTGACTTCCAGAGCAGCTTAGGTGCTTCCAGCTTACGTTAACTGTTCCCAATATGCAATATAAGGATCCTCCCAGTTTGAATAACTGTAGGAAAACTGTTAATTTTATTTCATTTTAAATTCAAATAGTAGTTGTAGATTTTGATAATTTTTTTTTTTTTTTTTTTTTTTTTTTTTATTATTATTATTGATTATTACAACAATATGAGTTAACATATTTCTAGTAATATTGCTGGTTCAGTTATAATGACATTGTGAGGCTTGATGTGGGAATATGAACAATTACAAAACCCACAATAGTAATGCATTAAATAAAAAATAAATAAATAAATAAAAAGATAATATAAAATAATAATGGAACAACTGTAAACAATTTTAAATGAAAATATAACACACTTTGTGCACTGCAGATGTTAAAGCAAATTGTCTCTAGGCCACCTCCGCTTCAGCCTTCTATGGGGATTTTGTGGATTTTGGAACGAGGATAGAGAATTTATCAAAGGATTTGGATGGCCTGGGAGATTGGAATGGAACTTCTGATAGACTGATTTGGCCAGGGATTGGATAAAGGGGATATTGAAGTCATTATGGAGGGTTAGGTTCGAGACATAGTAAGGAGCATTGGATATTTTTCGAAGGATTTTGGATTGTATTGTTTGCATTCTGTAGGAATTGGAAGGTTTAGTGGAACCCCATAGTTCTAGTCCATAAGTCCATATTGGTCGGAGTATGGTATTGTATATAAGTCGTTTGTTAGTCAATGATAGTTTTGAGCTTTTGTCCAATAAGCGTGATAAAAGTCTAAAACGTCTGTTTAGTTCCTGTCTTTTCTGAGTTATGTGTGGCTTCCAAGTTAAGCGTTTGTCTAGTATCAGGCCTAAGTATTTTACTTGCGATTTCTGCGGGATTATAATGTTTTGGAGGGTTATTGGCGGGCAGCTTGACTTACGAAGTGTGAAAGTTGCATGGCTAGATTTTTCTGCATTTACTTTGATTCTCCATTTATTTAGCCATGGTTGAAGTAGGCACAGGTGTTCTTGGAGGGAATTAGAAGCAAGAATTGGATTTTGGTTGACAGTAAGGATAGCAGTGTCATCAGCATACATGTGGATGGATGTTTCAGGATGAGATGGGATATCAGCCGTATAAGCCAGGAATAGTACGGAACTGAGAATTCCACCTTGTGGGACACCTGCAAGTTGGGGGAAGATTGGAGATAATGAGGTACCATAGGATGTCTGGAAAAAACGGTCGGAGAGGTAGGATTTCATTATAAGGTAATAAGTTGAAGGTAGGATTTCTTTGAGTTTAAACAGCAAGCCCTGGTGCCACACTCGATCGAAAGCCTGAGCTACGTCAAGGAAAACCCCAGAGCAATACTGCTTATTCTCGAAGGATGAGGATATGCTGTCTACGATACGGTGGCATTGGTGAATAGTGGAGTGGGAATGGCGAAACCCAAACTGGGAGGATGGGATAATGGGATCCAGGATTGGATAAAGACGTTTGAGAAGGAGTTTTTCAAGGATTTTGCCCATTATTGGAAGGAGTGAGATGGGACGATAGGATGAAGGTTGGTGAATAGGTTTACCAGGCTTTGGGATCATCCGGATAACTGAAAATTTCCACAGGATGGGGAAATATGTCGTTCTTAATACGGCATTATATATGTAAGTTAGGAAGAGAATGGCTTTTTTCGGGAGTTTATTAAGAATTTTGGAAGTGATGAGGTCATATCCAGGGGCTTTTTTTGGAGGAAGATGTTGGATAGCATTCAGGATTTCTTTAGGATTAAAGGCTTTTGGTGGGAGTGATAGTTGAAGAGGAGTGTCCAGTTGACTGGAGACAAGGAGTGTATGGTCAGGATCATTGATATCATGGTGAGGAGTAAAGACTTGGGTGAGGTGTAGGCCAAAGGAATGGGATATTTCTTCGTCAGTTTTGGCCCAGGAACCATCTTCTCGGCGAAGGGGATGACGGGAAGATTTATAGGAGAGGATTTTCCTCGTAGCTTGCCAAAGTGTTTTGTCAGATGTAGTAAGTTCTTTTGTGTAAGATTCAAATTGGTCGTTTCTGTGTTTTCTGAGTTCAGTTTTTAATTCCCTTGTAAGTTGGTTTAGTCGAGTTTTGTCAGAGGGATACCTTGTGTTTTGCCATATTCTTCTTGCCTTTCTCTTCTCATTCAGTAAGTTTTGTATGTTTGTAGGTAAGTAATCATATGTTTTACGTCGTCGAGGTGTTTTGTAGATGTTTGCTCTGTGTAAGCTTTGTTGGATTGCAAGTGTGAAGTTATGGACTGCGTCGTCTATTTCTGTATTTGTTTTTAGAGGAATATTGAGGTTGAGGGTTTCTTCTAGGGACTCTTGAAAGTATTTCCAGTCAACTGGTCCAGGGGTGAGCGTAGGATAGGAAGGGATAGAATAAAGGTCAACATTAGAATTCAGAGAAAGTATAACAGGGCTGTGGTCAGAGGATAGTTCATCTAATGCTTGGACATCGGAAGGGATTTGTGAGATACCGGAAGTTATAAAGAAGTCGATAATATCGGGAAGTTTAGATCGGGATGTTGGCCAGTAAGTAGGGGATGAAGGAGCAATGACTTTTGATGGAATACAGGAAAGGGTTTGGAGAAGAGCTCTCCCCCGAGGGTTTGCTGTTCTACAACAGAACGCAGGGTGTTTGGAGTTGAAATCGCCACCGGAGAGAAAACGGGGACCAAGGAATTGGAAGAATGAGTGGAAGGTGGAAGAGGAAACAGATTTATTAGGAGGGCAGTATACGGCTGAAATTGTGATGGGGAATTGGGAAGATTGGAGAGAGATAGTTGTACTTTGGAAAGGATCTGAGGGAAATTGGTTTGGGTAAAGAAAATGAGAGAGTGTTGCTCGTATAATTATTGCAGATCCACCGTGTGCAGTCCCGTCCGGGTGATCAGTCCTGTACGTTTTGTATCCAGAAATGTAAAATGTGTTACGTGGAGTTAAGTGTGTTTCGGTCAGTAAAGCTATGTCAATGTTTTTGTTTTTAAGAAACATAGTCAGGTCGTCAGTGTGGTTAAGTAATCCGTTCGAGTTCCACAGGAGGACAGTGATTGGCCTAAAATGGGGGTGGGTCATATTTGAGGGGAATGGAGGGGGAGATGAGTGAGTTTTTCTAGTAGAAGGATTAATGGCATTAGAAGGGATCTCATTTCAACAAGGATGTCACTAAGGGAAGAAGGTATGGCTTGCAATTCTGCTTGGGATGAGGAATAGGAAGGTGATGAAATATCAGGAGATGAGGATGAAGGTTTGGTAGCTAGAGCATAAGTGCGTGAAATATGACCTGAAGTTGTTGAACATTCTGGAGCTTCGAGCTGTTGAGTAGATTCTGCTTGTTGGATAACCTGGAGGGGTGGCAGAGCGGTGGAAACCTTTCCTAATGGCTGATGTGGAGTCTGCTGTGATGTAGACCTTTGCTGGGAGATATTTCTATTTAGGCGCTGTTCTTCGGTTTTAGGTGAGTTGGCTGTCATGATAGAAATTTTAATAGTCAGGGTGCATTGGTAAAAACACATATTGTCATTGCGAATTGTTTCAAGAAACCAATTACTAAAATTCAATCTCTTGATAGTGATATAGTTTTCGTGTACGATTTCTGCAACTGTAATGCTTTAGAAGCAGTGCGACAGTATGCGCCCCGATTCACAAATAGAAGAGTGCTTAATCGACGAGTCCTTTAATTAACTTTTAATAGACGAGATACTAGGCTATTTTATTTATTTACATTTTTTTTTATGTTAACATCTATTTAGTTTAGTCATTAAATGTCGCTACTACACGCTCCTGAAGTTTTGCCATTTAAAATCGGGACACCCTGTATAGTAAAACACCCACTAAATCCTCAGACATTAGCGTCATCCAACTCAAAACAGATTTGCCCTGTACTATAAGATGAATTACAAAAAATAATCCTTCAAAATATTATCCTTCTAGGAACATAACATTCGCTAACATACCTTGAAACTGGTGGTTATGGAAAATGTAAAATAATAAATAATTAAATAAGTAAATTTTTTAAGTCCCCTACGAACACAATTTGATTCAAGTTTCCTACACATTTTTATCAGGTCTCTGAAGCGCCTTTTGGGCAAATATTTTTTTCATTCATTTTTTGGGTACCTCAATTACTGTAGAGTCCGTATACTAGAATTTGTTAACTACATCCTTGTGCTTTCTCCCACCGGTCATTCCTGGAAGAGTTCCAGACAAATGGACGAGGATTCCTTCATTGGCTATTCAAGTTCTGCCACTGGGTCACTGGGCCAGTAGTGAGGATATCTCCAAGGATGTTCTTCTCTCTCAGTCTTCTCTGTCGGGTTTCGTTTTTTTTAGGGTTCAGGGTTAAATGGATTATTTGTGTGTCTTCTTCCTCCTCCAGATCCTGAAGTGCAAACTAGAAATTTCGGTGTTTTATAACCGTAGGACATGAAGCAACCTGTCATTCAAATTTGTGTGTATAATATATATATATATATATATGTGTATATATATATGTGTGTATATATATATATATATATATATATATATATATATATATATATATATATATAGTATCCCCATGCTCTGCTGTCTGAAACAATGATGAAAATGATTTTTCTGAAACGAAAAATCAAGTTAATTGTAGCTGAATCCGCCTTTCGAAAGCTAGTAGCCTACTATTTTTCCTTATATTTTGGGGTATTTCGACGTTGTAAATCGACTAAATTCACTCTCAATGTGTTCTTTAAGAGATTTCGAGAAAAAATAAATTTTTTGTTGAATTCAAAAACAACGGATTCACTATTCAACCGAACTAATATACACATAAATGTTTTTTACATTAGCAGTAAAGTATGACTTAAAAAAAAAAAACAATGCTGTCAAGAGACTTGAGCAATTTTGGGCTCCGAAAACGGTTGTTTTCACCTAAATTTAAAAGCGTTTGCCTGAAAAATCATTAACTAAACAAATTGAGATACTTAATTTCGATAATACCTCAGTCGGAGAAAGCTGTGTTGAATTTTTGTAAATGTTGTTTTCGTTCCATTGAAAAATCACACAATATTTAGGCATTTATATGTCTTAACTTTATCCAATATATTGGTTGATAAAATCTCTAATTGAAGATAAGTACTCGCTTCGGCGGTACATATACTAAAAAAAATTGATGATACACAAAGAAAGCGCTTCAGATTAAGGTGTTTTTATTGAAATGTTGAAAACTAACGTACTTCGTCATGGTAATTTTCATGCCAACGATCCTTTTTCGCTCATTAATCAAAGTAACTTTAATATAATTTTATTAGCCTCAGAAGCTTTCAGAGAGAAGAAATAGTCCTTACATGACTTCGCATTGGGCTTAAACTACTAACCCTCTGTGTAACACTGTGTACAAACTCCAAAATTCAATTACCTTTTAAACATTATTATTATTTTAATTTTTTCGATGCTCCACATTGTCTATGAATGGCATCGATTACTGTTAATAGTTGCTCATAGTGATATACCACGACAGTAATAAAGTATCCAAAGTAAAATATGGAAAAAACAAATAACTAAACAGAATAAATAAAATTACAGATAAAAAAAAATAAAAAGAAAACACAAAAATAAACATTGAATAAACTAAGTAATATTCATTGGATTTTGAAATAAAAAAGTTGCGGATGTTCTCATATTTTTTTATATATGTTAATATTTTTCAAGGGTATAATAATATTGTCGATATAGTGGCTGCCGTCAGTAAGTAGTCAGTAATTTCCCGGGGTATGTCTAAGTTCGCTATAAGCAGGCAGTCCGTTAGTATATGTTTGACTGTTAGTTCTGTACTGCAGATTTGACATATTTTTTTTTTTTTTTTTTTTTTTTTTTTTTTTTTTTTTTTTTTTTTTTTTTTTTTTTTTTTTTTTTTACGGCACATCTACATCTAGGTCATTAGCGCCGACATCCAGGGTGCAGCGATCCGTGGGATGATAAAATTCCTGCCGGAGGTTGGGAATCGAACCCACCATCTCCCGCTTATGAATCCAAGGGGCTAGCCATTAGACCACGGGAGACCCCGCAGATTTGACATGTTGGTCTTTCAGTATTTGTCATCAAGTATTCGTGTGTAATGCGTGTGTGGCCTATTCGTAGTCTTGCAAGAACTATTTCCTCTCTCCGGGAATTTCTGTCTGCGCTTGGCCAGTCAGTAAGTATATGTTTGATTTGTCTTAGTTTGTTGTCTTTCATATTACTCCAGTCTAGCTGCCATTTCTGTCGTATTGTATTTCGATGTATTCTAGTTAAATCTTTCAAGTAAAGTTTATAAGTTGGGTAAGTGTCTTTCTCTGTAGCAAGTTTGGCTTGTACGTCAGCGGTCGTACTCAGTCCAAGGTTTAAACTATTACTAACGAAAAAAAAAACGAGAATAAAATAAAATATTTTCTTAATTGCTCTAAGTATAAAATAACAATAATTGTAGTTATTTATTTAGAAACATTATTACACTGTTTGAGTATTCCGCATATAAAAAACGATAGTTAAACTACCCCTATTACCATGCAAGTATTTTTAGATACACCAAGACCTGACTTAAATAAGAAACAGGTTGGAACAATTAACAGCGTTTCAAACCTTACTTTCCATAAAATTGCCTAAACCTTTTGCGGCAATATAGTGGGCCAGTTAATAAACAAAACTTCCTAAATACAGGTTGTCAAAAAGCGGTCAAGGTTGTCATGTTGGCCTCTTTTGCCCGGATTTCATTGACACATTTCAACATCGTCAGAGCTACTTAATCTAAACATGGTTATATATATATATATATATATATATATATATATATATATATATATAATATGAATACAGAATTAGAAAAATATATATCGAACTAGCTGGGCCCGCGACTTCGTCCACATGGACTTTTTTAGGATGTATCTTTTCGGTTTATTTTGGATTAAAAACGCCGTCGTTTGGGTATTGTAAAAAAAATCTACTTTACAGTAATGCTTCTCTATATACGATATTAGACGTATAGTCATTGGGGAACAAAGCATACAGGCTGTTAGGATTGCTAACACGCAACAGAGCTGACCGTGTGAAAATCAGCTAATACTTAGATCCACACCCACAACTTTTAACATCTGACCTTGGGCTTTATTAATTGTTATCGCGAAAGATAGATGATAAAGAAAAGAAATGCATAACCTATACTAAATCAAAACCCTAAAACACTAATTTACAACCCTATAAACTCTAAAATATAAATAAATATGTAATAGATACTTTTGTTTTACATCAATTTTAAGTCCGGAATATGATCTACCAACCTAATCTAACAAAATATACTACAAAAAATGTAGTCAGAACGTAACTAAAATGAATATTGTAAAAGTGCAAACAGTCAGTGTTATCGTATGCAACTGGTATGACATGCGCCTCCGGAATAGGTGCGTACGCTGCGAATATTCGAATGCTATAGGCAGCAGCGCGGCTCTCGGCTAAAACCTACAAACGTCTACGTGATTCTTTACATTGCCATAACATTTTTATTTATTTGACATGAAACGAACATTAAATGCTAAGCGAAGGTTACCACAATATATTAGTGAAAATCGCATCTAAGCGTGCACAAACGAAAATTCTAACAATCATTGTTTTGGGTTCTATTGCGTTGATAGAGGCCCCCAATAATATTGTTTCTCATAGATCTTCCATGTATAGACATCGATCCGTTACATTTTTATTGTATGTATAGATTTATCTTTCCATAGTACATTGGATACTGTGCATATTGAGCATGGCAAGAAGACATATTGCTCGTTTCAAGATAGTCACAATATCGATATTTCAGAAAAATATATAAGTAAAGATGGAATGGTTGGGATTCGGCTAAATAAACCTCAATATGATTTTGTTTTAAGAAATCTATATTTCGGACGTTTCGGCTACTCATTGGTATTCTTCGTCAGCTAAAATGACAAAAAAAAGAAATTAATACAAAAACAAAAAAGATTATAATTGTGATAGGTACCAGAACTATAGATACAATTAACTTATAAAAGAACATATCGTCTTAAATTCTTAGAATGAGTAGAATGAAAAAGTAAATAGGTACAATAATTGATTTTAATAGTAATTAGTAACATTAATTGATTTTACAAAGAAATAAGAAACTACATACCAATGACAAATATAGTCATTACTATTAGCTACTATATTTGTCATTGGTATGTAGTTTCTTATTTCTTTGTAAAATCAATTAATGTTACTAATTACTATTAAAATCAATTATTGTACCTATTTACTTTTTCATTCTACTCATTCTAAGAATTTAAGACGATATGTTCTTTTATAAGTTAATTGTATCTATAGTTCTGGTACCTATCACAATTATAATCTTTTTTGTTTTTGTATTAATTTCTTTTTTTTGTCATTTTAGCTGACGAAGAATACCAATGAGTAGCCGAAACGTCCGAAATATAGATTTTTTAAAACAAAATCATATTGAGGTTTATTTAGCCGAATCCCAACCATTCCATCTTTACTTATCACCTCGACGGCTAACTATCTAATCATCATGAGAAAAATATATAGATTTCTTTTTAACGACCGCAATCGTGACTCAGTATAAACAAACTTAATGAACTGTTGTCCACAGCACGATGTTCCCGATCGTGAAGTTGTTAAAAATAATGTTCGATGTCCTAACACCCTTGAATAAATTATATATTCAAGAGATGCCCAAGACTCAAGTTATTTCTGTCTTAATTTCCAATCAACTGTTTCCCACAATAGGAAAGTCTATCATTTATTTATTCGGCATTCGTTTAATTATTGGCTTCCTATAAATTAATTGGCTGGATGTTCTTTTGTACATATTGTTTGAGCTTTTTTTTTCTTCCATCCTTGCAGGGATTCCTTGTAACATAAAACAAAAGTCACGAAAACACCGTCTTTCATATTTGTGTAGGTATATACCAATTTGTTTAATTGTTGTTGTTTTTTACGGTGCACCGACAACTGGGATATTATGCCGACATCCATAGATCAAATCAAAAAAATTGTTGGGGGGGGGGGCGGAGCCCCCTAAGCCCTTACATACGCGCATGATCCTGTGAAGGTTGACTCTACAATAAAATTGTTGACTCTGTTGACTCTAAAGCCTTTGAAATTGTTTACGATTTGTTCACATTTAAAACCTTCTGAAGATTAAACCTTCACCAACCGGCCATCTCAAAGCTATAATTTGAGCTTAAAGACAGAACACCAAAAAAAATGTTGACGACTCGTTGCAACTCATTCACTAAGATGAAAAGACGAGCTATCAAAATCAACGAACGAGGCAATCGAAAGATAGTATTACCTTGAGAAGGCCATTGATTATCAAATACTATAATGACTTGATAATCGTTTGAAAAGAAAGCTACAAACGTATGATAATTTAATCTTAGCAAGATATTTTAATTAGTGGAGCAAGGTTATTTCAAACCCTGTCATTAAGCAAAGAACTAGAGCACTATACACAGGAATAATTAGAATACACTTTAGTTTCACTAACATCAAGTTTTCCCTTTTAATAAATGTCCACGAAGAATATAATAGTATAACAACATACATGCATTTGATATTTTGTGACCCTTTGTTCTCAATAATATATTTTAAAAATGGCAGATCATATAATTAAAAAAAAAAATGTCAACTTTTCATTAATCTTATTTTATCTGGTGTCCCAAATGTTTCAAAGCAGTAGATGCTAAAGAAGTGGCGTTAAGTGACATGAAACACGTAGAGCACCACGTAAACAAAATTAGAAAATATCTGGGTTTTTTTTTAACATATGGCCTTCCGTCATTTTTAACATATTTAATGAGACTTCACACTATACGTACCGTCACCGGCAGGCCCCGTCCAGCAGCCGACCGGCAAAATGGAAATCAATTCACACCATCTGGACCGCCACCGTCCATCAATGTCGAGAAAACATCTCTCAGTCAGTTGTCAATGCCTAAATTAAATTCAAAATTAGTAATGGTTGCGTTAATTTTGGATGAAGAAAAGGAAACCTCTAGTACATATAAGAGGCGCTGGGTGACGAAAATATTAACAAAAGGAAACGTATTATTCAAATTTCAATTTACCAACTATAAATATTAAGACAAGTAAATATTTCCTGTTTATTTCATATACTTCATTATGGTTAAGTCCTTAAGCATTTTTTTAATTTAAGAACGTAAAAAGTTAATACAGATTGTCTATTTCTTTTGATTATGCAAACTAGGCTGAGTACCCTTACTTTGCCTCGTTTCAAAACGTATGAAATTTATCTACTGTAAATGCTTTACAATATTGATTTTTTTTTTTATGTTATTGAATTATTTATTATTCTTGGTATTCCACTTTTTACTGATTCAAGACTTTCTTGTTGCAGGGCCAGGGATGCTGGTGTTGCCCGAGCTTCAGTACGATAATAGCAGCGCTTTCTCTAGCCTTCAGCCTCGGCAACATCCTCAGACTTCCCAGGCTAGCGTTCATGCATGGAGGGGGTAAGCACTATATTCTATATTTTAATGGACTATATTAAAATTTTGAATACTTTATATTGTGTACTCGAGCGTAATCGTCTAGGGTTACTGCGTTCATGAAGTCCTATTTTTCTGCCCGTTCAAACCTCACAAGACTTCAAGCTGCTCCTCATACCTGTTCCACTTGTGGCTCAACTGGAGCATGTGTTCCTTTTCGGTTTTAACATTAATAAGCGAATGAAACCATTGACAAAACCAAGCACTGTGGTCCCTGGTCCCTTCTTACCCAAGCCACATTGAGGAAAAATTCCAAAAACGTGTCCAAAAAAATTGAAAAACCGGTTTTCGAATTTTCGAATGTAAATTACCTCATCGGGCTATGCGATTGCCCCCCCCCCTTTTGGCAGCTTAAAATGCATTTATTTCGATCTTCATATTTACGACGAAAACGTTAATTATATATTAAAACAACCTACCAAACTTCGTTTAAATCGGTTTGATAGTTTTTGCATAATAATTTTGTATTACCGAAAAAATTAACATTTTTCGAATTACAACAAAAAATACGTTATATATTGGAGATATTTATTAAAAATAACTAAGGTATTCCGGGTCTCCTCGTGGTCTAGTGGCTAACGCCTTGGATGGATTTGCGGGAGATGGTGGGTTCGATCCCCACCGGTGGCGCAGGAATTTTCTCATCTCACTTTTCGTTGGGAAAATTCCTCGCTGCACCCTGGAAGTCTGCGTTAATGGCCTAGTTGTCGATGCACCGTAAAAAAAAATAAAAAAAATAAAAAAAACATATTTTACATATTTAAAATCGGTCAATAATAACGGCTTTAGGAATTTTTTAAAGTCATGAACAAATTGAATGTCTCCACGAATTGTTATTAAGTTGAATTCAGAAAGTGGCTTTGGAAAGTGCTCAAAAACGCACGCACATTGCTTATCTCAGGATCTACTGGACGGAATTGATTACCTAAAGGTCATATTTAGTGTCTTTTTAAGTACCTTCGAAACTGACGGTAACTCGGTTCTTCTCTGACAGTAGATTTGAGCGCAAGTTGCAGTCTTTCACTAATTTTAAGTATTTATGAATGAATCAGTCATTTCTCTTCCGCTTAAAGGGACATTTATCTCGTTGAGCCAAAATAGTCCGCTGTAGTTATCAACTTATAATTTGCACGGGCTAGACAAAAGAAATTTTTTTCAAAAGTCAAGTAATGTTTGAGTATTAAAATATGTAATGAAAATTTGGTACTTTTAATGAATTGATAATTTCTCGGCAAATTTAGCCATACCATGAACGTGGATTATACAACTGGCTTTTGAATATTGGGGGAACGCCTTCTAACAAGGAGATAGACAGCCTGCAATACACTCGAGTTATGCGAGCTTTTTAGAAGGTCGTTCTCTCATAAATGTCGCAGGATAATTCATACCTATTGTATTTCTCGTAGCTAGTGCAAGAGCCGTGGTTATTTTATTAATTATTTAAACCATAAATCCTCTCGTAAAGAGAAACTATCAAACCTCGTTTCTCTTTTACTTGCCTTCCAAGCTCACTGGCCAGCTCTACTCAAGCACTAGTAGAATCTAATTTACAATCAAAAATCTCTCAGCAGTTTTAGTCTGAATGTTTATTATTATTATTAAATTTTAACGTCCATTTATTTTTAACTATGAATTTTAGGACGGGTTAGGTTGCCACCCTTTTCTAGAATAGGGCTGATGCCTTTTCTTTTTTCTAAAGAAAAGCCACCAACCCTAGTGGGAATCGAACCCACGACCCTTTGGCACGTAACGCTCGTGGCGACCGGGCCTCCGTGAAAGTTTAAATAGGCAATGAAACGTATTTCCTTATGCAGAATGCTCCTTTTGTTACATTCTTCACACCTTGATTGATGAATTTGTCAACCAGCAAATTTTGCCCTTAACGATCGGAATGTTTATTGAATTGCAACATATACATCTTTCTCTTCTAAAGGTCTAGAAAACTGAACCGTTTCATTGTTAATGTTTTTTTTTTATTCCCGAAACAAATTATTAATATCCCTGTACCTGTCCTTCTTTTAAACATCATAACCAGCAAATTAAAAGCATCTATTGTAAACATTACGTTTTACTTTAGAACGAAATTAAATAAAAAATAAACAATTGAGTCAGGAGTACTTTACAAATGTTTATTTACATTTTAACGGCCGTTTATACATAACACGGGTTATTTACAGGTTAAAAACCTTTTCTTGCCAAGATAACTGGGAAAAGAGAAGCCAACTCTCCCCTCTGGTGGGTATCGAGCCCACAAACCTAGGCTCATAGCCATTCCCCTAGGCTCCTGTGTTTGTGGTTTATGATACAAATATAAAATATATTCACCTTTATTTTGTATTATATAGGTTATTTGGTTATTTGGAGTCATTTTCAGGAATTTCGCTTAAACGTCCGAGGAATATGGTTAGTTATGGCTGCTCTTGTATGACGTTTTTAATATTGATATCAGCTGTTTATTACAAGAGATGTTATGGTTATTGTAGTCCCCACCTTGCCAATGGATGTACGTATTCAGTTTGCGCATCCCCCATTGGGGGAATTATTAATGTTTCACGTCTATAAGATTTTATTAAAAAAAAAAACAGATGATACATGAGAATACGACACACTAGGGAGATAGTGTGGTCAGTACTATGCTCTGACCGCCTGATTTCCCCTTTGCTGCTTCGACTGCTAGGGTCATTAGCACCAAGGTACCCATTAATAAATTACCTAAAGGCTGGGTTGGCCGTGGGACGGTCAGGGAGGCCGAATTCAACCCATGAACGAAGACACTAGAATAAAACATCTTTAGTGCTTGCTCGGGATTTGAACTCAGGTCCTTATTAGTCCAGTGCTCTACCACTGAGCTAACCTCGCCCCCAAGATTTTATTTGCAAGTATATGTCCTCAACCCACAAAAAGGAAGTCGCAG
This sequence comes from Gonocerus acuteangulatus, assembly GCA_946811695.1. NCBI lineage: Eukaryota > Metazoa > Arthropoda > Insecta > Hemiptera > Coreidae > Gonocerus > Gonocerus acuteangulatus. The sequence goes on along the minus strand of OX328126.1, from coordinate 39,961,226 downwards.
TTAATTTAGGTCGAAAAAAAAAAAATCTTGTTAAACTCTGCAGCCACAAATTCAATTTGAGTAGATATCAAGTTTAGTAATGGCCCTAAAGAAGTTAAATTCTGATGCACAAGATGAGACTATAAGCGTGAGCTATTCAATGTCACATGTAGTGTTTACTTCTAGAAGGCTGAGGTTGAATAGAGAAGGACATATCTTGCGTAAGGCTAGAAGGTGGGCAGGACAATAGGCCTATCAACCTACTACAAGCATCTTCATACATACACACCCATCCTCGGGCATCGCTCCAAAAGGGTGTGTGGTTAGTAACCATTCAGAAGGTTATTAACCACTCGCCCATATCGTTATTCAGGCATTAGTAAACACAATTGTTACGGAGTTTGGCTCAGGCATAATAAAAAAAACATGGAGCCAATCACTGTATAATTGAAGCAAAATAAAAAGGGTAAAAATAGTCAGCGGCGTTCTGGTAATAAGGCTACTGCTCGAGGGTTGGATTTTGGGCCCCATATCGTCACTTGGCTCAACCAGCCTTTAATTAATTAATGGGAAAACCCTGCAAAGGGAAAAATCAGGCGGCCGGTGCATAGAATCTCAGAACCAGATACCTCTGCAATATCTGACCCTCTGGGCCCTTAGTGGCCTTTTACGGGACTGATTTTTTTTCTGATATGTATATATATATATATATATATATATATATATATATATATATATATATATGCATAAACATAAACATTAATAGTTTTGCTCTTTTATATTTGTCATGAGCAGCTGGACTCGATGTACAATAGAACCCGGATACAGCGTCCATGTTCAGCGCTCCTAGTGGTAGAAGCAACAACCAGTGCCCGAGCAGCTTAATTCAATTCGAACGTAATACAGATTAAACCCCTACTTCTGATGAACCGATTTCGTTTATTTTTTAAGCAAATCTTTCTGCTTAGATTCGTACGACGTATGCCGTATTTCGTTACAATACGGAAGAAAGAACGGTCGGCATGAGCAAATTAGTAATTTGGGTCCGGAATAAACCCTCCCTCCTAATGAACCGTTTTAGGAATGAATAAATAAATAAAGTTTTTGGTCTGAGATTAAGATCAAAATGATAAGGAGTCATTAATAAGTTTGAACTGAGTATTTTTTTTTATTGTGAAGAAAATATCATTGTACAATTAAATATATATCATTCCTGACAATACTACAAATGTCGATTGCACGACATCAGGCAGTAAATATCTTATTAAACATCCCAGGTTCGCTTCCGAATTATTTTTACAAAGAGATACAATTTTCCCTATCAGACCTTGAAGTTTTTTTTATTAATTGTTCTGTCAACCTTGAGATCATTCAAGCTAGATTTAAAGTTTTATATCGATAACTTCATTGTAAGCAAATTACAACTTACTAATTATGCATTCAGTATTTTTCCATCTTAATTTTTAGATAGTCATTGTAACTAATTTCTAAAAAAAAATAATTTAATTTTCCCAATGATGATCAATTCATTCTGAAAAAAATATTTATTTATCCTTGTTCATAACATTAAACAACTTCAGTTATAGTCATTTTTTGATTATTACATATAGGCAAGTCAATCAATAAAAATATATTTACTAATCAATACTGCTAGATAGATTTCACATCAACTGATGCCTCTTCAGGAGTAGTTAGAACTACTTAAATCCCTACGTTAGAGTTTTAGTAGTGAGACTAAATACTTACTAAACACTACAATTACAGAACTTTCTAAACAATTATTTGGTTAAATATGGTAGGATTAATAAAAGACTGTTCCATACAATGATTACTAGACATCCGGAGGTTTTTTTATGCAGAGTTCGGTGTGTTGCTCCGTGCAGCAATAAATAGCGTGTAATGAATAGTTGTGCAACAACGGGCGGGAGGTGAATGGATCTATAATCAGTGTTTCCAAGTATCGTCCGCTTCCTATAAACTCCGAGGATCCCTCCTAAAAAAACTTACTGAATGTTTTATGTGTAAATAGTAATGTAGTTTTCAGGTTTTGACTGTCTTGGATCATGGGCGTAAAGAAAAAATCATTTCGGGGGGGGGGGGGATCTTTAAAACATTTCTATCGTTCAGGAGTGTTTTCTATTATAATGCTCGCCGTAAATGGAGTTTCTGGTCAGCAAATACTTTGCGCTTTGTCCGGGTATAAGCAAATTTCAGCCTTAGCAATTCCTGTACTCGGCTTCTCGGGTTAGATCACACTGTACTTGAGGATTGTATAACTGAACAATGCCCCTCTTAATACTAGGGAAAATTATATTAATTATTTATTTCTTCAAGAGCTCTATATCAAAGATGATCTCCTCAAAAAAAGAAGATAAATAATAATAAGAAAATTAATCAAGTAATATTATATAAATTAATTTTTAAGGATCAGAAAATTAAATAGAAACCGGAATAAATATCTCATAATAGGAGGTAAAATAGGGTTTTAATTATAATCATAAAGGACCTAATAATATCCCATAAAAATTAAAAAGAGTAATGAATAAAAATAGAAAAAATACAAGTAAATAAAATATAAAAGAAAAATTCATAATATAAATAAATAAATCTGTCAACTAGTATTGTAAGATCAGGAATTTCGATTGGTATTCAAACTGTCTTTTATTTGTAACTATATAGCTGAATATCCGTGCTTCGTCGCGGCAGATAAGTAGTTATTTTATTACGTTAAATAATGTAACTTCGAATTTAACGCTACTATGTGTATTATTGTTTGCAGTTTATTAAAGCATGGTTCCCGCCATGCTATATGTTATTCATCAATTGATAAGTAATCAAAGTATAATGTTTCTGGACATTGGGACGCTCCTGACCAGTGTCAAGACACAGATAACCTATAGATAACCCTTTATCTATAGGTTACCAGTAACAAGAGTTTAAGGGTTCGGGATATTATTACCTCGGATAGACCATCAACAGGTACAGGGCAGGGCCGCCTTGGCTTGCCTGCTCTCTAACCAAATAAAAATTCAAACCCCTCTAAAAATACTTAAAAATTCTAATATCAAAAAATCCTTTCTTAGCGAGTGTTTACGTTCTAAAGGGAGTGTCCATGCAAAATTTCAAAGTTTTCTGTCAAGTGGTTTGGGCTGGCCGATGATAGGTCAGTGAGTGAGTGGTATTTGACAAATATATATTAGACTAGCCGAATACCCGTACTTCGTCACGGCATATAAGTAGTTATTTTATTGTGTTAAATAATGTATCAGCAAAATTAACGCTACTACATATTTTTTCGCAGTTTATTATAGCACGGTTCCCGTCATACTATAAGTTATACATCAATTGATAAGTAATCAAGGTATAATGTTTCTTGACACTGGGGCGCTCCGGATCAGTATCAAGAAACAGATAACCTAGAAGGTTATCTATAGGTCACCAGCATGGTTTTATAAAGGGGGTCTGCACCTCCCCCCCCCCCCCGAAATTTTGATTTCATGGTAAAAATATGACTTAAACCCCTTAAAAATAAATTAAATAAGATCACTTAACTCATAAAAAATATGTCATTTTAGTTGTAATAGCGTCTTATTTGCCTAAAACTACTCCAAGTTCTACATTGTTAGTATTCCATACCCCGAAATTTTCCCAGCCCCCCGAAATTGTCCTATATACGCCCATGGTTACCTTAAAATTTAAAAATTTATGTTTCTCACATGTCATTTGGAAACACCCATTATATTTGCGAGTCAATGTATCGAATATGTTCGTTCTCTAGTTTGCTCCGATTTGCATATTCGATAGTTTGGCATGGTAGGGACGATACGTGCTCCTCTCTTATAACAGCTTACTTAGGTTCCGTGGTGCCTATAGTTTTTCTCGTCTGATGCATTCGGTTCGTAAGTGTTTCACAGTTGCATGTCTTGCACGTTGGCTTGTCTTGTTTTGTAAATAGGTGTGAGTGATTCGTGTTAGCTGCGAGTCTTAGTCTTATGCCGAATATGGTTGTTATATTGCTCTTAATTTCCCTTGGGTGATTATCTTGAGTGCAATACAACCTGGCATGCCACCTATTCAGGAAGGCTTTTTATTTTTATTTTTATTTGTACATCTTTAACAGTTAGTGCGAAAAATTAGAATTTCTCAATATACCCTAAGCCTTCCTTACCGAAGCCCAGCAAAATCATGCTTAGTTATAAACAAACAGAGAATGATAAACCCACGCCCAAATGATTACATCTGTCACATCCCTGTCAACATCTGTCCATTGTTGGAGTTGGGCGCATTAACTCTGCCTCAACCCTGACGAATGCGCTGACAGGAGGGAAATTCATTGAATTATTTCATAAAATGCTAATCCCTGACACATGAGCTCCGTCCAAGGGCGTGTGGAGCCTTAATATGCTCGCGTACCGCCTACTCGATCCCGAACCTACGCGTTTCGAGCATTCTATCCTTTGTCACTAAATACCTTCAGAGGTGTGTAGGACGTCATTAAATTCAAGCTCAAATTTATTATATTACTTAATAGATTCGATAAATCCCAGGAAAAAAAAAGTTTTTCTCTTTGCCTCACTAATTAAGTCCATTTTATTTTTACGTATTTCATTCTTGCTTAATATTAATAAGGTTTGCATAAATAAAATTAATCTTTATATAAATATTTTTGCTAAAGTAAAAATTAAATGTAATTAGTCGTAATATTTGGTTTTATTAATTTTTACTATGCACAATTTTTTTTAGCGCGGTTCCTCCCTCCCCCATAGGGAGGAACCCCGCTTATAAGGTTGATACAATGAAACGATCCGGAAGTGCCGACTAGAAAATTTTGCGTTTCAGAACCCCTAGAAACCGAAAATAACGGTGGTTCAAATTTGTATATATATATATATGTATATATTTATTTATATATATATATATATATATATATATTTGTCTGTTCGCTCTCTAAATAGAAGACGAATGGTCCGATTTTGATGAAATTTGGTACAAAAATCTGTCGTCCAATTTGAAAGGTCAAGTTCGTTAACCAGCAAAATCCGCCCACTGGAAGATGGCGTTTGGGGCGAAATTCGCGCAGAAAAAATCGTAACGCTTACGTTTTTGAGTTCATAAGCTTGTAAGTACTCGTTTTATAGGCTTCTTGGGCTAGGAAAACGAATGAAACCGTTTTCAAGGCGATAGCTTTAACCGTTGTTGAGAAAATTGGAAAAATAGTTTTTGAATACCGTTTTTGGTTTGGGTACTTAGAATAACGGGATTCAGTTGAAACATTATCTGCATGTTCTACTTTCATTAAAACTAGTATGTTGAAAGTTATGTTACGTTTGGAGTTAAGGAAGGGTTAGAATAAAATATTTTATGAACAGACATGAAAAGTTTTGGAAACTTCGTATACTTTCATTAATATCTCGAACACGGTTGGGAAATCGTGGTAAGTGGATTGAAACTATTTGAAAGCTTACTAAATTCTCTACAAAAATGATTCTAAAACTATTTTTGATTAGGTTATGTCAATCGGAGAAATAAGTGCTTAAAACTTCAAATATGTCTGTTTTGTTCTTATGAACGGGTTTTTGTCGTTCTTTTTGTCTCTTTCCCTTGGTTTTTTATTGCTTTTTATTTTTGTAATTTCTTATGTTGTATTTGTAAGGAAAATGTATGTGTGTGTAAAACAGGATAGGTAAAATGAGACCAATTTTCTGTTGTCAGAAATAATAAAAAGTTTTGGGAACTTCGTATAATTTCTTAATATCTCGAAAACGGTTGAAAATCTTGGGAAGCGAAAGGTTACCATTCGAAAGCTTACTAAATGGTCTACAAGAATGGTTTTAAAGAAAGTTTTGAATAAGCGATGTCAATCGGAGAAATAAGTGCTTAAAACTTTTAAGTAATTGATTTCGCTTATTCGAACTTTTCTTTTTGTCTGTTTTATTCCTTGTTATTTTTAAATTGCTTATAGTCAGATAATGTATTTGACAATAAAACAGATTAAGTAAAATAAGAAGATCAATTTATTGTTAGAAATGTAGCGTTTAAAGAGAGAGATCCCAAGGCTTTCCAAATGCCTCTGAGCGGAGGCCTTTCTGCCCGACTTATGGGAGAGCTGACCCATACAGGTATGATTGTAAATCAACAAAGACCTTTCAAGACTGGTTTGTTTGAGATTTCATTTGGATAGCTGTTTCGCTATTGATCTAAACAAAGTAATAACTTTTTCTATTCTATGCCTTCATAAACACTAGAGATAAGAACGGAACCGCGCTAAGATGACGCAGTTCCTGCGAATCGGACTTTTTTTCATTAATGCTCAAATTTACTATTTTAACTTAAATATATAAGCTGTGCGAATACCCTATATCATAGACATGTTGAGATAACACAAATATGATATTTTTATATTTTCCTTGTATCTTTAATAATTGTTAAAATTTGAATCGCCTAGCCGTGACAACTTATTAAATAATAAATAAATAAATTATGCTCAAATTTAAATTTCAGAATGTACTCTTGTTTTAGTGAAACAATACAGGATCAAAATAAACTATTATTCATTTTAAATTTACTGCAATTTCAATAATTTCTTAATTGCGAAGTTGATTATATATGGTAAATATATTTCTATCCATGACAAAGCATGCATAGTGATATATTTATGTAAATTTTAATTATTTAATTTTGTTTTAAATTGCTCATCTTTACCAGCTATAAGCAAAACATCAAAATTTAGAACAACTTTAAGATTAGTCTAAAAGAAATTTATGTGTAAATGACTAAGTCTGTATTTTTATACAAAAAAAAAAAAAAAAAAAAAAAAAAAAAAAAAAATCATCGAGTATAAATAAAGTAATTATGCTCACGAAGCAAGCATCGCCTTCCATATATCAAATCAATTATCTTTCAGCCCAATATTCAACTTAAAGAGGTGTTCATTATACTATTTCCTTTTCCAGGCACGTTCCTGGTAATATATGCTGGAATTACAATACTATTTGGCATCCCCCTGGCTTTCCTGGAGATTGTCCTGGGTCAGTTCTGCCAACAGGGCACCACCAAACTATGGCGTGCGGTTCCTCTATTGAAAGGTATGTAGCTCTAATCAACTTTGAAGGTTTTTTTTACTTGACATTTATGTAAATGTTATGACATGTATGCACGATAATATGAGTTCAGATATAATTATTTATAATTATTCTTTGTTTGTGATTTGCAAATTATGTTCATATTGTTTGCTGAACTTTTATACTCTCATGTTCCTTATTAAGTAAATGTATCATATAAATTTTAGTTTAAGCAATTGAGGTGTTGTGGATACAAAGGGCGAACTCAAGAAAAGGTTTCTAGCCAGCTTTTTTTCATTCTCTGTGTATTTTGAGAGGGAAAGAAAGGCGAACTCAGCATGAAAAATATACCTGTAGATTCTCTGAAGCATCTAAATTCCAATGGTGGTAAAAAAAAATTGACCAGATGTTGTTTCTGCTTTTGTCATACTGGCTTCAACTAATGATGTTTCTTCAGAATTTTTTCATTGACATTCTATGGAGAATTGTCTCCATAGACAACTTAATGAGAAAAATACATGCTATTTTTTCATTACTGGATTTGTCTTGTAGCGGATGTGTGTCGCTACTAAAGGTAGGCTAGGAAGGGTTGGAAGGATGTGTCGGGAGAAGGTAGCCAGGTAAGTACTGTGTCCCGGTTAAGGGCGCTTCCTTGAACCTGGGGGATACCGACTAGGTACTAGGCGTTAGCTGTTCCACTGAGTCGGGGAGAAGGTGTTCGGTACTGAGCCGTAGCCGTTCCTCGAAGTAGGAGTGAGAGGGGTAAGGAAGTAAATGAATAAACCAGGTATTGACTAGAGTTGGGGGAAGTAGGAGTCGGGAGTGTAATAACTGTAGGCTGGCTTGACCACTGGGTACATCGAGACGGCGGCTTCGTACTTTGTCCAGAGAGAGATCGAGAGAGAGGTCGAGCAGGTTGCTAGGTCCTTGGTCCTGAATGCATGGCTGGAGGCTGTTCCTGAGAGAGTTTGAGTGTCCTGAGAGAGCTGGAGTGTCCTAGAGAGAGCGCCGGATCGGAAAGTCTTCTGGCCAGCAGGAACGCCCCTAGTCATAGGCCAAGGTCGGGGCGTCTCGGTCGAAGTCGGGGAAGCTCGGCTGAGCGCTCGTTCCTATTGGCTGTTCCTGGATGCTGCTATGGGTCGCCAGTGGTAGCCTGTCCAGTCATTACATCTCCACAGTCTCTTAATATAGAGTTTCTGGTTTTGAACCTTCGGTGAACAGATGAATTATTTTTGTCAAAATTTTATTCACCGATGTGCATCAAATTGACATTTTTTGTGGTTTACTCTCTTAACTATTGTAAAAATACTCTATACAGTGCAATATGTAAACAAACAATTCAAAACTTAAACAAAGGAACTAAATCTCTGCATTGGATACATACAGAAAAAAATCAAAAAGGGCTTCACAGTGAAATCAGAACTTTTGATTCATCTCATTAGCCAAAACCTTAGTTGCAGACCTTTGAGAATAGACCATGATGTCTGCTAATAAGGACGTTTTTGTTGAGTTTTTAATTCAACTCTGAATAGAGACGCCAACATTTTAGTACCTGGAGACCTAAAGGTAATCTTATGAAAGAGTTCTTGAATCTTTTTAACAAATCTTTGAGTTCCCCTGATATTGCATCATATAAGAAACAGCCACTCCATCATAATCTAAATAGGCGAGGGTGAGAGAGTAATCTAGGAGTTTGGGGGAAAGTGAGCAAAGAGTTCAGTGCAACTGACCAAGAGTTGAATCCATGATGGGAAGTATGGGAGATATGGGGCTTCCAGAAGAAAGTACTCAGATTTGTTTTCTAAATGTCGAAGAATGTCTGATATCCCTCATTAAGTTTGAGCCAAACAGTAGATATTATAGAAAGTAAAGTTATGAACTTATTCTTATGAATACACTTGCTTTACAGGAGTAGGCTACGTAAAGGTGCTCTGCTCCCTCCTGCTGGCTGTCTACTACCCCGTAGTCATGGCCATCTCTCTTTTCTATGGCTTGTGGACAATCAAGGGTCCTCTCCCATTCAGCGAATGTACACCTCTACAGCTCCAGCCCTCGAATGGGGTAAGCCATACGATATTCACTCCTAAATTTATCTGGTTGCCTAAATTTATAAATTAAACATATTCTTGTAACTCGTTTATAAGTTATTTATTTAAATTTTAATATCCACATTCATAGCTAATTGTTTATACTTATTGGTGTTTTATTTATTTACCAGGAAGAACAGACAGCTTCTCCTCCTCTTCTCGGAGAATCCTGCTTAGAGTGAGTTCATTCCCTTTATACTCTCAATAACATTTTCTTTTTGTAATTTATTATTAATGTGTTTGAGCAAATAATTTATCTTAATTTTTTAAGCTCTCTATAATTTTGATTGCAGGCAAACCTTTTTGAAGCCACCTGACAAGGATATTATGTGGTTTGGAGTCAATGTAACCCTACTTTTCCTTCTTTGGGCATTTGTAATGTTAAGGTAAAAATATATCTTTGTTTATTTTATTAAAAATTTATTACATGAACCTTCTCAATAAAGGAGCTTCACGTTTGAAGTTATTTCTTTTTATATAAGTTATTTTTTTTTTTTTTTTTTTTTTTTTTTTTTTTATGGCGCATCAACAAATCTTGGCTATTAGCGCCGGACGTCCAGGGTGCAGCCAGGAATTTTCTCAGCGAGCCCTGGCATGAGAAAATTTCTGGCGGTGGGGATCGAACCCACCATCTCCCGCTTATGAATCTAGCGCGCTAGCCACTAGACCACGGGAGACCCCTATGGGATGGATTTTACTATAAAATTAAATATTAACAATGTTACTTCAAGTCTGTTCATTTAACAACTGCGATAAATATAAAATCAAGGTATTGCTTGTGGATAGAGCATTTAATTTTACTTTTTTGTAAAATGATAAATACTTTAGAATACATTGTTGACCAGACAGTTGAAAACAGTGTGAAAATAGTCAATATTCAGTCATAATAATTAATAGAATAAATCCAGAGATGTAGCGACTTCCAAACAGATCAATTTTTTCTCTCCTCCCTGATGAAGGATTGAAATTCAAGCAGAACCTTTGGCAATAAAAGCTCATTTTTATTTTATAATTTAGTAACAATTTTAACTAAACGTGATCTATTTCCACCCTGTAAAATGATAAATTGAATTTATAAAATAAATTTTTCAATATTTGCTTAAAAGAGTAATACCTCATTTTGTTTTTAACTAGTGTATGCCGAGGATCTAAATCTTATAGAACATCTTCAGTCTTCTTGACACTCCCATTGCTTGGTTTGATGACAGCACTCCTAACAATGCATCTAACGTCCGAAAGCTATGAAGGCATCTACCAGCTTTTCACCTTCACTTGGGACCCAGTATTGAGATTTGATGTTAGTATCACCAATTTATATAATTTACTACATAACGTTCTTTTTTAATTCTTCATTTCACACGTTGACTGCCGACTATGAGTTATCTTGTACTTTGTTTTGTATTTGGTTTTCTGTTGGCTTTGTATTCGACTAAATCGGCAAATATAGAGGAACCTTCTTTTTCATACAGTATACCTCTTCAAAGCATCGTTGTTTCTTTTTTCCTAGGAGCTCCATCGCTTTATGCTTCTCGTTACTGTGTCAACAAGTGATGAGAAGCATATCATTTGGACATTTTCCCAGCACATTTAACGGTGTTTTAGATGACTGACTAATTAGCTTTATGTTTCAGACTTGGTATTATGCGATGGTTCAGTTTTTCTTTTCCACTCACATTGGTTTTGGAAACTTAACAACCTGTGCTGGAAATATCTACTCTAAAAGCAGTGCATTTTGGTAAGTAACCTACTTCAATCTATTTTTATACTCATTTTAAAAAATAGTATTGCATGTGATAGAGAGAAATAAAAAATCTACAATTTAAGCCAAAATTATGGCAATTGAAATATAATATCACCTCATAAATGATGATTTTTTCAAAGAAAAAAAAGACTATACACCTGACCACCATTCAACATCCTCGAAATCCAATATCAACATAATTACACATCAGAACTATAACAGATAAAATTTACTTTCTTAACTGTGAAGGGCATGGGTCAAGAAAGTTAACAGTTCCTTTCCATTTTTCATCACTTTATTATAAAATTCTGGTCTATGTCTCTTGTGGCCTCAATGGCCGCCGCCTCTTTTTTATTTGTTTTATATGGCGCACCGACATCTGGGCCATTAGCGCCAACATCCATGGTGCAGCAAGGAATTTTCTTAACGAGCCGTGAGATGAGAAAATTCCTGCCGCCGGTGGACTCGAGTCCACAATCTCCCATTAGCCACTACACCTCTTAAACGGTTTTGAGTCGACAACAGATTTATGGCAGAAGTCTTAAATAAAGTGGTGAAGAAAGAAAAAAAAGTGTTACTTTCTTAATGGCCTAATCAATAATTTATTTATTTATGGAGATGTCACAACGAGGTGATATGCCTAATCAATAATTAATGAAGAAAGTATAAGTGGTACATTGCAACACCATGCTTGTTGCATTTTTAACCATCATATTAAATTTTTACAATGTTCAATTTGAATATCTATCCAAAACCATCAAGGTAAAACCAGAGGGTTTTTGCTGAAAGGTAAAAAAAATAAAGTAGTTTTTCAAAGTTGGAACTAATGTGTAGAGTCCTATGTACTATTATTTGGCCAATATTAAGGGAAAAAGTATATGTTTTTTCAATGACGTTTTTCCCTATTATAGTTACATTAAATGAAACAGTTTTTACATTTGTATTATTTTGACAGGATTGCTGCTGGATACATTGTGTGTAACATTGCAGTAGGTTTTGGAATGGTAATTCTCGTCTATTTATGGATTGGAAATAAGCTAGTCACCTGGCCTCAAGCTCCACTTCTATTTGTACTAACTGAGATTTATGACGCATCAACAATATTGAAGAATGGCCAAATAATAGCATCGTTAGCATACTTAATGGTCATCATGGCTGGATTTACAAGCATGGTAAAAAAAAAAAAAAAAAAAAACTAAACAAAAAACTATCTCTTAAGTACTTCAGGAATATACAAGATGGCAGAGACCAAATAACCACATTTGTGAAAGGTATGATTAGATGGTGGAAGGACATTCTACCACTCATTGTGTAGAATTGTGTAGCAAAATTTTGAAAGTTTAGTAATCCTGACCCTTAGGAGTGCCCACATTGCTTGATTGTAATGGATGAATTTTTTCCCATGATGATGAGTGTTTGAAGCCACACAGTGTGTCTGCTGGAGACGTTTCAAACTCGCTCCATGCACAACTCTTCCAAACAAGCTCTCAATTTTTAAGTTACATGAACAATTTTGCCAACAAAGTAAGCTGTCCCAAAGATCTCCTCTATATGTGCTCCAACTTTAGTAACCACCGAGAATATGGCACAATGCCCAAGCAATTAACTTCAAACCGTTATGAAAAGAAACTTAAAATTGCATCCCCCATCATAAGATAATTGTGATAATCCTTAAAAAAGATAATGTGCAAGGTCTGCAAATCAGTGAACACATGTTCAATATTCTTCAGTATGTATTTTCATTGATCATCAGTTCGGATGAAGCACATTTTCACTTGGATGGCTCAGTGAACGCGCAAAATTTCCTATATCGGGCAACTTATAACCAAAGGTAATTGCAGGAATAGCCTCTTCACAGCTAAAATTCACAGGGTGGTGTGCTGTTTTAGAATAATTGGACCTTATTTTTTAAAGATGAGAGACGTCTGGTGATAACGGTGACTTCAAAGGCCTATGAGGCTATTTTTATGATTTTTTTCTCTTTTTCATTTAATTGGAGAAAAGAAAAGGGACTCTCTGAACATCTGGTTTCAATAGCACATAGCCACTACTCATATCGAGAGGGTAAACTTCAATCTTGTCCGTGAAACATTTCCGAACTGCTTGATTTCCAGAAATAGAATATGTTCTGTGGCCATCCCACTCGCCATTTCTTCTTATGGGTGTTCCAGAACTCATGAAAAAATACACACTGACAAATCTCAGACTATTCCACATTTTAAAGAAGCTAGATGCAATTTCAGTTGAAATGTTGGGGGTTGTGATGATGAACTTCAATGATTGTCTGCAGGAATAGGCCATTTTGAATGTCTGGTATTTATTGGACCGTTCTTCAAATTATTCTTTTTTCTTATGTATTACAAGAAAACTTTCAATCATTAGCAAAAAATAGTAATTATTTTACCCCAATAACCTGAAAATTATACCTTTAATGTACCTTTGCTGTACATTTCAAATGTGGTCATTTGACCTCTCTACATAGGTGAACTTGCTGTTATTATCACCACCATGACTTTCAAAATAAATACACATTTTTTATTTGTATTGTTGACACTAAAATATTTTTATTTTTTTCAGCTAGCTCTGGTTTATACTGTAGTCATATCTATAGTAGTTGAAACAAAACACAAATGGAGACCCTGGCTTATTTCAGCAACGATTTGTGCTATTGGTTTTATTATTGGAATAGCAATTATGCTTCCGGTAGGCACTTTATTTTTACTTAGTTTCTGAAATATTTTCATATGAAACTCCTCAGAGATATCATAGTATTTTTATAATTACAATAACATTATTCTTTTTCCAACAGGATAAGCTTAAATTTTTACACATGCTGGATCACTACGTAATAGGACACATGGTAGCTATGTCTACTGCTCTCGAGCTGGTCGGTTTCCTCTGGGTCTACGGAGTAGACACTCTCTGCAATGACTTTGAATTCGTCCTCGGCTACAAACTTTCAAAAATATGGAACACAATATGGTTCACAACACCAATATTCCTAGTGGTAAAGAATTATTGATTATTTATTAGAATAGTAGATCCATCAATTATGTGAAATAAAAAGTCAGAGGCCAGAATAAATCTAAAAAAGTCTGTCTCACAGGAACTGCATCATCTTAGCGCGGTTCCGTTCATATCCCTAGTCTAATTTGGAAAGATTAAAATAGAAGCAGTCATTATTTTGGTTCCACCAGTCTTTTTCTTTAATTAATTATTATAATGGCGTGTCAACCCTTAAGGTCACTAACGCCATTCCTGTGTGTAGTAAAGTCTTGAAAAGTCATGATTTACGATCTTACCTGGAAGGGTCGGCTAACACTAGGTCCCGCTAGTTACAAGGTCTTGGAATCTTGGAAATCCATATCTCTAACATTAAATTGTTTTTCTTAACCTGTTTTATTTTCAAATACATTATCCAACTATAAGCAATTAAAAAATAACAAGGAATAAAAAAACAGACAAAAAGAACAGTTCGAATAAGCGAAATCAATTACTTTAAAGTTTTAAGCTCTTATTTCTCCGATTGACATCGCCTAATCAAAACTTTCATTTGAACCTGTTTTTTAGAGCATTTAATAAGCTTTTTAATGGTATTCTTCCTTTTACAAAGATTCTCAACCTTTTCGAGATATTAAGGAAAGTAAACAAAGTTACCAAAACTTTTTATGTCTGTTAATAAAATATTTTATTCTAACCCTTCCTTAACTCCAAGCGTAACCAAAATTTCAACATATTAGTTTTAATGAAAGTAGAACATGCAAACCATGTTCCAACTGAATCCCATGATTCTAAGTACCCAAACCAAATACGGTATTCACAAACTATTTTTCCAATTTTCTCGAAAACGGTTACAGCTATCGCCTTGAAAATGGTTTTATTCGTTTTCCTTGCCCAAGAAGCATATAAAACGAGTACTTACAAGCTTATGAACTTGACCTTTCAAGACGAAAGATTTTTGTACCAAATTTCATCAAAATCGGACCATTCGTCTGGGAGCTACAGAGCGAACAGACAAAAAAAAAATATATATATATATACAAATTTGAACCACCGTCATTTTCGGTCTTTAGGGGTTCTGAAACGCAAAATTTTCTAGTCGGCACTTCCGGATTGTTTCATGAGATCAACCTTATAAGCGGGGTTCCTCCCTATGGGAGAGGAAGGAACCGCGCTAAAAAATAAAAACTGCTTGCATAACCAAACCCTATAAATTTCCACCTTTGTAATCTCAATGGTCAAAGGTCTTTTCTTAAGTAACTAATTTTCTTTTAATTTGAAATAAAATCTTGAAATCCTTTTTTTTCAGCCAAGGCTTAGGTTTTTTTTTTTTTTTTTTTTCATTGCATACCGACATTTGGGCCATTAGCACTACTTCTTTAGTTTCAATCGGTACTGCTTTAGCTAAAACTGAATCAATATTTTAGCCATTTTCTATTCTAAGAACTTAATATTTTTATAAAATGAAATTAGAAATAAAATCAAACAGGACAAATCTTAATTCAATTTTTTAATTACAAATTAAATATTTATATTCAGCATTGATTCTCTCCCTTGCATCAATCATCGGTATAACACCTTAAAGACTGGTAGCATCAAAAACAATGATAGGTTTCAAATATTTTAATGACCGCTTAGTGGCTACAAACACACACAAACAAACAAAAACTATGGCAACACGTTGGTGCCATTGGTCATCAAAATGTTAATAATCTTTTTTTAATTTATAATTATAGAATAATGTATTATTTTTAAATAGATTTATCTGCTACTAAAGCCCCGTTTCCATTACTACAAATCGCAGAATGGAAACCATTAGCAACAAGTCACGGTGCATGTGCCTGTGACAAAATGTGCCAGACGACCACACAACAAAATATGTGCCAGCGACTTGTGCCTAGGGTAATGGAAACAGCCCGCAACTTGTGCCAGGAACAATTGTGTGACATGTGCCAGGGATTTGTGAGAATGGAAATCTAACTTTACACACTAAAGTTGAAAGTGTAATCACTACAAAAAAATTAAGTCTATAAAGGTTTAAAAATCATTTTATTTTAATTGTAACATCTTTTTTTAGAGGCAACGATATTTTTTTTTTTTTTTTTTTTTTTTTTTTTTTTTTATAATGTATATCATAAATGTATTATTTGAAATGAATTAGTGAAATTCTTAATTCCTAAAAGTCTTAATTTGAATGGCATTTTCTAAATCTCTCTCTCTCTCTCTCTATATATATATATATATATATATATATATATATATATATATATATATATATATATAAATTGTTTCCATGGAAGGTTATTGATTTGATTTTACATCATCAGTTTTCTAGAGAACCATGCCTTTCAGCTCTAGGGACATTTTTCATAAGCAAAGAAATATACATTTTCTAACAAAATCATATGTTTTCCCTAGGCTGTTGAAGTTTGTTCACTTTTCTTACTTCCCCTAAATGGAGAAGATGTTGAAGATGATAGATGGGTTTATTTGACTGGATGGTTCATGTATCTCTTTCTTTGGTTTATAATAATCTCTGTTGGACTCTGGCAGCTGTGCTCACAAGTAGACTACAACATAGCCCAGGTGAGAAATAACTTTTTATGAGATGCAGAGAAAATTGCATCTTAGTTTTAAATAACTGTAAATGTTGAATTAACATTTTCAATGTGAAATTTCAGGCATAAAAGTTCCAGAATCTGTTTTTTGTTTAGCTAAGTAAAAGTAAATGATTTTTATGAGTGCCTCATCAAAAATTATATTCTTTATGCTAAAAGTAATTATTTTGAATTGAAAAATTATAGAATTACATCCACACTTCAGGAATCCCTGAATAATAAAACTCATGCCGCTTACAGCTTTAAAAAAATTAAAATTTAGCTAATAATTATTTTCAAAAATATAACAATTTTTTTTAATTTTATTTGTTGAGTTGCTATGGGTATAAAATAAAACAAAAGCATTATTTGAGAACAATATTTACTGAAATAATTAATTGTTTTAAAATATGAGAAAACTGTTATACAAGCGTTTATAGAAGTTTTATTTTGTATATAATTATGATGCATCCCAATCCCAGGATGTACTTTTCTCATTATTAATTCAAATGCCCATGTTCTATAATTATTCATAGTAATAGCCAGGAGTTATTTTATTCTTTAAATCATACAGAATAATCTTGAACGGAATAAATACATTTTGTTAATTATAACTTTATGATATAAAAGTTATCTTTAAAGACATCATCTAATTTTTGTGTTTTTCTTGATATTTCTTCCCTTCTTTTCTTCCCACAAGGTTATTGTTAGAGCTTGTATCTCTATAAAATAAGAGACAAATATTTTAGCAAATCCAGTGTGTGTCATTATAAGAAACACAATACCTAGTCTCTAAGGGACTAAGCAGTTTTCATTATAATAATTAGGATTAAGAATAATGCTAGCGCGCTAGATTCATAAGCGGAAGATGGCGGGTACGATCCCCACCGGCGACAGGAATTTTCTTATCTCAGAGCTCACTGAGAAAATTCATGGCCGCACTCTGGACGTCGGCGCTAATGGCCAAGATTTGTTGATGCGCCGTAAACAAAAATAAAAAAGAGGCGGCGGCCATTGAGGCCACAAGAGACATAGACCAGAATTTTATAATAAAGTGGTGAAAAATGGAAAGGAACTGTTAAAAAAAAAGAATAATGTGTTTAAAATACTATGTTCAGAAATAAAATCAAAAGGGACAAGATCCAGCCCACTATTTAGGCAGTTAAAATTTCCTTATTCTTCCATAAACTTCAAAGTTATATTCCAGCCACGATGAAAACAGTGTTTTTCATTTGTCAATGTTTTGGCTCGGATTATAAAGGCTTTGTTGAGGTTACAAGAATATTAAAGTTGTTTTGTTTTTTTAAGTGACTAGGATGACATAAAAAATTACCTTTTCTACATTCAGCCAAAAGTTACAATATTGGCACTGATGTAAATAAAGGTTGATGTGCCAATTAAAAAAAAGATACAATATTTAGTAATATGTTTATAATAATTTTAATAATGCAATTTATTTCTGTAGAAACTTCACAGTTCCTTGAAACCCACAAGAAATTGGGGACCCGTAGACCCGCTCTACAGGCACGGATGGGTCCAGTGGAGAGATTCATACCAGAATACCGGAGAGAGGGATTTCACACTCAAGAGGAGAGGAACTAGAGACTACACTCACTCTATCAAGTCTGAGCAAAGGTAAATAATGGAAGTTTTATAAATATATTTAAAAATAGTTAAATATAATAAAACAATATTAGTAGTAAAAAAAAAATACTTAACATTAAAAATTAATAACAACACTAATAATGACATTCATTTATTTATTGGTAATGCTGGACTGCAAAAAAGTTGATTTGGATATCTGAAGGTCTGTATGTGAACATAAACCATTGATTCATTTAAAATTTTAAGACAAAATAATTAATAGTAATGAAGTAATAATAATAATAAACATATATAAGGAGAAAAAATGTAATTTTCACAGAAATAGTAATACAAAAATAAATTTGAATAAAAATGAAAAAGAATAAAAGGACAATTGAAAATGAAACACTGTATTTTTGTTAAATTTTGTGGTAAATATATCGCCCCTTCCATGTCGAACTATCGAATATGAAAAATCTCATTTTTTAGATTTGATACTTTGCTCTAGCATTGTGGACAATACGGCTTTAGCATTGTGGACAATATGGCACCCCTTTAGAATTGGCTAGAGTTGCGACTATATATTGCTAGTTAGAATAGACAGAGGGGCGAGTTTAGCTCAGTGGTAGAACACTAGACTAATAAGTTTGAGCCCCTGAGTTCAAATCCCGAGCAAGCACTAAAGATTTTTTCTCCTAGTGTCTTCGTTCATGGGTTGAATTCAGCCTCCCTGCTGACCGTCCCTAGGCCAACCCAGCCTTTAATTAATTTAATAATGGGTACCTTGGGTGTTAATGAGTCTAGCAGTCGAAGCAGCCAATGGGAAAATCAGGCGGCCGGAGCATAGTACTGACCACACTATCTCCCTAGTGTGCCGTATGTTCATGAACCAGATACCTCTATAGTATCCCCTCAGGGCCCTCGAGGCCTGTTAAGGGACTGATGTCATGGCTGCCTAGAGTCAAAAGTATTGAAGAGTCTGTGGAATATATGCAATTTTTCTCCTCCTGGGTAGTCTGTTAGTATAGTCCCTTCTGTCACCAGCAGTAGTGATGATATTATGGATATGTTGGAATGTAGGAGAAAAATTATCATAATAACATCGCCACTGCTACTGACAGAAGGAGGTAGAGATAATTAATGATTTAACAACTCAATGGCCACGCCCGAGGTATCATGAAAATAGTAGTTGCCTTCTCTATTTTCCTTTGAACAAGTTAACTCAGGCTCTGATCATTTTATAGAAATTTACATTCATTGGCCATAATATCATGTGCCAATCGTCTCTCTTTGAATGAATGAAATTGATCAAGGCTTTCCGGCATAATTTTAACATTAATTTGGTAATTAAGCAGTTAAAAATATTTGAACTCAATGTATTTTAAATAGAGTTCATGTTCTAGAAAGTCATTTAAAAATAGAAACAGTTTTCCAGTACCTCGAATTGCTAATTTGAATTTTTAATTTTTCTTTTGTTACCAATTGTTTCTCTAAATTTTGTTTTTCTTTTTTTCAGCTTTAAGTATTTACAAATTAAGTATTAAGTTTCCTTCAGTATTACCAGCAAATGTCTTTCTTATAATTGAGAATTTTTCTTTATTTTTATTTTTTTCCCTCAGATACAGTACGATGAGCCTCCCACGGCCGAACTCTGCATATGTCGTACAACTTCCAGAAGCCTACTGGCCCAAGACTCAGCTGCAACAGAAGAAAACAGCAATATCCTAGTAATAATTTGTAATAAATCTCTAGGTAACAATCAATATTATAGAAAGTATTGAAAAGAAGTGCTATGCACAGAAGGTACTCTTAAAAAGCAGGATTTTTTTATGAAGTTAGTAAATACGATACGAGTTCGAAATGTATTACGATTCGATAGAATGGACGCCCTTATTTTAAACTTTATAAATATCACAAACAAAGTGATTAATCGAATAAATATAAATTCATCACAAGAAAAAATATAATTAAAACCTTTGTGGACATAAGATTCAAAGGACTCTGTAAATGTATTTATTTACTACCAAGTAATGCTCATCAGATAGTTAAGTGATGTAGTAAATTGTAAAATTAAGAGTAGGTTATAGTTGCACTGTGTAGGCTGAGGGCACTGAGAAGCAGTTACTAAAGTCTAGGGTCAAATTTAATTTTACTCCGCCAGAAAGGTAATACAATTCTTTTTTTCTCATTTTTTTTTTTTTTTTTTTTTGTGAGCTTTTTTGCAGCAAGAGTAGACCTTTTGGGAGACAATGAAGCTAGAATACTCAATGAGAATCTTCTAATTTACTGTGCTTTCAATCCAGTATCATAACTATAAAGATTTATAGTTTTGAAGGAAGCAGTTATAATAAAATGAATCAGTTCTCTGTGAGAACAAAATTCCCAACTGTATTGGGAATTTTAGGGGAAGACGAAATAATAATTCGTCTTCCCCTATTTGTCATAGGTATATTATTTTATTTTAATATAAATATCCTTGGGTTAAAGAAAAAAAAAATCTTCAGGAGACATTTGCCCCCTCTGAATATATCCTTTCTGCAGTTGCCACAAAAACAAAATGCAATGTCTGCATAAAAAATATAAAGTAAAAACTTAATTTTCTATTAAATTGAAATTTAAAATATTATTTGCAGGAGTTTAGGCCATAAAAACTGAATACTGTTATTCTGCGCTCAACTTTAGTATTGTCATTTAAGACAGTAGCAATAAAACTTGCATTTAAAACTAAATGGCGTTTATATTATCTTTTCACGTAGTACTAATATAAGGTTTTTTATTTAACAGTTTAAACTTTCCCTGCAAATGAATTAAAGTAAATTTCATTTGTAGACTAAAAATGTTCAAGGTCACAATGTAAAAGTGCTATGTAGGGATGTCTTAGGACGTAGGGATTGTTATATTTTCTAACAATAAAGAGCTTTCATAAAAGGGGACACAAGAATTTATGACAATCAAGCAAATGGAAAAATTTAGTTGAATAACTTAAGATATAGACTGCAATTTAGTAACTGCTTCTCAATTTTATGCCAACCCTACCTCTATGTGTTAGTCCTCAAATCCAAAGGAAAATTCAATTCTTAATATAATCTAAGGCAGATTGTACTTTAGATTCTCTTTTATAGAAATTAGTATTTATCATAAGTAAACTACAGTTTTATACTGGGATTTTAATTGCATTGTCTTATTAGAAGTACCGTCAGAATCTCTTTATAATGCAATTGTTTTTTGAAATTTGTAAACTAAATAGACCGGTACGATTAGCTAAATCAAAACTGGTATTATTAGGTGCCAAAAATCATTACAGTTGGCAATTTTCTCCTTCAACTCTTCTCCTGATGTTGAGAACGATTAATGAAGAATTTTGTGGCATTTACTTCGATGTTCCTTTTAGATTAATAGTAGCTAGAGGAAGTGCCTACCTTCCTAATCTTTTAATACTATTAAATGACAAAAACTGAGAATTCCTAGTTCAATTTCCATGTCCATTTCTTAAAGATTTGTTGATTTAAATATATATATATATATATATATATATATATATATATATATATATATATATATATATATATATATATAATATTCAATTTACCTTATATTGAAGAGACATTGATACTGATATCAAAAGATCTTGAGTAAATCATATTACGATAATATTCTTTCATGTCCTAATGTAGTATTTTTAAATATATCTGAGGATTTACTTACCATTTATTAATCGTCTAATGATTAAGTCAATTTTTATTTACTATGTATCTCTTGCTGATGCAATATTATAAGACTGCCTTATATTAATTTGTAATCTATTTATGTAATTATTTTATAGCTAATAGCAGTTTTGATTCGGATGTACAAAAAAAAACAAAAAAAAAAAAAAAAAAAAAAAAAAAAAAAAACTCTGTAGTAGGCAATTTTGAAAATGTTACTTTTTAGAAGATACATTTTTTAAAAAAATGTGTGTATTAAAAATAATCTGTAGATTTGACTTGTAAAAAATCTCGATGATGTCAAATGTATATAGAATTATATTAAGTAACTATCTAAGTAACTAATTGAAGTTAAGTGATCATCACAAATTGTTACCCTTACTATGTATATATTACTTGTTAAATTATTTTTATATGTATTTAGAGAAGAAATAAAAGTTTGTTTCTTTTTTTTTTTTTTTTTAATATTTTTTCTATCCGTTTGCGAAGTACATCCTCATTTTTTTATTTTTTTTTTTTTTAAAGGCAATTCAACCACACAGGTC
This sequence comes from Gonocerus acuteangulatus, assembly GCA_946811695.1. Lineage (NCBI taxonomy): Eukaryota > Metazoa > Arthropoda > Insecta > Hemiptera > Coreidae > Gonocerus > Gonocerus acuteangulatus. The sequence continues at coordinate 39,938,928 of OX328126.1, read as the reverse complement.
ATTGTTGCCTATTTAATTTGATTAGAAAGTAATAATTACCCAAAATGAAAATTCCAGCCAGCAATCAGATTATATAAATATTTATATACATAGACACACACACGAACACACACACACACACACGTACACACATATACATACGTATGTATATATATATATACACATATATACATATATACACACACACACACATATATATATATACACATACACACACAAACATACATAGGTACATATAATTTAAACAGAAGTGAAATAACTGTAGCAATAAAGCTTATATATTTTCACACAGGCACACACATTCATATATACACGTGCAAAAAATACAAATACTCAAGTACAGAAAACCGGGAATAAAAAACATTTCATGCGTCCAAATTACATTATTTGTTTACGTTCAAATTACATTATTTATGTATTTTTTAATTAAATGAATTAGATTTTATCATAGAGATCTGTATCTCTTAAGAAGTTCAACGCTCGCTGGGTTAACTCATGGTCGTCTCCAAGTATATCACAGAGGACTATGAATACCCATTTGGTTTTGAGCGGCTTCGTAGGCTCTACATTCGGTGAATATATGTCTAATAGAAATATTTTCACCACAAACATTACATTCAGGCCTGGACTCTCTTTTAAATAAGTATGGGTAAGATTGGTGTGTCCAATTCTTATTCTCGACAGAACCACCTCATCTCGCCTTGCGTTTTGAGATGAGGTTTTCCATGCCGAGATTGTGGATTTAATCTCCCTTAGCTATATATATAGTGGATATTATCTCTGTCTCGAAACCATTCATATCGCCATTTTGAGAGCGTTAGATATTTTAGTTGTGCTATAGCATCTGACGGTAGGATGTGCGAGTATGGAATGCCTTCTTTAATGGCTTGTTTTGCTGTGAAATCCGCTTTAGCACTGCCTTTTATACCATTGTGGCTAGGAATCCAGCAGAAAATAACTTGTTGGCTTATTTTGCAATGCAAATCTATTCCAATTTTGAGGTCAGAGATGATCGCATTACGGGAATAAAAGTTCTGTAAAGAAAGGAGAGAAGCTAATGAGTCAGTATATATCACTACTTACTATTGTTTTCAATGAAACTATTAACAGCTTTGCTTATTGCAAGTAATTCTGCTGTGTATATGGAATATATAGCCGGAAGGGATATCATCTGTGTTCTGGTATTAGAGACTATCGCACGTCTTACGCCGTCATTAGTTTTAGAGCCATCAGTGAATATCCCTATTGCTCCAGGATACTTCAACCTGATTCTATTGAATTCAGCTTGAAATATCGTAGGAACAGTCTCTCCTTTGTATGATGTACATCCTCATTGGAGGGCAAATCAGGACCTTGTAAGAGAAAGGGCGAATCACAAAAGCCGGATGTTGGGAAATAAAATTCAAAGTTCGAGAAGTGATTCAGGATAGGATTATTCTATAGAATGCTGATTCATAAACCAGGTTGAAAAAGTATGCAATTGAAATTCAGTGTTTTAATTTTAATTTATACGAGTGATTTATGGGTAACAATATGCTAGGAGGGGAGTTTCAGATCCGGGATTTGGATTGAAATAGGACATGGAATTTTTTATAGATGTTGGTGCTTTTGCTTTAACTTAAAACTGTGAGAGAACTAAAAGTGGACCAGAAAATCCAGGCAAAGAATCCTTTTTACCTACATCTTTCTGACTCAGAAAATAAAATAAAAATAAAAAGTAAATTTTTTGGATTCGCCCAATCTCTTCCAAGGTCCTTATATTTTTTTAGAAAACTCATAAAATATTTTGCGCTGTCCACAACGATGCACAGAAATTCAACATAATAAAGGAGGCTACTTGACAAGGATAGAAAAAGACAGAATGTTGGTACCCTGTTTCAAATCTTGTATTTTATAAACAGAAAAAAATCTACATAGATTAAGAATTATGAACAGATTAAACATTTGAAATAATGGTAGTACCTGGATCGTGAGGGTTCACCATCACGGTCCAAACAATGGCCATCAAACTCCACTTCAAAAACATTTATTACAGCATAGGCTTTCCGACACAATGCTTCATCCTCAGAGCTCCGACTGAGCTGCAGTGCCTTCTCTGGCAATAGTAAGCCTTCTTCCTAGCCCGTAGTTTTTTACATACCACGCACCAAAATCTGGGCCATTAGCACCGACATCCATGGCGCAGCCCTGAATTGAGAAAAATTCCTGCTGCCGGCAGGACTCGAACCACCATCTCCCGTCTATGGATAACATATTTTTGAAAAATACTTTCTCGAATAACCAAAATGTATACATCTTAGTTTTGATGTGAGTGAGACACGGGTAAAATGCTTCAGGTCAGTGCAACATTTTTGAGCAGAGAACACAAAAAAAAAAAATCTGGTTTTGCCCATTATTATTGAAAACGGTTAAAATATTGCATTGAATGCAGTTTCATTCAATTAAGAATGTCAAATTACCTTCAAAAAGTGTATTTGGAACCCTATTCACACAAAATAGTAAGAGCTACGATTTTAATTGTGCAAATTTTGCCAAAAGAACTAAAAAGTCCCGGAGGGCAGATTCTGATGGTTCACAAACTAGTTCTTTTTTTTTTTTTTTTTTTTTTAGACAAAGATAATATTGTCGGCACAAATGCAAAGTATTGACTGTGAAAAGTGTTGGAACCTTATAGATGACTTTATATATACTTTATCCTATCATATATTTTAATTAGACTTAATGCACACTAGTTAGTTTGATTTTCTGTAATTGATAATTATTTTTCTTTAATTTTTGAGAGTTTGCCACAGCGTACATCAGTCCTACAGCAATCAGAAGAATTGAAAATTAAAAATGCGTTTTTTCAGATTCGATACTCTGCATTTGTATCGACAATATTTTTGTGCTAAATTCCATCAAAATCCATTGTTTGGATGCTAGGCACCATTTTTGAAGATGCTAGTGCGATCAGTCAGATATATAGGTATGTATGTATGTATGTATGTATGTATGTATGTATGTATGTATGTATGTATGTATGTATGTATGTATGTATGTATGTATGTATGTATGTATGTATGTATGTATGTATGTATATATATATATATATATATTTATTTATATATACATATACATATATAGGTTTCTTGTGACCAATAGATCATAAAAGAGTCAACATTTCTCATCGGAACTACTTCATTATGTTTTTCCTCCGTATAGGTGAGGGGGGAATCAAACTAAAATGATGAAATATTTCTTTCTGTGGAGGCAAAAATGAATGAGACCACATGTTTATAAAATATAACATAAATGACATTAGAAATTGCTTTCAGAATCATAAAAAATTACCTAGACCGTGAAGATTGAGTTAATTTCTTAATAAATGATATGACACTCATGTTTTGACATTGAAGCATTCACCCCAAGCTTTGGCATTGACTTGTTTCAAAATGGTTGACAGACTGTTCCCAGGCCCACACTCATATGTCTTCGGAAAAGGCATGTCTGCAGGTCTTTCATAGAGAATGTGGAGAGTTTGTTCCCATTTGACAGGAGCTAAGATCTGTTTGGGCAAACGACTCTTTACATCCTTCGAATCCTTGTAGTGCTTCCCATCTATATTGGAATGCACTGCAATCATTGGCTCAGAAAGCTTCATTTTCTTGAGGGCATTATAGAACACTTCCACGGCAGGTTTCATCAGAGGTGTATGAAATGCTCCAGAAACTGGAAGTCTCTTCAATCTTTTAAGATTAAACTCTGATTTGTTATCCTCTATAAACTTGATTGCCTGAAAGTACAACAAATATAATGCAAATCAAAATAAAATGTCAGATCTTGGAGTTATATAAACAAAAACAATGATGATTAAGTGTTTGCTAAAACTAAAGCCTGTTCAGATAGATGGAAAAGTAGACTTCTGCATGCGCGAAAATTTTGAGCCAAATATTCCTGACAGTTTCACCATTTGCAAACTCCCAATTCATTTTGTCTCGTTTAAGACCAGGGAAGGCTTTGTGATGTCAGACAAAGGAAATAGTATATAATTGGCCAAAGCTAAAGCTAAAAATAACTTAAGCTATAGCCTGTTCAAATAGATGGTTTAGTTGGAGGGAAAAGGGCATAGTCTATATTCTCCATACAAGAAATTGGCAGTAAAAATTCTCTCTTTTATAACCTTATCACTAAGAGGGTTAAAACATTTTTAGTCTTAGCTTTGGCTAAGTATTGATAAATATTAGACACTATTTCCATTGTCTGACCTCTCAAAGCCTTCCCTAGTCTTAAACGAGATATAATCAATTTTTATTTATAATATGATACTTAGATCGAACAGAAAAAGTGATGGCTGATCAAGTAATTAAAAAATTATCATGTTGAAATTATGGAAAAAAGAGCAAAAGAAACATAAATCCACTAATGTATTCACATTAGATACCTCATCAAAGGAGTAAGCAGAACATGCATGGAGGTCCAGGATATAAGAATATTCCTCAAGATAAAAATGTGCTCATAAAAAGTAACTTCATTGTAAGGCGGAGTAGAACAATCAGATGGGTTTAGGAGATATAGTTCATAAGGGAATAGGCACTCATTGTGCAACAATGCAGAACATTCAGAGGAGTTTATGAGGTAAGGATACTCCATGAGATACTCCAGCAGTCGGAATCCTTAAGGGACACATGTGTCCTGTACCGAGCCTACGACGAACCACTGAAAATTTGTGCTGAAGCCAACGCGTTAAAAGAATTAATTAAAATTAGAACCCAATTTTCTTTCATCTAAAGGTTTAATATAATACACAATAGGTTTTCTGTCTAAAAGTCCATTTCTTTCTGAAACTAACAGAACTGTTAACATTTTGTTCAATTTCAAAATGACCTGCCACTGATACACCTTTTTACAAAATTAGCTAACCACAACACTTTTTCTGATGTATAACTATCACCAATCTCCTGGGGAGAGAGGGCTTAAAGAGCATCACAACTCTCCCAGTAATGAGGGGGTATGATAGAAAAAAAAGGAAGCTCTAAGTGCAATACATTCCAGAATAATTCTGTGGTCAGTTACTGCTACATTTAGTGACTTGAAAGCCATAATCTTGATTGGTTACAATGTTAATCATATCTCTTAATCCTATTCAATTATAGAATCATAACTTGAATAATCTTTTATTTTTTTCATTACCTTTTCATTTCCAGCGACAATTTTACAATGTGGAAAGAGATAGTTTGCTACTCCACAGTACGCGAATTCCACACCAGACTGTTTAGCAAATTCCTGCGCTCTTTTGCACGCTTCTCCTAGTTTCGAATCAGCTCCATAAAGTACTGTAAGCATTGCTCCTTCCTCCATTTCAGCAGCAATTTGCATAGCTTCAGCTCTAATTTTTACCAATTTAAGAGCTAAAATTTATAAAATGTAATCAATAATTTATGAAATTTAATGAACTTTAGCATCAATGCAATCAGTTTGAAATGTGGTAGGATGTCAATTGAGCCATAGCTTCAAAAAATACTGCCATGGAAAAATTTTAGGTACTTAGGTATTAGCTCCACCACATCTAGTTCAGAGATCTGGGTTATCAGCGCAGGGGTATAACTCATTAGAATTTTCAGCAATATGGCTGTTATGTTAGTATTAATTTTCTTGTTTACATTCTGTTGTTAACGCAATTACTTTGTATTCTGGGTTTTTTGACACAATTTCTTGTTTGTTGTTTGTGCTTTGTGTTTGTGTTCTTTGTGCGGTGTGTTATTTCTGTTATAAAATGCATCTTTGGGATTTGCCCCCACGTTAAATTGTATGTCAGCCCATTTTCCATTAAAAACCTTAGGCGAGTGAAGCGAGCAGAAACGCATAGCAATTATGCCATTAACATAAATACTATGTGCTTTCACTCGCTCAAGGTTATATCCTCTAGTCAACCAAACTTATTGATATTAAACATGAATGGTTGTTCCAAGGCCATATTGGACAAAATTCAATTGACTTCTGCGCCTGCACTGCTGATCCAGATCTGTGTCCTAGATGTAGTGGAACTAATATGTGACTACCAAATTTAATAATAAGTTTAATGATACAAATTTAACATCGGCTTGCTATGCGAGAGCATAATTTTCAATAATGGTTATCCCTTCTAATTATGTTATAATAATCATGAAATCAGGTTTTAAACAGTTTGAAAAGCATTTAAAATGAATTTAAAACATGCACAATTAAGTCTTAAGATTGAAAAAGAATTTTATAATACCTCTTTCAAATGTTAATACACCAGCAAGTACAAGTGCTGAAAATTCACCCAAGCTGAAGCCAGCTGTAGCTATGCAGTTTTCTATTGCACTGGGTTTCTCTTCCTTTAATCGCTCAAGCGCAGCTAAAGAGCAAACTAAAATTGCAGGTTGAGCGTATACTGTCTGGTTTAACTTATTTATAGGGCCTTCCAAGCAAAGTTTCAGTAAGTCATACTTCAAAATCTCATTGGCGACTTCAAATAAGTCTCGAGCTGCTGGGAAATTGACTAGTTCTTTTCCCATGCCTACAAACTGCGAGCCTTGTCCAGGGAATAAAATAATGCTGGTTTCCTTGGGATTGATCCTGGGTCGAAAGGAGTGGTGGGCTTGACTTCTATTGACAGTCCCTTTGGGATAAGGAGAGGTTGCCCAGACATCTTCTGCAGATTTTGGATCAGCATCTTGAAATGTTGCAGCTTCATCCAACATAGTTTTCACATCAGCCTTACTTTTGACAGGTGTGTCAGCATTCTCCTCACTTTTGGGAAATTTTGACTTTGAACAATAGGCCTTTGTAAAACTTCTTAAATATTTATACTTAGAAAAAGTAAGAAGTATACCAGTCTTATTCATTGTGAAATTATTCATATAGTGTGACTAAAATCAAATAAAACAAAAATGAATTAGGAAACTTTATTCCCTAAATAATTTCCAAAATAATAAGGCTTAGAAAACTGTTTTGCCCATAATCTTGATTGAACATAAAGAAATTACAAACATGCTTTGAAACCTTCTTTAAGCCAAAGATGTATGAGTCGGTTCTCCAGTTAGATATAGGGAATAAAGTTTTGAGCGTAACATTTAACGAAATTCCTTCTTAATAAGGTTTACAATCATGTTTAACAAATAAAGGCGGATTAAAAATAACCAGAGAGCCTATAAACCACATAGAATATTTTCACTTTCAAAACATCGGCTAAAACTATTCATGGTAACTAGGGCGTGTTTTTTATATTGTATTTTGTGGAATTTGGCTATATAATTTATGCAAATTGTAAAAAATGTATTTCTTGTTAAAATTTAAACCAAATAAAAACTACTTATATATACCGCAAATCGCATTTTATCACGTTTTATGAGGAAACAGCTATTCTCCTAAAAGCCCTACATTTCTTTCATTACCATTTGGGATATAAGATTCCTTTTGATTTTATAACGAATCCTAGTCCCCATACATGGCAGTATCCACAACAACAACAAAATAATATTTAGCAACCTGTCCAGTCGCCTTGTGAGAATTCTTCTTCTTGATTTTCTTTGGTTAATTTTCTTCTTTTTTATGGTTTTAAGTGCCTTAGATCAATTTGAAAAATATTCTCAATCGTGCTTTAATCTTAGATGACTGATGGAGAAGAAATAAAAAAAATTCAAGAATTTCTGGATTGATCACATTTTTTGGGGGGGTGGGGGAGGGTTAATAGGGTAATTTCTTATGTATATTTATAAATGTGCGTGCAAATTGTACATAGTGGTCATGAAATTTGAGCTGAAGACCTCCAGTTCATGTTATGAGGTTTACATAATAAGCGGATATTCTTTCATGGGAGGGAGAAAATGCTTTAATATTCAAATGTCTTGTTCGCTATATATTTGAATGTACTGACATAAAGCCAATATCATAGCAGGTTATCGATTAATAATTATAGAAAGGCAATTTCACGCTAGTTTCACTGCTAGAGTCTCTAGGAGGTGCCTCAGTGTAAACTTAGGCAACATGCTAGAAATATTTAGGCCGACCGCGATATTATGTAAGGTTCTATGCCAATTTCCAGTGAACAATTTGGAGTCTGCGGAAAGTGTAGAATTTCGTTTGTTGAGCATTACCACCATTGCTTCTGCTATCATCTACACAGCTGGCTTCCTCCTGAGCTTTAGGAATGCCGAGAACTGGGAAGATCTTATTCATAATTGCTATTATTGCCAGATACTTGCCTACTATTATATTAGTTTACCTAGTTATAAATACTTCGTCTTGTTACTAAAGAGTGTTGATCGCTTCGATAATGAAGCTTCGTTGACGATGGATTCTAATGCGATTACAAATAGCTCGAAGAATAGAACTTACACCTGGTTTCTGATGACTTGCTTTATCCTTTCTACAAGAATCGCTCCTTATTTTATACCGAATTTTATAAATTACAGAAGTCCACTCGAAGCTTTAGGAACACTATTCCTTGACACATCTCTATGTCTGCAATATGTCAACTATTTGTTTGTATTGCATGAATTAGAAATAAGACTGCGCTGTTTGAGGAAATCTTTATCGAATAGTTTAGAGCGGATAGAATCAAATTACTTTGACTATTTGAATCAATATGTCATAGAGAAATATCGCTCTCTCCATGCCATTTTTATTACAAGCCTCGAGTACTTCTGCAACGTGTTTATGGCTTTTCTTCCGACACAATTTTATTTTAATGGTTTGGCGATAATACTATCTTTATGTAAAGGATTGTTTGTGGATAAATCAATAAATATTATTGTAATTATTCCCGTTCTGTTGCATGCTGTTGCTGAACTGGTTGCACTGGTACATAAATCTTGGCAACTCAGTCGAGAGGTGAGTTGCTTCAAATAATCCATTACATGAATAATAATTTGAGAATATTATTTACTTAAAATAAAATTTGGTACACTTCGATCAAAAAAATAAATAAAATTGGATACTTATTTGTGTATCCACTCAACACGAAACCAAGTGAGTTGGGAGGGGGGGATGTTTCTTTTGTAGAACAGCATTATTTCATTAACTTTTTTAAAATTTTTATATAACTGTCTACTGATTAAAATCATTTGTAAACATCCCTGGTGATTTAGGGAGCTCTTTCAGTGATCCTATTGCTTCATTCTCAACCAACTTCAAGCTGCATTCAAAGTAGCCAAGGTCTCTAAGGCCCATCTCAGTATCAGATGCATTTACCACTCAGGGTCAGCGTTCACTATTCTTTGCTGGCACCTATCTGGCTAATAAAATTTTACTGTTTTGATTATAAGACATTAAGACGCACAAAACAATTCGGGCTTAAATAGGTAACATATCAATTATTTATAAGGTCGATTAATTTATTAATATCAGCTCTGCGAAACATGCGGAGGTGTTTAAACCATTAGGTGCCTCCTCAAGGGCTCAAATGTTCACTATGCTACTAGACCAGCCTACTCTAAGTACCAAGGCAAACCAATCATGAGTGGATTCAATAAGCTGTATACAGTCGAAAGTGTCCAAAAGAATAAACATAGGAAGGTGATTGATTTTTATTATTTTGGGTTCTCTATTGATTGTATAAAGATGACTTCTCACAGCGGTTGACACAATTGTAGAAATCTCACTCATGACCTGGCCATTGTATGGGAAGGTTCTCCTTAGTACAATTAGATTGTAACTGTAGAAAAGTCAGCAACTGAGCTCATGAAGAGGCACCTAAACAGGTATGAAAAAGTCGAGCTGATTTTAATAAATGAATGGATATTACTCATTAAGAGGAGATCTTTGACCGTTGATGATGCAAAGGTAGAATTTGTCAGGGTTCAATTGTCGTATATTTACAAAACTAGATTTTTTATAGGAAAATTAGATTTATTGTTTGCCGACCTTTCGGCTTGAAATTCATGCCTTCATCAGGTCTGTAAACAAGTAGGACAGAGTTAATAGTACCATATATTAAAAAAACACAGAAAAACATTATACAGTAAGTGTGTGCTATAGCTAGAGCTTAAATTAGAGGTAGATCAATCTGTATCCATGTTAGCCATCTAAATCTTAAACCAGTATTGATCTACCTCTAATTTAAGCTCTAGCTATAGCAAACACTTACTGTATAATGTTTTTTTAAATATATGTCAGTATTAACTCTGTCCTACTTTTTTTGTAGACCTGATGGAGGCTTGATTCAAGCCGAAACATTTGCAAACAATAAAACTCATTTTCCTATAAAAAATGTATTTTAATTAAGATACTACAACCGAACCTTGACAATTGATACCTTCGAATAGACATTATAATTCCTTTTTTAATCTATTCCTCATACATGTATCTGATTAAAGAAATTTGGGTCACTATAAGACACAGTTAATTATTTATTTTTTTACCTTAAATCTCATTAGATCAGAATATTAATAACGAAAGTAAACCTATTGTAGTTTACTTGAAACCTGAAGTTGCTCATTTGGTATATGTTTTTAAATTTCGGTAGCATTTTAAAGTGCTTCAATCTTTTTCAGGGAATACAATTTTTTTATGAAGTGTATAAAATCAAAATAAATGATTTAGACACAAAAACAAAACTTCAGGTAAGACAATTACAGTACTTGAGGAGGTAATGGGTAAAACTGAAGCAAGACAATTTTCATTTTCTCTAATTATTTTAAGATCGACATGCTCCTGAAGCAGCTGAGAATGAAGCCTGTGGTCATAAATTCACTTGGTGTGAACATTTCATCCTGGGCAGTCTACTCATCGGTGGGTATAAGCAAATAGAATCTATAATTATATTTTGTTCATTAATGGACAACTAATTCTGAACTAATTTAGTTTCAACAATTTTTCACGATTAAGCAGAAGGTTAATCAAACAAAATTAAAATTAAAACAATCTTGCTAAACATGGTATGATGAGTAAGCATATATATGACTTCACTAAGATAAAGGCTACAGATAAAAAACATTGTGAAACAAAATAAAAGAAAGTATATATCATAAAACATAGAAAAAAGGTTGTAAATAAGAAAACTGAAACAAAATATTTTTTAATTTATTTTACAATGATTGAAACTTTTTATCGCCTGATAATAATAATAAACTTGTTTTTAAGTCAGTGAATATTCTTTATAATAACACTGGTCTACACCAAATTTGCCTTTTCATGAAAATATACTATATTGATAGAATTTCACCCGCCAAAGACATTACTGTACACAGATGATCTTTAGTTATAAATTTGCGCTTGTAACAGAAGATTCACTTACATTACATTGGGCTGAATTAATATTAAAACTCATGAAGAGGAATTTACAGATGCAAAATATGTAGAGCAATTTCAATAAAATCACAAACATTTTAATTTTAATTTTGTTTTATTGACCGTTAAAAGAAACAATTTAGAGAGTTTGGGTAACAATGCTGAATTAGATAGTACACTATCATTAAAAAATTGACTTTTGATTGCTTTTTATTATGGCTTTTAATAGAATGTGAAAAGATTATAATCATTTTGTTCAACTGGCAGTCTAAAATAATTTCTACAAAAAGAATAATTGAATCTACATCATGACATTTAATGCCACTATCAAGAAAATTTAATTAGAAAATTACTATTAAATTCAAAATAAATATTTCTTTATTTCATATAAATATTTAACAGTGACAACCATTTTTTAAGATTAAAAAATGTACTTTGTCCTGATGGAAATAATTTTTGTAAAACTGTAAATATGTTGATGAAGGATCTTAATGCCTAATGGTGAGTAGGTGAGAAAGTTCCTACATAATTGACTTGAGATTAAATTCTACAATACCATGGCTTACAATGATGGAAAAAAGTATTCAATATCAAATATTACACTATATATAATATTCAGCATTTTATAATGAAAGATATAAAAATATTTTATTAATATAAATGATTTATTTTAATCTTGGTATTTGAGTTTCTTTTTAACATTTTCCAACCTCTTTTGACAAAATTTTCTAAATTAAAATTTTGATTTAAACTCTATTACACCATTTATTATCACAATCTCACCCGCCAAACTAGTCGGGCCTATATGTATGATGTAAAAGCAGACATAATTTCTAGCTAGATCAAACCAATGGTCAGCATAAAATATCGAAATATAAACATAATACACAATTTAGAAAATATTCTAAAACTAGTCGAGACTCAAAAGGCATTCACTGGTGACTGGTCTGTTTTACAATGCTCAAGCACTTTAATTCCTTTTATCAGGTTTTCAGTACAAAATAACAATGGAAGCTCAATATAAGCATAACACATATTGGCAAGACACTGTTTCACCTAAAAATTTATTGATTTTTAATAAAACTCACTAGTTCACGGTTATGAGCATCAGTGCTTACATTCCTGCTAGACGTTCTTGTGACTCAAAAGTAATTTTTAAGTGAATAGATAATTGATTTTAAATATAAGAAAAGTATTTTAACACAATTCTTTATTAACTAAAAAAGTGACATCCTGGTATCAGAAACTCCCCTATTTATCTTTACTTGGGTTATTTGATAGTATTCCAGTCCGTTCTTAAAAACCAAAGTGGCATATAACAAACGATACCCCAATTCGAATTTCATTTTGAACAAATATCCCACTTTCTTTGCTTAAACCTTAGTTTAATCAATTCCATTAATGCTTAATAATATACAAAATAAGAAGATAACTTTTTACTGAATATAGTTCTTTTTTTAACCAAAAAATATGTGTGAAATTTATGGCTTTTTTTTTAAGTTTGGCTGAGAAAACTGAGGAATTTGGAAGAAATTAGGTTCTGTAAACCAGAGATGTGCAAGTTTTATTTCAAATAACAAAGGGAAAAAAGAATAAATACATTTTATTAATAATAAATTATAAAATAAAATAAATTTATTAATACTAAAATAAAGAACAATACATTTAATCATTAATTTAGAAATAATGTATGCAAGGTTTTATTTCACTTATCATTTCTGAATAATGAATAAAAAATATATTTATTTTTATTTTGTTTAAATAGTTCTTTATTAAAAAATAAATACTTTTTGGAAATTCTATTTTATAAGAAAATAGTTTCTTTATTCAAAAATAAATGTTTATTTGAATTTTTTTTTTCTATTCAAAACTAAGTGTTCATAACAAAATAATCTGGCTCTTTGCACACAGTGAGGTATCGTATAACATTCATCACGTAATTCTTAACCACAGATGCACACCATAATACATGACCAATTATGATATATTTTTGCATTACATTACTGAAAACAAGACTAAATTAAAAAAAAAAACAAAAAATACACACCAGTAGTAAAGGAGGAAAATACATTAATTCTAATAGAAGTTTTAGTCAAATCTAAGAAATTGAAGTTTTTAAATTAAGAAGGCACTCGTAATCAGAGTATTATTAAAAATGCTGTGTCCTAAATCAGGAAACACTACATGTATGAAGTACAGTAACCGTCCTGTACTCTACATATCCTACGAGTCCAAAGAGAATAGAAATTTCTAACTAACCTCCCCTCCAAACAAGAATTTTTTTTTTTCTTTTTCAGATTTGATGTTTTTACAAAACAATTTTTTAACCTAAAAGATTTTCTCTGCTTTTTAAACAGTCACAAAGACTAGAACAAAATTTAGATCACATTAATTCCCTATATCACTAAATAAAAAATTATAGATTAATTCATTAAATTCACTAAAACTCTTATGTTTCTCTTTCAGTACACGACGCAGATTGCTACCTACATTATCACCATCTCTCAATTATCGACAGAGATCAGAATATTTTTATTAAATTATGTTAAATAGATAATGTTCGAATCCTTTAAATAGTCCCAAATGTTGTAATCACAAATTACTGGCAGCAATCCTGAGTGGAATTTCTTTTAGTACAAATTAAGCACATTAAATTTCATTTAATTATTACTATCACAAGATTTTTATTATCGCTCAGAAGGGACGACTTCAAGAAGAATCTGCACATAGTAGGAGAAACATCCTGCAATGGAAAAATGAAATTAATAAATAAATAATAAAGAGATCAATGGTTGAGTTCAAAATAATTTCTTAATACTAAAATTTACAGATACTGATGTTTGTGTGATATTCCCTTTGTTTTGTAACTTTATTTTATGATTTTCAATTATCAATAGCTACCAGTTCCAAAATATTGCAAATTTATCATAACATTTATTTTTATAGATAAAATTTGATGGCTCAAAAGAAATATTCTGTCTTAAATTGATCATTTTCATATAGAACAGTTTTCTTAAACAACATGTTACTTGTTCAAAATATTCTTTAATTCTTTTGTAGTTAGAACATTTTTATGTTTTTGTAAACGCTCTTAGATATCATTTTATTTATCAACTCATGCTAATTTAATCCAAAACTATTAAAAATCAAATTATGGCAAGGATTAAACTTTAAAAAAATTAAGGCATTTATCAAATAATGTTTTATGTAAGATTTTTACAATATTGGGGCCTTTACTCAATTACGTTTTAGGTAGCTTCCGTTTCAGTTTCTAGAGTAAATTAATCCACAAACCAAAAGATAATGATGTTATAACTCACTGGCTGAAATCTTGAGCTCTATAATTTCACTAAGGTCTTTGTTACAGAAGTTAATAGCACAATTAGGCTTCCTTGGAGACTTGCCACCATGTGTTCACTGTTTCTCTTTTTCTTTTTTTTTCTTTTTCTTTTTTCTTTTTTTTTTCTTTTTTTTTTGATGGCGTATTGACATCTAGGCCATTAGTGCTGAAAGAAGGAATTTTCCTAACGACCCGTGAGATGAGAAAATCCCTGCCACCGGTGGGGATCGAACCCACTTCTCCGGCATATGAATCTAAGGCATTAGCCACTAGACCACGGGGAGACCCCGAATTCACTGTTACTTACATCTATCATTACCTCCCAAGAACCATCAACTTATCCCCGTTATAAAAAAGAAGACTAATCATATATTACCAGTCAATACAAAGAATTTTATAAATAACTTATCACAAAATATTATTTATTTAAATTTTAACGTCCATTTATAATTAACTCAGAATTTTAGGATGGGTTATCTATAGGCTACCACCCATTTCTAGCCAGGATAGGGATGATGCCTTACCTTTTGCACAAATATGCTATAGCGATGACTAAACTGATAAAAAACGTCACAAAAAAGTGTCCGCTGGAGTTCGGGTATGCCGGGTATGGGTGGCCATGTACGAATATAGTCACCTTGCATGCACCAATGTGGTTATGTAGGTTTGTCGGGTGGATCTAAAGCAGGTTTATGTTTCTGAATTTGAGCGGCAGGCTCTAAACGAAATTATTTTTTTGCCTTTATTTTTGATGTTTATCATTATGTTTGTTTAACCGCCTACATCAACTTGTATGTAAATATTTTAGCAGAATAAATTAATATGTTGATGTTGCTCTTATAGTATCTTATTTTTTCTTTTGCTTTATACGGCAAAACAACATCTAGGCCACTAGGACTTTATCTATAGGCTACCATCCTTCCTAAACATCCATGGTGCAACAGGGAATTTTTTCAATGGCCCCTGAAATGAAAAAAACTCAACCTGCTGCAGGAGGTACTGGAACCCGTATAACCAGCATGAGAATCGAAGGCTTTGCGGAGACCCCAAATAATATTTGTCAAAAGCTTTATGAAACTTCACTATTCCAAACTGTTATTAATAAATTTCTTGTTTTATTAAATGTATTGGTATTTTGTCACTTTAAGTGAAGGCAAAAAAATGAAGAATTTTACCATCTGAACCAACAACTTAAATAATATACCTTTGCCATAATAGTTTGACGGTACAAAAGTCTATGTTAATGTCAAGCAAAAAAAGTATTATCCTAATTAGCCACTGGCTTTGATTTATCTCCTGTAAATTGAAACAAATATACAAAGGCTGTTATTCAACAGAACCCTTCGAATGTTTCTTTCAGAAAATATTCTCCCATTTTTGTAGATATTTTAACATGATATGAAAGAGAAAAAATATTTCAGTGAAATATTTGTTTAAATAGCACTTACTGGATAGCTTTAGATTCTTTTCCTTGTAAATTAAAATGTAATAGACTAAAACTCCAATAGCAACGAAGCCAATGGCACCAAGGAGTTGTGGAGCAGGATTCAGAACGATAGGGACAACAGCAATGAATATTGCCAATATAATCAGAAATATTGGTATCACATTTGGGACCTGGAAGAATAGTAAATCAATAGCCTCAAGGTTACAGTAATAACACAATAACATGATTTTAATAGAAACATTATTATCTCTTGATAGAGGTGTTATTCCATTACAATAGAAGAAAAATTGATTTATGTTAAAAGCTAAATGGCTTCTTTTTTTTTTTTTTTTTTTAAATAAATTCTTAGGAACAAATTTAGCATCCTCAATATGAATAAAAATTAAACTACCTTATAAGGTCGAGGAACATCCTTCCTTGTTTTTTTAAGAATTATAAGAGCAACAAATGCAAGACCATAAAAAATCCATATCATGAAACTCACAAATTCAATAAGTTCCACTATTCTTCCTGTTATAATGAACAAAGCAGTCAAACATCCCTGCAAAAAAACAACAAATATAGATACATGTTTTTTTTATGTATATATATAAGCACACAAAACTGAAAATATATTTTAATTAGGAGATTGCTGATATGAGGCATTGCGGATACAAAGGGCATACTCAATATCAACACAATTTTTTTCCCCCGCCATCCGAATCAGAAAATCTACAGGTACATTTTTCATGTTGAGTTCACCATTCTTTCTCTCTCAAAATACACAGAGAAAGAAAAAAAACTGGCTAGTAACTGCCATAGGAAGGCGGATATGAAAGTCAAACTCAACACTCCACTACCGGTCTGCTGAATGATAATATAAATAAAATTCTTTTTTCATTGAAAGTGAAGTTCACACTAATTCCTGCTCAATTATTAAACAATTAGACATCCCACAACATGAAAATGTTTCGAATATACTCTAGTGGAGTTCGCCCTTATAGAAAAAATATTCAAACGCATTTTCTTCAAAACTGTCTTTTGTTGAGTTCGCCCTTCGTATCCCCAACGCCTCATATGTTTGCAACATAACTGTATGATACAATAGGATGTAAGTGAAACAAAAAACATTTTTCTACTACAAATATTTTATTAAGACTGCAAAGTTATTTCCAGTACCACAGTTCCATCATCAGTGTCATAATTGGAGCTGGCTGACATGTAAAAAGGTTTGTTTGAGACTGTCTGAAGTAATATAAATGCTACTTGCTTTTCAATTTTATTTATTTTTTTTTTTTATTTTTTTTTTTTTGCAACATTGTTGCATTTAACCACATTATCCCATTTGATATAATTGTATACAAACGTTAAAAGTATTTTTATTGATAACAATTTATATTATAATTAAGTTAAAAAAAGAGAAAATAAATACCTGCAGTACGACAGCAGGAGCAGGAGTCCTCCTTCGTATGTGAATGTAAGAGAAACATTTCACCATATGACCAAATTTACCTGCAGCAAAGCATAACCTGTAGGACATCAACAGACAATTTATAAATTTTCAATCATCAGATTAATTCATACAATTATAATAATTCAAGAAAAAAAAAATACTTAAATATAATCTTTGAAAGAATTTGAGCAATTCTCAGTTCATTATTTCTAATTATACTTCATTAATAAAAAGACTTTGAAAAATCAAATTTTTTGCTAATAGAATTTACATTTGTTTCCTCATTGTCTTTGAGATACAACAAAAAAAAGCCTCTGATTCAAATTACAATTTAAGGCTACTAAAGATACAAAATATGAGTCATCCAAAGAGTGTTTGTATTTTTTTACAGTGCATCAACGTCTAGGCCATTAGCGCTGACATCCAGGGTGCAGCGAGGAATTCTCCCGATGAGCCATGAGATGAGAAAATTCCTGCCGCCTGTAGGAATCGAACCTACCATCTCCTGCATATGAATCTAAAGAATTAGCCACTAGACCATGCGGAGACCCCTTGTTCACACATTGAAAATAGTCATCCTTTGAATAAACCTGAGAAAATTATTTAATAATATGAAGTCAGTATGAGCATGTTCATCACAGCGATTGATTTTCAACTAACACTGGGGAAAAAATGATATTTCTTGTACCAGAATTTTGTCACAAGGAATCTGATTAAAATCCATTGGGGGTTGATTTAACAATATCTCATTAAGCATAACCAAGAAGTTTTTTAAAAGAGAAAAATGAATTGTATCTTGATTATTTTATTTAGTTAATTAAATTTTAAAATAATGGTTATTTAGTTAATTAAATTTTAAAATAATGGTCACAGAAATGAATACAAGCTTTATATAATTACAATTAATGTAAAAATTTAATAAATGTATTAAAAAATGATAAAAAATTTGAAGAAAATTATTACCTTGAAACTCCAAATTGTACACTCATTGCACAGCTGAAGGAAGACAAAACTACAGCTATTGGTATGATAATGGCCCAGGGTCCAAACATTTTTTCTGCAAATGCCTGAAAAATAAAATAATATTTGTTCCCCATCAAATGATGAACAATAGATTCTATAGATGGATTTTGTAAATCTATATTACTATATAGAACCCAAGTTTGTAGCTCAGATGTGACCAAAAGATTCTATCTACTAGTGTCATCGAAGTTGGGATCCCACATCGTCCCTAAGCTCACCCAGCAAAGGGGAAAATCAGTCGGCCGGAGCATAGACTGACTATCTCCCTAATGTGCCTCATGATCAAGAATCAGAATCTCTATAGTATTTGGCCATTGTGGCATGTTACGGGACTGATTTTACTAGTATATACAGATGAAAATAGATTTAATCCATAAATCTGGGCCATTAGGACCGACATCCAGGGTGCAGCCAGGAAGTTTCTCAATGAGCCCTGAGATGAGAAAATTCCTGCCGCCGGTGGGGATCGAACCCACCATCTCCCTCTTATGAATCTAAGCCGCTATCCACTAGACCACGGGAGACCCCTCCTCTGCTCAGTGTTGCCTTTATTGACTTGACTGATCTCTAAACCCAAATTCACTGAGGATTGGACATACAACCATAAAGTGTGACATGTCTCCCATTACTTTTAGTTGAGTACAGATCCCTTTCTCTTCCAGGGATTTTTTTTTTAGGAGTAATCTTTCAGTTCTGCAATTGGCAAAGGGGATCTTTGTAAACTATGCTGCACCCATCAATACTCAACTGTGAACACCAAATCAAGACAAGAATTTAAAAGTCTATATGCACTTGGATATTCCTCCTGATAAGCAATAATTTGTCGGGAATAAGACTAAGTATGTTCTTTCTCTGTCACTCGTATCTAACATTATAAAGGAATCCAAAGTTAGACTGGTCATGAGTGGTGCAAGTTCTTCGCTCAAGTAGTTCATCAACCCAGATCATGTGAGAAGTTGAGTTCCAGAAAGTTTAGTCATAATATGTTATTTGAAATAAATTTTTGTAATAAATAGTTTTAATTTATTATGAGTTCCACAACAGAAGCGATTATAAAAATCTATTATAAATAGTTATAAGATTATTCAAAAGTTTACTATGCTGTTTAAAACCCTATTAGAGATATCAGGCTCTTTGGGTAGTAAACATTCTTCAAAAGATTTTAACCCATTAAAATATTTAACAAAATAACTCCTTTACTGAAGAATATAAAAGAATACATGTTCTTTTCCATTAGGAGATTTATTGGAGTATTCAAGAGAGGTAAAATATTTCTTATGTATGGTTGGCCCATAATAAAGAAATTTTAATTCAAAGGCCATTAAATAAAATGACACATTTTATAGGACTAAGAAATATATTATCTAAATTGAGAGCACGATTATGATAGAAGATGTATGTTCACATGTCTAAGCTTAATTAGTAATGAAAAATATCTAATACTCACCATAGCTACAGCCTGAGCCGATACCATTTCCTTCACGGTCAGAACACTCATATATGAGACATTCATGACAAAATACAACAATGTTATTAAGGGAACCCCGATAGATATGCTCAATGGTATATTCCTACAAAAGCAATACTACCTCAATATAAAAACAAATCTGAAAGAACACATAGCTGAGAATTACTGAAAAAATACAGAAATTTATATTGAAGTAACTGTAAGCTCTATATACCTGTTTGGAGCCTTTATTTCTTCAGAAACTACTGTTACTGAGGTCCTGAAACATGTGTTTTACAATTACGTTAATTAAGAACCTACAAAGAGATACTTTTGCTGTATGCTGTTACATTATTATACTTTTAAAGTCATTGAAACCAGGCTGTCTATTGCTTGCTAACCATTCTAACCATCTACGGTGAATTAGTGAGCTCATTCAGCAATGTTATCACTGAAGAAAGACAGTTCAAATTCAAATTGACTAGTTAGTCTGTGGCTTAGAAAAACAAAGATTTTCAGAAGACCCTATTTTGAGACATTTCAACATTTTCTTTGGCAGCCTTCCTCAGCAGTAAATGCCTTGAAGTTGAGAGAACCTATAAATATGAATTCAGTGTTCATAAGGTAAATTGAAAGAAGTGACCATTTATCATAATGTATTTAGCTCCAACATTTGTCTTTTCTCAGCTTTCTGGCATTTAGTGCTGAAGAAGGTGCCAAACTGTTTCTTCTTAGTTGAAACCCAACCATTCAAGTCTTCTTGTCACTCCAATGGCTAACTATTTACACCTCATTAATAAAATATTGACACGTAGAACTTGTAACTTTTAAACTTATCATTTATCAAAATAATGTTAGATTTAATCTGATAGCCAGGGGTTTTGTACTGGTTCTCAAATAATATAAATAAGCAAATAAGAGGAGTTTTTTATAGTTAGTTTTTTATTGATTAAAAGCTCAGACACACAGGACCCGATCTGTCAGGGCAGGCAGCTACCCAATGAACGTCGCAGTAGTCTACGATAAGGGGACATCCCATGGGATGTGATATCTTTGTGAGCAAACAGTTGTTAATTTAAATACAACGTATAGATTCAACTAGCAAGATAAAATTCATGTATTTTGTTACATAACCTCAAAACATATGATTTCAATGAATAAATCAGTTTCTTCTCTCATTTTAGCAAACTGATCAAACGACAAATCTGTAATTTTAATTGTATCACCCGGCAAAGCGATAAAGACAAGCTTGCAGCAACATATCATCCTTTGTTTGAAGGGCCTGATGCTACACTCTGTGATATAAGTAGATCGCTCGCCACTCTCGGTCAGATATCACTGCCCGCCACAATAGATCGCTTCCCGTGTGCCCGTGCCTTTAATATATGATCCATGAGTATTCATTCTAATTTATAATTCTGATTGAAACCCTGATTATAAGATTTCGTCATTTGAAACCAATTGTTAACGTCTATCTTAAATAAAATAACAATTCATAATGTTTCTCAACACTCACCAACCATCAAATGACCAGAGCCCGGTGTAGAATGCCAGTACCAGATCTTTAACATTAGTTTTAGTTCCTTCGAAGCCCTTTTTTATATTTTCAGTATTGCCTGCATGTTACAGAATATGGAAGTTTATAGTAAAACAATAAATATAACAGAAATCAGTGAAACAAGAGTTGTACAAATTTAGAAAATCAAATTTGAGATTCTCCTTCAAACATCAACCTCAATAAATATATCCATTTCAAATTAAATTTAATTTTGTCGTCAGAAAAAAAAATGGGCGGGGCAAATACGAATCTGATGATAGTTTTGCAAATGCACACATACATACAAGGATTCAGTGTTAATAAACAAATGTTGGTAAATTGGTTTGATATCAGCTGAAATTTAAGGAATAAACTTGGATCAAATCTGCCATTAATTTTGCTCTAAGCTCCCTGGATTTTTAAATAATTTTTTTTTTTTTTTTTTTTTTTCAGGAATTTTCTCAGCGAGCCCTGAGATGAGAAAATTTGCAGCCGGTGGCGATCGAACCCACCATCTCCCGCTTATGAATCTAGCGCGCTACCACTAGACCACGGGGGACCCCTAATTTTGTTATTATTTACATTTCCTCTTAACCTTTTATATATATATATATATATATATATATATATATATATATATATATATATATATATTTTTTTTTATTTTTTTACAACTTCTCGATTAGTAGACACCCTGGTTAAATCTTTAGGATGATAACTTGGATTTCGTTCAGAAGAAAAATCATTTATGAACTTTTTTTAACTTGAGCTTGAATCTTAATTAATTCACGGGCAAATTAGCTTTATCACTAGTTTCTAGCCAGTGGGAATCAAGTCAATATACAAATATGTTCTACAGAGTCCAGCATAAAGGACGGCCAGTTTTTAAAAAAATCTAAAATTGGTATTTTTTACTCAAAAACAAATTTACAGACAGATTCAGGTTGACGATTAAATAGAATTTGTGGCAATTAAGTGTGGAAAATCACATCAAACATGTAGTGACCGTTTTTATGATGCATTGCTGGAGGCCAATTTGGAAGTTTGCATAGACTCTCTCCAACATCGCTCTGTCAACTTGGGGGACTTCCATGCAAACTTCCTCCTTCAAATTGTCTTTTGTTGATCAGTACACCATGTGTACAAAGTGCTTCAACCCAACAAAAGATGGTGTTTTGAGAAGGAACTGCTCGATTCTTGTGAATGTTGAAGTGACAACAAAAATCACGCTGTACAGCCATAATAGACTCATTATTCGAACAAACTGTCGTAAACGAAAACGCAGTGCTCAACCGTCCATATCTCTATAATGTCAACTGGTAACAAACTGCTAGGAACTCACTAGTCGAACAGCACCCTCCCCACCTCTCATACCCAAATAGGAGGAGAGTCCTAATTCAAAAACGCCCATCCTCTATTCGGGACCCTGTATTTCAACTAAAAGAAAACCTGTTTGCAGAAGAGAGCAGCAACATAACATTAGTGACAATTAGTTATAAATAATAAGTTATACAATGCATATACCTGTAGATAAGTGGTAAACACCTCCACCAATCACAATCAAGCAGGCGACTATTTTCAGAAATGAAAACATGTTCTGTATCCTCACATAAGTCTTTACACTTGTAAAATTTACATATGTAATTAAACCTAAAAATAAATAAATGAAACATTTAATAAAATTTGCTTAAATAAATTCAATTTATGAGGAATTTCTCTAATAATGAATTACAATAACACTTAATAAGAACTTATTCCTGATTTAATATAATTTCAATATTTTCTAATATTAAGATATTAAAAGTCCATGTAAGAGATGTATAACAAAGCACATTCCTTAGCAAGGCAGTCATGTAACCCGCATTCATTAAGAATTTATTAATAATAATATAAAAAAATACAATTGAAACATGAATACTTTTTCACTTTTATATTTGTGATGAACGTCTCACTAAATTAATTTTTTTTTTCTGCAGTGAAGCCCAATCTTTAATGGAGCAAGTTACCTAGTTATTGTTTACAACTCTTTTTCCTTGTTAGATGGCCACAAAGTATGGCAAGTTTTGTTGCAATATAAAATAAAGTCAACTGTTAGGGGCATATTAGTAATATGTATCAAGATACCCCTCCCCCTTCAAATGGACCGATTTAGTTTATTTTTACAAAACTTCTTTCTCTTTAGAAAGGCACAACATATAATGTGTTTTGATGCAAAAAAACTAACAATTATGGCCAGTATGGGCAAATTAACAATTTGAAGAGTAAACCCCCTCCAAATGGGCTGATTTTGCCGGTTAACAAACTCATTCTATCTATTGTTAAGGGAAACATATACCAAGTTTCATGATGAAAATACAAAATCTCTCACCCCTATTGTGTTAACACACACATATCAATTTTGAAAGCGGTCATTTTTGGTATCAGAAAGTGCAAATAACCAAGAGTGATTGTTTATTGGACAAACAGAAAGTAGATTGTCACAAAGACAGTTCCGTGAGTCATTTTTTTTTTTTCTTTTGTGAACTAGATTGGTCCACTACCATAGACCACTTTCTGTTTCATCAGCGCAAGTAACTTTGTAGAGCATATAGGTTGTGTGAAGAGTCAGCATTCTGTTTGATTAAGCCTTATGACTATAAATATGATACAGCATGTTCTTAAAGTAATAATATTATTCAAAACAACATTTATTCGATCAGGTACCTCAACTTTCTCCACTTCTTTTACAAAAATATTGGGCATAGCCAAATCATTTTAATATTGCCTTGGTATGGCCACAGTCTTTAGTGATCTGGCATTTACATATCATTTAACAGTCCATTTTATTTATTATTCTAAATATCTATTCTTATTTTTATTTTTATCTGATCTTTATCAGATAAAAATCAGCATTTTTATTTGATCTATTCTTTTATTCCATAAATAAAATGGAGGGCAGGAATGGACTGGTACAAGATAAGTAGATGCCAGAACAAGGAAGACAATATCTATATTAGATAATAGGAAATAGAACATCCAAAACATAAGGATGAAAATGGCAACATGGAGAAGGTTGAAATAGCTGATGGAATAAATGTTGTTTATAATAAGATTTTGACGTTAAAAGATTCAGATAAGAATTTATTCAAAAAGGCAATATAATTACTTATTGCTAAGAGAGCCATGAGCTTCTTCAAAATATTCTCCAATAGTGGCGAAATGACAAGATTCAAATAGTACTCCATTGGAGTGTAAATGTATTCTGAAAACGTCAAAGTCAATATGGCTACTTCTGCTGGTCGAACCAAGAAGACAATCACCCAAATATAGATAAAACTCGGCAGAGGACCAAAAAATCTGTGCCGATCAAGAAAGGCAGCCCTGAAGAAAACGTATTCTGCCCCAGAGCTCGGCACCAGAGTTCCTAATTCGGCAAAGGAAAGAGCTCCTGAAATTGTCACAAGGTTCTTCATTACTAAATGTTGAAAAAATTCTACAAAATAATTGGGAATTAAAAAAAAAAACTTACCGAAATAAGAAATTAATCCACAAACACCCCAAACAATAAGACACAGACCAACAGAACCTGACTTTTCAAGAACACTTGAAGGAGAAACAAAAATACCAGATCCTATAAACAAAAACAAAAATAGTTGTAACAATAGAATTACAAAGACTACATAATAAAATATCTAGTACCGAATTATTAGTCAAAATAAAACAAATTTGTTTGTTAACCCAGCAGGCTTCCACGTATCACAATTCTATAGATAAAACATATCAATAAACAGAAAAAAAAGAAGAAGACTTGAAGACGAATTCATCAATGACTTTATATCCAGGTTGAAGATCAGAAAAAGGCTAATACATTTAATTTATGAACCATTTTTTTTTTTTTTTTTTGTTATTACATGAATACATTTCTTAGATATGTTAGTGCACTGCTTCTTGCAAGAGGCTATGTTTATTTATTTAAATTTTTAAATAAAAAAAAAAGATACAGAAAAAAACAGTTGGCTAGATAGGGCTGATGCCTTTTATTTATTTATTTTTTATTTATTTTTTTTTTTTCATTTGAATAGATGAAATAAAAGTGTTCTTTGCTTCATTTGCTTCAACAGGATTATTTTTAAAGGACAGTGAACAGGGGATTTGAAATTGAGGACTTGAAATGAGAGAGGTCCTTCGGGTTAGATAACTTGGCTAATGGACTGATCCAAGAACGCACTGGGGCAGGAACAGAGAGAAAAGAGCCTAGAAGTGCGATATGTGGGAGTTTCTGGGGATCTCAAGGGTAAAATTGATTGAAACAATTCATGAGGCATTTGAGTTTGGCCTCGATATTGCCAGAGATGATATGCCATCCTCTATGAGAAAGGTGGGTCAATAAATGTTATAAAATTTCACGATTAGATTTGTCTCTTTATTTTGGCACTAGAGTTATAAAGATTCATCACTTTCTCTGCAAATAAATTGATTATTCCAACTCCTTTGCCTCATATAAAAAATAATCAAATGCCAATAGAATAGAACATTTCATTACCTATCATGACACTGACTATCAAGCCAACAGCGCTGAAGAGACCAATTTCCCTCCTCAGTTCTACCACACTGCTCCCAGGTGTTTCCGACTCCATCTTCTTCTCAAAACTACTTCTCTTTAGGTCTTTGTTTCCTGCCAACCAAAAATAAATGGTTCTTGCATTCAAAACAATTTATAAATCTGAAGCAACACTACCAAACTACTATCAAAACGTTTTGGATTAAAACCCTCTTTCATCAATTTATTAAAAAAAAAAAAAACAAATATTTTTTTAAGTTTTTATTGTCATTAAGACTGTTTGGCGGATTTGTTTAAAAAATATTTAGATATATGCATTACTAGAAGATATACATGTATACATTTAACCCTTAATTACTGGCGTCGGGTCATATTAACCCGAATGTATTTGTTTATTCGACCTTTGCCCTTCAAATCTTTGTATTTCAATAAATATTATTGTTTATTATTATTTATTTAAATTACTTTACCCAAAAAAATCAATTTAAAGTTTGTTGGGGGACCCGACACTATTAGTTATGGAAGAAAAAGCACGCCAGTAATTAAGGGTTAAAAGAAAGAA
This sequence comes from Gonocerus acuteangulatus, assembly GCA_946811695.1. Taxonomy (NCBI): domain Eukaryota; kingdom Metazoa; phylum Arthropoda; class Insecta; order Hemiptera; family Coreidae; genus Gonocerus; species Gonocerus acuteangulatus. Next base: position 39,912,368 of record OX328126.1, on the reverse strand, counting down.
AAAGATAAATTAAAACGAAAATTACATTTGATATTCACTTTATTTAATTATTTTCAACAGTTAATTTTTTACCAGTTGAATACGTATCAATAAATGGTAGCAGTATAAGTTCTTTGGTGTGAACATAGCTACAGTATTTTGATAGGTTATTTAAATTTGTTTCAATATTCATTTTAGAAAATAAAAAGTTATTTATTCTGTAAATTAAATATACAAATATTTGTAAAAAAGTATTTACCTGCTATTGTAAACTCAGAGAACTACTAACTAAGAAATATAAGTAAGATAAGTGCATAGAAGTAATAACCAGATTATACTAGAATCTAAAAGATTGAGCCTTTTGATTTTAGCTCCTTCCAATATACATATAAGTGCATGTATGTATATATGTGTGAGTGTTTGTATATATATATATATATATATATATATATATATATATGTATATATACAAACTGTGATTGAGTACAGCTTTTCATTGGTGATAGTAGTTACTTCAGGGAATTATAGTATCCAGTTTTCTGTAAATAATTAATACATATTGTGTGAATTTTTTTTTCTCTTTCTTTGTTTTTTCAGTGCTATATACACAAATGAATTATTTATTTTAAAACAAGAAAATGCTTCGCTTAGAAAATTTTATCTACATATATTCATTATCAAACTCAGTAACAGCTAACACATTTAGCTAAATAACATTTTCAAGATTATCAGGATTAAAAATGAAGTTCTTATCTCAAGAAGTTGAGAATAATTTTTGTATAAAGTGATAGAAACAATATAACAAAATAATAAAATTTTCTTTCTGATTTTATTTTCTCAAAAATAGTAATAGTTTTTTGTCTCTCCTGAAAATGGAGCGCTAGCTGTTTTCATTGAAATATTACAATTATATTACTTACCTTTCTTATCTAAAAGAAATTCAGGAGGGTCATTGCTTTTACTGACCTAAAAACAATTAATGTAATGAGTAGTTCATATTACTGATAACATAATAATAATGAATGATAATAGCTTAATGAAACTTACTTTGTAGCTTTTGCTTTCTTTGGGCATTTTTATTTTATATGAGCAAATTTAAATAAGATTAGTTTGTTTGTAACATTCAGGCATTTTGATTACACTGAAAAAAAAAATTGCATTACAGGTTTGATTTTAAAAATAAATCAAAGAGCAATTGTACAACAAACACAGAAGAAAGTTAAATGAATGAAGTATTAGAGGAGGAGAATGCTAACTAAGTGTACGATGAAAGAGTTACAGCTTTTCGTAGATAGCTCTAATTGAAGAGGTCATGCTGCCGGCCTTTCGAGGCTACTAGTCTATATCAACAAATGCCAATATTAACAACTATCAATGGAACTGGACAGCACTTATCAACACATGCCCCTTGCTTGAGTAGCATTACATAACCGACTCGAAATGCAATGCTTTCTATCTCCCTCTAAATGTTCTGTAGCAATAATTTCTTTCTAAATATAATTATTTAATTTTATTTCATGTGACAGTTTCTTGAGACTTATAATTTATTTCTGCTTATTAAATAGGTTTTTTTATTAATAATGCAACAACAAAGCTCCAAAATCTTCTTTAATTTTTATGTTTTCTCATATAAAGGCATCATCTGGCCTCTTACTAAATTTTTTTTTTTTTTTTTTTTTTTTTTATATCAATTATTGTGCATAAGCTGCTGAGGCCATGAGCACAACTAAAATATTGTTATCAACTCAGTGAAACTGTCCACATGGGCAGCATAAGAATGATGAATTACCACTTGTAGGAATGACAAAATGAAAAAAAAAAAAAAAATATATCACTGAGGCGATACATATTCTCCTCGTTTAACCAATAATAATAATAATATAGAAAAATGCATTAATTAAACTTTAAAAAAAAAAACAAACATTGTCAAACATGAAGCTGTTCATATAAAATATTAAAAAAAAAAAAAAAAAAAAGAAACTATTTATGTTTATTAATATACATAGATTATAAAATAACCATTACTTTTTATCATGTTTTCTCCCTCCCTCTACAGGGGAGAAATCCGCTGATGAGGTCGACCTCATGGCCGAATCAGGAAGTGCTGACTAGAAAATTTTACGCTTCAAAAATGATAGATTATAAAAATAACATTGGTTCAAATTTGTATTTAAATTTTTATATGGATGTCAGTTCACTCTCTAGCAGCCTCAAAAATGGTCCAAATTTAATGAAATATGGTAAAAAAATACGTTGTTTAATTTGAAAGATCAAGTTTGTAAACCAGCAGAATCCATCGACTGGAACATGTTTTCTAGGCAAAATTAGCGGGACAAAAATCATAGCGCTTATGTTGCATTGATAGGCTTGGAGGTACACTTTTTATGGGCTTTCTAATGAAGGAAAACTAATAAAACCAATTTTTGAGGCAATAAATGTAACCGTTTTCAAGAAAATAGGATAAACCTAGTTTTTCTTACTAATTTTTGGTTGGAATATTCAGAAATGATTGATTAAGATGAAAATTGTTCCAGATGTTTGTTATTCGTCCAAACTAACATATTTAAATTTTGGTTACATTGGGAAATAAGGAAGTATTAGAAAAAATATATTTTATTAATTTCTTTTTTTTTTTTTTTTTTTTTTTTACAGTGCATCGACACTGGGCCATTAGCACCAATATTTTATTAATATTGGCAGTTTTGTGGGATTTTCGTATATTTTCTTTTATTGCTTGGGTAATTTCGGCATCAGTGTAATTTGGGGCTGCTGTCACTTTTTTTTACAAATGTTAGCCACTAGACCATGGGGATACCTTTTTTTTTTTTTTAAGTGTGGCTTCTTTGGCCATTATTCCCAGGCGATCTCTTCTTTGCCATCCTTTTAATACGACAATCCCAGAGAAAACAATTTTTTTCATCAAGCAAGAACATAAAAAATATATCAGTTTTGTTACTTTCCAGCAACAATCAAGATTTGAACCCTAATCGGTAATCTGATTCTACCATGCGGAGACCCTTTTGAGTAAATTACAGATAATACATCTGTTTTGTTATGTAAAAAATGTTTATTACTCATATCTCCAATTAAAATTGGTGGAGACTTCAGGAGGTATTACCTATTAGGCCAATGTGTGGGCTACCATCAGCCAGTATTTCACACACAAAATGTGGTAAATTCAATCCACTGTGTTCTACAGTCAGCGTTTTATTTAGTACAGTGAGAGTAACACTGCGTAATTAACATTTCAGTTTATTTTGTTTATTCATCAAGCATGAGTGCATTAAACATGAATGTCCAAGCATCAGTCTAATAATAAGCACATTAATTAACAGATACCTTTGAAACTAATAAACGATTTAAAAAAAAAAATAACAGATACCATTATTTGGGGTTTTTTTTCTTCAAGGATCCGATCTCATTTCATTTGTTCAAAAAACAGATCACTTCTTTTTTACATCTCAATTTATTATAATGTATATTATTCAAACTCTATACTATACTTACAAACTATAGAACTGTATGAATATGTTAAACATCTTGTTCCTAATTCACAGTTAATCAAATAAGTCTGTTCCCTTCTAAAATTCATTCAGAAAGACACAATTTTAACGCAAAGATTTTATTTTTCTGAAGTAATCACTAGGAGTAAAATTCATCTTTAATATTCTTAACAATTGAACAAGTGCCCCAAACAATGTTGTAACCCTCAATTTTTACAATTTACAAAAATTTAAAATGTAATAGAGTAATAGATTTATACCTAATTTCACATACATTCTACAGAGTTAAAGACAATGTTGCCCATATTTGAAGTTATAACAAAAAAATATATCTGCATTATATTTTCAATGTCAGATTGTCTGATACTTTAAAAGATAAGATTTTTTTTTCCTGAATACACCTATCATTATCAATCATATCCTTGATCATATATAAAAGATATTTATTTATTTAAAATGTTCATTTAAACATATTTTTTACATGTTCATTTGAGACAGATTTATGGAATTGGTTTTCTTCAGATTACCATATTATTTTTCTGGCAAGCATAGAGTTGATGGCTTTTCTCTTTTTTTTCAAAAGTTAGGCTATCCCCCTACTGGGTATCAAACCCAGGACCTTTAGAACATTTATGATGGTAAAGTATATTATCCTCACAATATTTATTGATTCCAAGAAAAAATTTCCTTCCAGTTAATAATTTTATTTGATCACTTCATTCGAAAATATTTCCTTTCAAACAATTTCTAATTTTGAGGAACAGAATACAGAGCCTACTCAATGAATACGGATGAGGGTCAATTTTTGAGTAATAGGAACTATTTGTTCTTTACCCACATTGACTTGAAATGATTCCTTCTTTTTTTGGGGGGAGGGAGAATTTTTTTATTCAAGTGCACAGGTTAAAATAGATAATGAATTAGAATTAGATAAAAAAAAAAAAAAAAAAAAAAAAAAAAAAAAAAAAAACAGGAGCATGTGATGAATATTTCGCTTGGCTGTACTGCACAGTAGGGCGCTGACGACCATGAGGTTTTTTCTCCTCAAAACCTACAAAGAGCAATTTCATTGGAATACCTGCACCAAAATACTCTTAAAAATGCACTCAGAGGATTGCTAATAGAATGCATTCGTTCTTACAATTTTTGCAATACAGTTTGGGCAAGAGCTGTGTAGTAGGAAGATTGTGTTGGGTAGCAAATTTGAGTCCTTGAATCAAAAAATGTTTTAATAAATTGTATAAAAAGCAGAGTACCTTTGTAGGCTCATAAGGGACATATAAATATGCTCTCTAAAATCACCCAAAAAAAAAGGTCAAATGGCTGAGAATGTTTCTTAGTTATACATAGATTTAAAAAATATTGGCCCTGCATATATTTTTTGTGTTCCTTTATGACATTTTGGTAATTTTTAGATAATTGTCTCGAATTCAGCTAATCAAGTTCAGTGTCCAAGTCATGTCAGGAGTGTCTATCATGGAGTTCCCCAGGCTGTCCCTGACACGCCTGGTCGGTTCAAGCCCATATTACCTAAAGAGATAGTGGCCACAGGGGTCGGATTTAATTGAGCCAGTATTCCTTAAAATTGTCGTAATAAATATGTATATATTTTTTTTAGAACAGGGGTAATTTAAAATATGGTTGACATTTTTCTTTTCATACTATTTTATAAATAATTTTGTTTTTGCTCAATATTTTACTTCTGCTTTTCAAGGTCCATCTTATTTGGGTGGGACAACCGGCTCTTTATACAAGAACTTCTACCAATTAAGATAGACCCTATTTTCTATTCAAGATTGAATCAATATGCCACTCCAAACATGGTAATTTCCCTTAAGATGAAGTTTATATGATTATTTGAAGATGAGCCCAGTGGCTAAAAGTTTTAAAAGAATAAATGCCAGAATCAACAAGCCGGCACGGGAATAATGTCCATCCTTAATGCAATCCAGCTGATCCTACTACCAATGTCCAAAAAAGAACAAGTTATTACGTTCGGATTCAGAAAAGAGCATTTAGGCTCAAGCACGCCTGTACAAGTTCAACATAGTTACGGGCTTCCTTTGTGCGTGAGAGCTAGGAGAAAACCCCTGAATACATTCTTCAGTCATGTTTGCTCTTGGATAAGACGAGACGTGGGATACGGGAAAGCCCCACAGAGTTGGACGATAACCTCATGAGGACTGACAAATTGGTACCTTTAACATCTGTGAGTAGCATGTAGAAGAATATAAGTCAGAAGATATTGTGAGACATATTGATAAATTATTTTCCATTCATAATGTTGATGCACATCCAATATCTCAATCTTTCCAGCAGTGGCCTCATTGAAAAAAGTCCAAACTTTACGATTGATTTAGAGAACCAATAGATAACCCTTTTTGATAGAACTAGTCCCAGTTTGAAAGTATAGTACTATCCTCCACACGGAAAGATCTGCAAAGAACTCAGTTCTCCAAACCCAGCAATGTTCTTGATCAAGTTTAGCATAACATCCATTTCTTTTATGTTAGATCCACCTTGTATACCCCATAATAGTTGTATAATCTTAAATTATAATTAATATGCCTTTTCAATGTGATTTACTTTGTAGAATTAAATATTAAGACAAGCAGTGCAATAAATATTGTTCATATTATCTTTGGTTCACATCCCAATCTGGCAGGATATATCTATTTGCTGACATATCCTACATTTCAAGCTGCCATAAATTAAAGTCAAATTATGTCATAAATTAAAATAAGTTGGCAATAATATTTAGCACACCTGAATGACAAGTCTTAATTACTTTGATACATAATAACTTTTGTTCTATGTTGAGGTAAGTTTCAGCAGCCTTTTTATTAAAATTAAAATTTTTGGTAGCAATTGTCAAAATAGTGCCGACAATAAAAGGTTGCTATTCTTTAGTGTTAGTAAAGTAAGATACCTTGAATCATTAATTTTCTCCAAATAGCATAATTATTTTTTACAATTGAGAGATAGCCTAATAGACAAATGTTCCTCGGTAACATAAATTGGTTCTGTTGAATTTGTATTCTCGTTTTTTTTTTTAAATATGTATTAATTTTATATTTCATTTATTGGCCACCTCCCTCCAAAGGACACTTTACAGTTATTAATAACTGATCAAAATCTCTTCTGGCTCAAACTCATAGAAGAGGAACAGTCAAAAATCTGAAATCTCGCAGCTCCATATCTGCTATGATTATGAATCAAGACTAACAATCCTACAGGTTTGAAAAAATGGAAGTTAATATCCAAAAATCCTCTGGTAATGAAGGATCAAGACTCCGACTGATATGGGTTTGAAAATAGAAGTCTAAAAATTTGACTGGTTATCAATGACGAGTAGGAAGACAAATATCCATTTTTGCCATCAAAACTTGGAATGAACTTTCAAGACTAGCTATCAAAGATGTTTCAAAAATAACATTGCATTGCACAGGCATCATGAACTATCCATGATCTCATTCCTTGTAATAATCACATAATTATGTCAATGTCATTTAACACCTGACAAGCTTTATGTATAGAAAGGTGAGAGATTATATGGAAACTTGTAAACTTCAGACAAAGTTGTTGAGATGTTGTTACGGAGATTATGTGAATGGGCCTCATCGAGTGTAAATAGTATTGTGAACTAGATGATTGATTGAGGACATTACTCGAATAGGATTAAAATGAGTTTTAAGGTGGATAATCTTATCTAACTCTTAACCTTCTAAAAGATCAAGGACAGGAATGCTAGAAGAAAACATCTAATTAGTACCCATGGAGCATGAGAGTACCTGTCATATACAAACTAAAATTAATCAAATGTCAGCACCACAAGGTCGGGAGAGTAATACACCTTAAGACTAAGTTAATAGAATTAGAGTGAGCGATTCGGCCTTAGTTGAGGAAGCTCATAAATAAATAAAAAGAATTGAATAGGAAGATCTCGAAAAAAATTAAAGCTACTAACATTGAATTATGAATAATAAACTATTTAAGTTTATAACAAAATGTTTCTTTAATGCATCGGATAAAATTCAGCTGAGGACCAATAATTACTATTTGGAGGTTCAATATGTAAAACATTCTAACATTTTAAAACCTGTAAAAATTAAAACCATTTATACTTTACAAAAATGAACTGTAGGAATTTTTAAAACACTTCCGAATATTAATTGAATGCTGACTAGTAAGAATTGCATTTTTCTAAACAAAGGGCAGAAACAAATCTTCACTGTCTCTTATTATATAGCTTAACATTTACCAAATCAATTCTATGGATAGTATAATACAAAGTCGCTAAAGATCCTCGAGATCACTTTAGTGTAAGTATTTATATCAACACATTCATTTTCCCAATTTAAGACTCTTTAAATGTTTCTTATAAATATCATCATAATTATAATAATGTAAAAATACCAACATTTCCCTAAAATCAGACATATTTGGTTTCAATGAAGATATTTCAACAAAACTATTGAATAGAATTATTTTTATTTTAAGGAAGGTGATTTATTTCCATTGCAAATATAAGACATAATTTTATTATAGAGGTATATAGAGGTGGATATAATTAAATAATAAATGTATACATATTTACATTAGCATGCAAATTATAAATAAAAGCAGAATCACGCACAATGTTATTATGTTTACATAAGCAATTCGATAGCACACAGATTTTTATGGATTAAATTAATATTGACTATATGTACAAAACAATTTAATTGACAAATAAATACATACATGTAAGTAAAAAATGCCTTCTAATAACTAAACTATTTCCTTGAAGTCATAAAGATAAAATGACAAGCACAAACTGAGTAGGTCCTTGATAAATGTTGATAAGTGCAACTCTGTACAAACTGATCTTGCAGCTAATTTATAACATGTATAGAAATAATATATCACATAAATACGGCAATAAAAGTGTGCACGTTAAAAACAAAACTATTAATCCACTACCAAATAAATTAGGAATTAGGTATGGTATGGAATTTTAAAACCCTTTATTAGACTAAAGATAAGGGATTTAGGAATGTGATAAAAGAAATGTTGAAAAAGTTAACATGTGGCCACACGTGTGAAGAAAACATAATAAAATTACAGTAGGTCAGCACGAACCTATTGTCAATCCAGAAGACAGAGGTTGCCCTTTCAGACCAGTTAAATTTTGTGACGTTCACAAGCTGTTCTCAGTACTCTCTCTGAGGTATTGAGAAAATGAAATATAGGTAACGAAGGTCGAGTAAAAGAGAAAGCTAAGCATTTTAACTAATTACTTGGAATTCATTCATTATTTTTTACCTTTTAAATCTCAACATATTGGGTTAAATCTTGTAAAAAAAAAAGCTTAAAATATATGTGGTTTAATTGGATTGACTTACCATCAAATACAGGAATGCGTAAAATAAGTCTATCAAAAATAAGTTGGCCAAAATTGAATCAATTTTTCCAAAGTTGTCAGAAATCTAAATAGCCATGACGAAAATTAGAAAAACAACAAGAAAGAAATTTCATGATTTATCCGCTCTCAAAAAACAAGAAAATGATGTACATTTTACGCAACAATAACTTTCCGATCGTCTGCCATTTGTAGTATATCTACATAGGCCCACTTGTATGAAGCCTTTGCTACTTATTAGACGTTACGCCTTGATTATATTTGTTTCTGAGATTTGGTTCTCAATTGTATAACCTTTGATTATCAAGTGGTTTCGTGTCAGTAGCATTATATACAACAGATCATTTGGACAACCTTCTGGTCCTTTATTCTGTTGTCGCCCTTTTCAATTTCCACACCATGGATATCATGGACCTGATACCGAAGATCAGCCCACGTATAGACACTGACGATCTTCTTACAAGGAACAGATTACAGTTTTTCTATTTTCAACAGCAAAATCCGTACTCCATTTAAACAATCTTTTCAGCCTTTTTGGGATGATTTTAAAGAAATGTATAATTAGCAGTATTTCCTGCGGTTTACTGACATCGAACTGGAGTATTGTGATGACTTAAAGATATCAACAAAAGTAATAAATCTGCAAATGATTCAAGGCAGAGTCTTCGCAAGTTCCAGAAAACGTGGAATTTCATTCACCAAATGAATGTTCGAACCAATAGTTCCCAGTTGCGTGTTCAGACTTCACATGAACTGTAACTACTCACTCCCATTGAGAAAGATAACTCCATTAGCCAGGGAAGAAAGTGGCCGCCTCAAGGGAGCCATACATAAGCAGGATTTCCTCAAGGTTCGGCCTGTACAGTCCAATCCTTGAGGAAATGCCCAACATGTGTGGTGGTATCCTTGAGGCCGCGGTGGGTGCGAGGGATACAGAAATCCCGAATAAATTCAATTCTTTTCCGTCTTGAGGCCAAGCAGGACAGACTTTCCAAGTTTCCCCGGCTGCGTGTTGACAGTACGCTTTGAGGAAATCCTCTCCGTTTGTGGGCGAGGAGTCGGTGGAGAAAATCCCCAGAAAAACACCGGAGATTTTTCCTTGAGGATTTTCTATGCGCGTATGGCAGTCTTTTTTTAACGATTAATACGAGAGCTGGCCAAGAGAAAGTGGCGACTGCAAATATGAGGATAATGCTTGTTCTAGAGAAAGAGTCTATCTCATCCATTTATTCTTACATTTTATTAATATTGTTAGAGAATATAAGAAGGATGCTAGTAAGACCGTTGGTTTTATTAGTTCATAAAATTATCACACTTGTCAAGTTTTATTTTCAGAATTAAAAATATAATAAATAATACAACATTATATCCTAAAAGTATCAAGTCGATTACTGATTATCTCTAACCTCTTTGCATAAAACATGTTTAAACGGAGTGACCGAATCCATCGCGAATAAAGTTAATAACGGAGGGCGATGAACAGTTTTTAAAAACAGTGTGCTCTTTGACTAAATTAAAATGAAATTTGCTTTGTCAAGTCTTCAGAGTAGTGGGATAAGATCAGGTTTAATCTCCAATTTATCAAGGATACCTTCAGTTCAATTAGAAACACCACTTCTTCTTATTTATACAAAAGTAAACTTATTGTGTAATATAAATGCTGCTATTAGAATAAATTGTCCAATGTGTGTTTTTTCTTGGATTAGATATATTTTGAAAAAATTAAAAATAGAGCTGCATATTGCTTTCCTTCTATGTCCACATGAACTCATGTTTTGAATTCCTTTTTATATTATAATGGAATTGGAATTAAAACAAAAACAAAAAAACATTACTGATCAATATAATACTACTTTATTTACAATAGTTATACATTTCTTGAATTAACGTGTCCTTCAGACTTTAATGTCAACATAATTATTTTATCTTTAATATTCTTTTCACAGATAAATTTACATGTTTCACATACTTTTTTTTATACAAAAGTCTATTTGAGCTTGTTTAAATAAATAAAAGCACTGCAGAAACATATGTTCTGATCTTGTTATGAGATATGAGTGTATGGTATTCCTTTTACAAAATCTTGTAATCCAATAATAATTTTGAATCTACCAAGTTAATTTCCTTTTCCTTTTTCCAATCTCAAAAGGTTCCACTTACTTTCATAGTTCTCTTAGTCTTAATAAATAATAACCCAGAAATTGCTGAGTGCTCAATGGCCAATTAAAATCTGCCCACAAACACTAAACTGCATTCTGATCATCCTTCCTAAAATTGTCTTTCGTGTACTGTAACTTTGAGATATCTGCCCAAGGCAAGTGTTTCATTAACAGCTTCATTAAAGGTATTGAATCCCAAGCCGACATTCTCATCAATAATTACCTGACTACCATGAATAAAAACTTCAATTCAGAATCCTTTTGATACTTTCTAAATTCGGCACCTACTATCCCTGAATAAAATTAAAACTTACCGGCCTCTTCGTTTGAACAGAAGCAACAAATTAAAACCCGTTTTATTATACATTTTCAGATTTACCAGTAATAAAGTATATTATGAGAAGATGATGTGTTTAAATATATATACGATCTGCCACTTTTAAAATAAATGATTGATAACAAGGGATTACAATGTTATGATTTACCTATGTTTTCATGCTTTCTTTTTAGAAAAAGGAAATACACTGGCTAGTTCTGAGCTTATGATTAATAGAAGCTTTTTAAAAAGAATGCATTTATATTTATTTTATTGTTTTCTTCTTTAGGGTGGAAGTGTTCCTCACATTACTCGAGAAGTTTTGGAACTATTGACTCAGGAGCAGATTGCAGTTCAAGTTCCTTTACCATCTACAGTCCAATGCTTTGAAGGAGTGAAGGGTTACGGAAAGGGTATTTCTCAATTTATAGGATTAAAGGTAAAAGTTCCTTTTATTCTAAAGCCTCTATTTTAATGAATTATCATCAATACTTCATTCAGAAGTATGCTAGAAAAAACTGTTGTGGGTTGATTCTACAAGCATAATAATAAACTTAATCTTTCAAAATTGTTGTTGTTATCTTAACAAATTTCATCAACGTTTATTCAATTTTCTTAAGTTTTGAATAGACAAATAAAATAATTTCCTTGAGGTATGTAGAAGTAAGCAGTTCTACTCCGAATATGGCATGAAACATTTTAGTCATACCAGGAATGATGTATTACAAACACCACTTTCTCCTCACCTAGATTGGGAGTCAAAATTCTCTTTTGTTCAGGACCATCTTTCATAATACTAGGTCCAGGACTATGATCCATCATTTTTGTATATGCAGTGTCCAGAAAAAATGATCATATTCTGGGAATCGATGCTGAATGAAAAAACAAAGAAAGAAAGTCCTTTGGCATATATCTTTTTTTGATTCGTTTCCGGAAAAAAAAAAAAAAAAAATTATGAAAAGGCAGTCTTTCAAGACCTATATAAGAGTGCTTAAAAGTATATGTTTTATTCCCTACCCCCTCTACCCACCCATGTCCGCCCCATAAAATCTTTATGGTCGAAAACATAAACCGATGCCATGTAAAGCTGCAAGTTCAACATAATTTCTAAACCATTAAAAAAAAAATAAAACTTTCAATTCTTAAATTTTTTAAAATTTTACACTGGGCTGCATAAATACCATAGTTATAAAATAACAATTTATTCTTCTAATAATTCTTAATAATGAATTTAAATACCGTCCAAAGGTTAGGCTCCTTGCGGCAATACAGGCATCACATCACACATTGACAGACTGAACAGCATTTATGCATTACTCTGCTGTAATCTGTTCCCAGGCCCATCTGATGTGCGCCCAGCTTTCTTCAGGTTTTGAAGTGACTTGATAAATTGTAGTGGTATTGAAATTGAAACTCAAAACATGATAGTCATGTATTAACTATTTACTAGTTTGTTAAAAGTACAGTCTGTATGTAATCACCTTAAAGGTCACACACATCAGTGACTGCTCTGATTCAGAACCATCACCGGCAAGATCGTCGGTCAAAACAACAAAATGTCATTGAGCAGAAGTTATCTTTTGATGGTCCGGCGACTGAAGCAGAACTGATGATTCCGAATCTTCAGTCACCAATCGGTCAAAAGATAATTTCTTCTGAATGATATTTTACCTGAGACTGGCCGGCAACGGTTCAGTGACTCAACCGTGGCATGACTGATGTGTAACATATTTTGTATGACTGATACTTGTCAGAATGAAGATGTGGAATGACTGATGTGTATGAATAGACCTTTAATGATAAAATTTATTTTTTAATTTATTTGTTTTCACAGTCAGTGAAAGATTTCTGTTGATTACAGGAAATGGTTACCTACTGCACTGTGCAGGACCCTGCAATGAAAACTCCCGAAGGATATAATTCTAAAGGTCAAATTTCAGTTTGGTCTCACAGTGGTCGTGTTCAAGTAAATGTGGATAAGTAAGTACTCATGCATTAATTTTTGGGGAAAATGTTTGTATTAAAACTCAGCAATAATTGTTTTTAAATTTTCTACTAATGAAACACCTATCCTGGGATTTATTATTTTTTTCAAGAAATTGAATTTTTAGCTTGCTTGGACAGTAGACAATCATAGAGGGCAAACTTTTGAAAACAATTTTGCAACTAATGTATGCAGATGATGTTTAACCCTCAACTGGTAACATACGTCTGAGAGACGCCTAGGTATAGTTTTTTCCCGCCTTGTGGTGTTTAGAACCATTTGTAAAATTAAACACCCGGTGTATGCTCACTTTAGATAATGTGAAACACGCTAGAAAAATTGTAAGCGGATCAATTATATTTTGTGTTATTAGCAAGGCTTTAATTAAACAGTACAGCCTCTAGGAGACGTGTGTTACTAATAGTGCACATTTTCATGTTCATATCAAAGACGTGTATTACTTGAAACGATTTATTTACAACAATTGAGGTATGCTCTATATTTCTATTTTATTCCGAAACCAATTCCACATTCCATTCCCAACTTTACTGTTGACAATGTTTTTTTTTTTTTTTTTTTTCCTTGAAATAGTAAAAGAATTTAAGAAAATAAGAAGTACGTTGGCATTATAAGAAACAATAAAAGGTAAATCCCGCCTAAATTTTTACAATATGAAAAAAATATTGAGTTCAAGCTTACAAAATATGACGCTTCTTTCGTTTGCTACTAAAAAAAAAGCATAGCTGTAAATTTGATTTAATCGAGCAACACGGCTCAAAATTCACGGATCTTTCGAACAATAAACCGGAAATTTTAGAACTCAACAAAATCAGGCATTGATACTTTAGATAAAATCATTGCCAATTATTCATCGAAGAGAGATCGAGACGATGGACGCTGACAATATTTTACTATATTGATTGCGATCAGGTCTGTAAATTCGCTAGCTAGGAAAAATTATGGTTACATTAATTGACTAACAAACAGTTTGGTAAAAATGACTTCATTTGTTACTTGTTAAACATTTAAGATGACGTCACGAAAATGGGACGAGGTATTCTTGGGCTTAGAAAACCTGACCAAACAGTTTGTGGCCTTCAGGAAATTTGTGATAATTTGCACAAAAAGAAAACATGCCGCTAAAGTCCAGAATTTTATATGTAACGACGAAACATTTTTGTTTGAATTATTTTAATAAACTATACCTTCATTATTTACAGTTTCATTTAAAATATTTGCCCCCAAAAAACATTTTTAACATGCATACGTCTCACAGATGCATGTTACCTATAACGTACAAAATTTTCATGTTACCAGTTGAGGGTTAAGAGTTTAACAAAAAGCATACATAAATAGAAAATGTATTTTTTTTTTTTTTTTTTTTTTGTTTGCAAATGATATAGGTACATACAAGATACACATGCAAACATTTTTTTTTTTTTTTTTTTTATGGTGCATCCTGATTATTTAAGAAGTCAAATTCTTAGCCACAATATTTCCTATATACCTACTCAATGTATGCTTGTTGAAGTAAAAAACTGAGTTTCAAAGATAGCAGTAGAGTTTCTTAATTACTGTTTATTGTTCTTGTTGTGCTGTTTCATTAGCTCCCCTAAAAGAGTATTAGTGTGTCTTTTTCTTTTTATTATTTTATATAGCCTTGTTTTAATTGTAGATACATGGATATCATTGAAGCTTTTCAGCCAGATTTCTACGAAGCTCTTTCCAATAGTGACACAAATAAGGAGTCCACAAAGAAGAAGACAAATAAAGTTAATGAGTCAAGTCTTTTTCTTCTGGAACAATGCTTGGAGAAGCACAGTAATTCACCGGTAAAAATATTTGGAGCCCCATTTAACTAAAAATATTTTATCGAATCATTTACCTCATTTAAATTTTAGTTCTTCAATTACAGACACTCAAGGCGAGCGGGATTTTAGGATCCGTTGAAGGAGGGTATGATCTTGAACTGAGAAAAATTTCTGCACAGATGCTCTCATCTAAAGCATTGGATGGATTTGTTATCAACGGACTCCATAACAATGGTCCAGAAGTCGAGAAAATTGATTTTGAAAAAGTGGAACCCATTTTGGAAGTTGTTTTAGTAAGTATTAGATTTATTAATTAGAAGAAAGTTAGGAACAAATCTTTTGTTGTGGGTATTTAACCCATTCGAGACGACAATGTTTTTTGAACACGGTCCCCAGGAGCAAAATTATTTTTTCTTTATTGTTCGTTTTTAATTTAAAAAAAACATGTTTATTATGGAAATCATCCAACTCGTAAGTGAATTCACATAAATAAGTTCATTGCATACCGGGTGTGCAGCTCGCTCTTGGAAAATTTTTATTGCAAGGAGCGGATTGAGCACCATGTGTGCAATGTAAGGTAAATTTTCACACAGGATTTTTTCTTTATGCTGAATTTTATCAGTATATATTTCACAGCAATTTTTTCATTGCACTGTTCACATTGTTGTGTTCTAGTGATGAGCAATTCTCGAATATGAATGGATCTTTCAAATCAATTCAAATCGAAATGGAAAGATCGGCAAGTTAAGGTCGATCTTCTAGGCTCAGAAAATCGATCTACAATATTAATCGATCTTCTATATGGGTGGATTTCATGATCACTGATGATAATTAATTACCTATGAAATTCGTATTTCATTTCTATTCTAATCGATTAACACTTAAGAATCGCCCATCACTACTACAAATCGACCCAAATAAGTCGATTTGAACAATTATTATATAAAAATAAATCTGTAACCTAAAAGTAGAAACCTTTAAGACTATTTTTCTACTACGGTTACATCATATTAAAATATATTATTACATATATAAGTTTATCAAATAAGAAAAAAAATAAAATAATAATAATAGAGAAAAATGGTTATACAAATTAAGAGTACAGTTTGAAACCTTATTTTTATTATATTACCTTCTTCCCTCTCGTTGAAGAAATAGAATGTATTGAGTTCTTGTAATATGTTATTGTTGTATTGAAAGTCTTTTACTGTACATAGGACACTGCTCTGTAAATTTCTTCTTCAGTTAAAAAATAGAAATGAGATTGAGTAACAAGAATATTTGAAATAAAAAACACTTTATTTTCCGGTATTCTAGATAGAGGTCTGTTCTCTTTCCAGGAGTAAGCAAAGATTGACTAATAACTGGAAATACACATTTCATTTACACATTTATGTTTTATCTTATTTAACTCTAAGCCTGTCAGTTAATACTTCTGGGCTCTAAGGTACGCTTGTACTAATATCTTGTGCACTTGAATGGACTTATTCTCTTAATATGATGGGCTCAGAAATTATTGTGCTGCCTGTCTTTCCTGAAATAATTTTTTGAACTTATGGAGAATATGATTAGTTAAAAAAAAAAAAACTCACCAGAAAGAAAATGATTGTGGCTAAAAAATGATGTGGATGACAAGGGAATCTGCAAGACAAAGTTCTTGTATTGTTAATAAACAGTGAGGAATTGTATCTGTTCCTTCTTTTTTTTTCTTCTGTAGATTTTATCTTTCATTTTTTTCTCAAACATTTCTATCTCTTTAGCTATAGATAGCTGCCACTGCTGATTTTTTTTTTTTTTTTTTTTTGAAAACTCAAAATGTTCAGCAAAATTGTTTTTTTTTTACAAGAAACTGTTTGTTTTCCTTTAACTTTTTCTTAATTGTTTTTACAATATAGAGAAAAGTAGTAAATAAATTATATTTATTCCAGAAACACCTTCCCCAAGAGAAACCACGAATTGTTCATGGCTGCTGGAGACCAGAGCATGTTTTAAAAATGATTGATTTGGGAATTGATATTTTTGACTCCTCTCTAGCTTACATCGTTACAGAAAGAAAATGTGCTCTTGTTTTCAACTTTAGTGAAGCTGAAGAGTAAGTGTGAATCAGTCGATTATTCAGATCAATTATTAAATTTATTGAACCAAATCATTTCTTACCACTTCATTAGTTAATGATAAAACATATACAACACAAATGTTTTGCAGTAAACAAATTCAACCTAATATATTCCGATTATCATCTTATGTGAAGTGAATAAAGCAGAGTAAATTAATTCTTACGACTCTTCTTCAAACTATTCAGAAATTTTAAAATTTTTATTAATGTAGGACATAGTATTTTCATGGCACATACTTGCGAAAAGTTGATTACAAATAAACAACAAACTAAGGGCTAGAGGTCAGGTTTCTGTATAAATATGCAGCACATTTTAGGGTCTAATCTTAAAATTTTAGTTGGCTTGAGACTTGCCAAAACTATGAAAACAGAATAGATGATGACTCCTGTGATTTTCTGAATTGAGAATTGATAGAGAGCAAGTGACGTCTCAAAAAATTAAATAAATCTAAAAACTATCTACAAACTATTGTTTCTTAAACACAAGACATAAATACAGGGGTCCCATGAAGCGGATTGAATACCCTTAAAAATACCTGAATTTCTTTATTTTTTATTTTTTGTATTTAATAGAAATAATCCGGTTGAAATTGACTAATTTTATTTATTTTACAGGGATTGCACTAAGCAAAAACAGAACATTAGTGAAAACATTTTTGAGATCTGCCTTACTGATGCAAAGTAAGTAGTTAAAAGATCAAAATCAATAAATATAGAAGTCTTCCTCTTTTTTCTGGACAAATAATTATCCCCCCCTTGGAATTTTAATGAGTACAATTGAAGTGATTAAATATTTAATATTTGTTCAAAAACAAGCTAATTTTAAAAGAGTCCACATGAATAATACATATTATTCTATTTAGGTATGATGATATTAATATTCTCTTGAGTTCAATCAAAACTTCAATGTTCATCAATTATTTATTTTACAATTAATCATTTCTGAAAGAATTTCTGCCTTGAATGAATTTAATTTTAATAATAACAACAATATTTATTTGTGGGGTCTCTCGTGGTCTAGTGGCTAGCACGCTGGATTCATAAGCGGGAGATGGTGGGTTCAATCCCCACCGGCGACAGGAATTTTCTCATCTCAAGGCTCGCTGAGAAAATTCCTGGCTGCACCCTGGATGTCGGCACTAATGGCCAAGAATTATGTCGATGCGCCGTTAAAAAAAAAAAAAAAAAAAAAAAAAAAAAAAAAAAATTATTTGTTCTTTGAACTAGTCCCATACAAAGAAGTACTAGTTGTTATGATAATTGTATTTTCCATATAAGATTAAATAGCATTAACAGGCATAAATGTTCAATATTGTTTCAGGTACAAAGAAGACCTCACACCTATACTCGATGGTTGTACTTGCCTCACTTGCAGGAAACATACCAAAGCATACATTTATCACCTAGAGGATAATAACGAGCTATTAGCACGGACGCTTCTCATGTTGTGAGTATTTGTTATATAATCCAAAGTTTAGTTTTCCTTGGCAATCTATTCCAATATATTTTTTTCTCCTCAATGCTTTTAATCTAATTATTTTTTTGGTATAAGATCAGTAGGAAAATCAATTTTCCTAAGCCCTTTACTTGGGGCCTTTTCAGTTTAAAATAATTAATTATGTGAATAATTTTAGCTTAAAGTTTTGCATCCCTCTTAGAGTAATACAGTTTATTATAAAAGAGTACGTTTTTTATGGGCTCATCTGGACATAATAAGCAGGAAATGCATGGCAAGTGCTTATCATTATCAACAGATGACAAATTAACCCCTCAGCAGGGATTGACAGCTTGAGCAGTAGTTCTATTATCTGTAATTGTGGTAACAATGTTGGAAGCTTTGATGGGTATTTGCTATTGTCAATTTCCATGGGTATCACGTAACATAAATGAGACTCTATCATATGAATGGCAATTTCTAAATCGGCGACAAGCAAGGGCAGCTCACTGTCTTTTATACTTTCGTCTATGCAGTGAGCAGTCACACCAAAAGAACATCTGCGCTTAGCAGACCAAATATCTGCAGTAGTATTCACACAATTACACTCTCTTAATTGACCCTTAATATTGTCTAAAGTGCTTAGATATTAACTAACTTATCATATGAAGTCCTATTTTTTTAATGTCAAAATCAGTAAACATTTTTACAAAATATTTATATTCTAAATTGTGTAGTGAACACGTAGAATGTATAATGAATTTCAAAATATTGTTTACGAACTCATCTTGGGATATTATATTTGTTTTTTTAATTACATGATGAATTCACGGAAAAAGCACTTTGATGTTTCATTGTTTTGCTCGTCATATATTTCTCATACTCCTCCCGTGCCCGTTCCTAGTTGTCCCATGTCGCCTTTTTAAATTGGAAATATAATTTGAAGGCAAAATCTATTTCATTTTATTGTCAAAGTTTGGTTTTTAGCGCGGTTCCTCCCGCTTATAAGGTTGATCTCATGAAACAATCCGGAAGTGCCGACTAGAAAATTTTGCGTTTCAGAACCCCTAGAGACCGAAAATGACGGTGGTTCAAATTTTTATATATATATATATATATATATATATATATATATATATATATATATATTTGATGAAATTTGGTACAAAAATCCAATCGTCCAATTTGAAAGGTCAAGTTCGTTAACCAGCAAAATCCGCCCACTAGAAGATGGCGTTTGGAGCGAAATTCGCGCAAAAAAAATCGTAACCCTTACGTTTTTGAGTTCATATGCTTGTAAGTACTTGTTTTATAGGCTTCTTGGCCTAGGAAAACGAATGACACCATTTTTAAGGCAATAGCTTCAACCGTTTTCGAGAAAATTGGAAAAATATTTGCTGAATAACGTTTTTGGTTTGGATACTTACAATCATGGGATTCAGTTGAAACATTTTTTGCATGTTTGAATTTCATCAAAACTAACATCTTAAACTTTTGGTTACGTTTGGAGTTAGGGAAGGGTTAGAATAAAATATTTTATGAAAAGACATGAATAGTTTTGGGAACTTCGTATACTTTCATTAATATCTCGAACACGGTTGGGAAATTTTGATAAGTGTGTATATACTATTTGAAAGCTTTCTAAATTCTCTACAAAAAAGATTCTGAAACAATTTTTGATTAGGTGATGTCAATTGAAGAAATAAGTGCTTAAAACTTCAAATACGTCTGTTTAGTTCATATGAACGGGTATTTGTCGTTCTTTTTGTAATTTTTGTCTCTTTCCCTTAGTTTTTTATTGCTTTTTATTTTTGTAATTTCTTATGTTGTATTTGTAAGGAATATGTATTTGTGTGTAAAACAGGATTGGTAAAATGAGACCAATTTTCTGTTGCTAGAAATAATGAAAAGTTTTGGTAACTTCGTATATTTTCATTAATATCTCGAAAACGGTTGAAAATCTTGGGAAGCGAAAGGTTACCATTCGAAAGCTTACTAAATGGTCTACAAAAAAGGTTCTGAAGAAAGTTTTGAATAAGCGATGTCAATCGGAGAAATAAGTGCTTAAATTTTGAAGTAATTGATTTTGTTTATTCGAATGGTTCTTTTTGTCTGTTTTTATTCCTTGTTATTTTTTAATTGCTTAAAGTTGGATAATTTATTTGACAATAAAACAGATTAATTAAAATAAGAAAAACAATTCATTGTTAGAAATATATCAGGCTGTACCGTGTATGAAATGTCTGTTTTGGATTTGCCGACTTCCTTCAAATGTCTTGAAACTGTCGAGGCTCCTACCCCAAGTTCTTTGGCATATTCCCTAGTGTTTGCAATTGCTTATAGTAGTAAAATGTATGTGCCAATAAAACAGAATAAGTATAATTAGAAAGAATATTTTATTTTTGTGGAATTTTGGGATTCTCAGATGCCGAATGAATATCTATTAGGCCCCCTTCGTATATTTTCCTTAATATCTCAAAAAGGGTTAGGAAATCGTGGCAAGTGAAATGTTACAGTTCGAAAGCTTACTAAATCCTCTACAAAAAATGTTTTGAAGAAATGTTTGATGGGGTCGTCACATTAGGAGAAATAAGTGCTTAAAACTTAGTTAGTTTCGTTTATTTAAAAGGATCTATTTGTGTGTTTCCCACAGTTTTTTTTTTTCACTGCTATTTATTTCTGTACTTGCTTAGAGCAGTCAAATGTATTTGTCAGTAAACAGGATACGTATAATTAGAAGCAATATTTTGTTTGTTAGAATTCGAAGATGCCGTATGAATATCTACGTAGATTACAGTACTGGTGTTGATTTCGTTCTTTAGAATTGTTCTTGGTATTCCATATTTTCATCTGTTACCCATAGTTTTTTATTGCTAGTAGTTTTTTCTTATTGATTATAGAATATAAATCTATTTGGCTTTAAAACAGGATACGCAAAAATTAGTAACAATATTTCGGAGATTTCTGAGCGAAATGCCTTGTAAGATTTTCTACCACCACGAACGGCGTTTTTCCTCTATTTTTATCCACTAGATAGGCTTTATTTGGCATATTATTCTATATATGTTTTATTAAGCAGGGGATTCTGATGAAATGTCGTCTTTTTGCTGTGAATTTCAATTACGATGTATCTAAGATTGGGTAACATTAGCGAGTCTACATAGTTAAGAACCGACGACGGAGGTAGACTTCTTGCTATGATTTAGTCTACATATGTATATTAAGTCCTAAATCCAAAAAATAAACTTCACAACGGTTAGATACTATGAGCGAATAAGAGAGTCGGTTCAGTGCTCATAGAAACACAAGGTCCCCAGGATATTTTTATATTTAGTTAATCCTCAAGAGTTGTAAATATACCCCAGGTATCTGCCTACACAAATACAAAGCATAGGCAGGGTACAGAGAGCAATTTAATGATTTCATTCACCAAAATTTCTTAAACTATACTAGATTCTGAAATAACACACTTCCAAACATAGGTTATATACTAAATATTCATAAAGACTACTTAGTTGTAACCCGATTCATCAATTAGCAATCAATAGTTTTTAACACAGGTTATATACTAAATATTGATAAAAAGTATTTAAGTAGAAAAAAAACAAGCTTCCTCAAGACTTGTTTTTGGTCCATTTGTATCTACTCCATAGACTTAATTAGGTTTATTATTCTATATATTGACTTGTTATTTGTCCTTCTGTATTTACTAGATAGGCTTTATTCGGCATATTATTCTATATAGGCTATATTCGGCATGGTATTCTTCTCAATCTTGAGTACTTCTTCTTGATCCTTCTGTATCCACTAGAAAAGGCTTTTTTAGGCATATTTTGTAAAGATTTATAGAGCTTTGCTTTAGAATTAGAGCCGGATTGTGTAATTTCCGCTTCTGTGTATAAGTTAGCTACTGTCGGTGTCCCTGACGCCTTAATATCACTTTTATTCGAGATGTTCGAGAGGATTTTGACAATTTTCACGAGATATATATAAAGTTTATTTCTTTTCTAAGCTTTTCAAATGACACTAAGGATATGAACGGAACCGCGCTAAGATGATGCAGTTCCTGCGAGTCGGACTTTTGTGTTGTAGCGTCGTTGATTACACTTTGAATATGCCCGTTTATATTTGGGAGAGCTAGAAGTCATATTCTAATGTGGGAAAGATAATTATAAGTATACCTCAATATATATATATGTATATATAAGGAATATGCTGTTTATTTTAGCAATTGCTTTCTGTATCATATGTTTAGCAGGCCGATATGAGATATAAAATTCATGACAATTTTCAATAGCAAGTTAGTAATGATAAATTTAGTTCACAAGTAAATATAATTTTTTATAAATCTCATGTTTTACTCTAAATATATATATAGAACAAATATAGTTTTAATTATGAATACTTTGATTTAAAATTATCTATCCTTCTGACCTTTCATTTAATAGTTAATAGTACAGGTAGGTTTTATTAGAAGTTAGGAAGTATGTTTTAAACACATCAAATGTTTAAAAAAAAAAAATAATTAGAAGGGCTCAGTTAGTTTGTAGAGGTAGCAAAGTGTCAAATCCATATAGTTTTAAAAAAATATATACTTATGATTTATTATTTTGGAAACTTAGTCAAGAAATTTTATCTTGGATCACTGAAGGCTCATATAATAATAAGGCCACAATTTTAATACTAAATCGAAAATGTGACTGTTAAAGGTCTAAGGTTAACAATCCTTATTTTATATATATATATATATATATATATTATTTTTTTTAGAGTTACTGTTATATATTTGCAATACATTTTTTTAGGCATAACCTCCATCACTACATGGAATTCTTCAAATCTATCAGAAGGGCAGCTTCAAAAGGCAAGAAGATTTCCATTACATGATGTTTATCACTGCTGGGAAATCCCTCGCTGGAACAAAATAGATCTAAATCAATTAACAAAGAATGTATTCACACAAAGTTATTTATACCTACAATCTTATCAGTTGTAATATATTACAGAAATGGTTAATTGAGGGCAAAATCTAATAATAGGGTCATTCTAGGTCAAATCAACACAAAAAACAAACATTTTCAACCTCACTTTCTCCAAGAAAAATGCCAAAAATTATTGAAAAATATCAACTGATTTGGAAATTATAGCTATGTAAAATTTCAAAAATGTCAAAAAATGCCGGTACCTGAACTTTTTGAATGGATATTCTGGCTCTTATATTTAAGCTAGAGAGCTGGGAGGGGTGTTATTTTAAAGCTCTTTTTAAGAACTTTCTTATGATGTGCAACACCATATAGGTTAGGACGAAAAAAAATTTCTCAAATTCAAAAACAAAATTTTATTTGTATATATCTCAAAAAGCGTATTTTTAAAAATTTTCAAATTTTTAAATGTTTTTCTAAGTGTATTTGAGAACTTATTCCTAAAGCTTTATGATGGGATTCCAATGGGTTAAACATTTATTAATTTTTTTGTTTTTTTTTAAAGACGCTAATATTTTGAACGATATACAAAACATGACCATATATGTCTATGTTATGTACTTGTGATTGCACTACAACTTTAAATCTCTTTAAAATGTTTAAACATAATTTTTTTTTTTATTAAATAAAATTGGTTGATTAATTAGAAATTATAATTATAATAGCGTAAGCATTTTTATTAAAAAATAAAATAAATCAGTACTAAATAAAACTTATATTATCATTACATTTTCTAATAACAAACCTTAAACAAAATTGTACTTGCCTTCATGAACAAAACTACTTTAAGAAGGTGACAAGTAAAATTTAAGTACCTATGTCACACTAGAAAAGTATGTAGAAACTAGACATTTCTTAAGTGATAGTTTTGAAAAGGCATTAACAATTTCATGATTTTTTATCAGTTGAAACCTTTTTAAAATCAAAGTTCTGAAACTGTGTCTACTACAAGATAATTAGAAAAACTATATATAAAGGATGTAAGAGGTTACATAAGTGCTACATATGACACTAAATGGTGGTTGGCATATGTTGTGTATAAAAATGTTAAGGTCACGTTCTTGCACCCTGCTGGACCTTCCCCATATTTTTCATTTCCACAAAAACGTGATGTTCTTGAGATGCCAGTTAATTATAATGGGCGCTCAAAATTTACCTTGACACTCATCGTCACCAGGCCTTCCATTACATCATTAGAAAATGTAATGATAATATAAGTTTAATTTAGTACTGATTTATTTTATTTTTTAATAAAAATGCTTACGCTATTATAATTATGATTTCTAAGTAATCAACCAATTTTATTTAATAAAAAAAGATTATGTGTAAACATTTTAAAGTGATTTAAAGTAGTATTGCAATTGCAAGTACATAACATATACATACATGATCATGTTTTGTATATCGTTCAAAATATTAGCGTCTTTAAAAAAAAAACAAAAAAATTAATAAATGGTTTAAAATAACACCCCTCCCAGCTCTCTAGCTTAAATATAAGAGCGACAAAAGCAATTAAAAAATTTAAGGTACCAGCATTTTTTTGACAATTTTTGAAATTTGACATAGCTGTAATTTCCAAATCAGTGGATATTTTTCAATAATTTTTGGTATTTTTCTTAGTCTATACAAAGGCTACCTCCTCACCGAGTTTCATTTAAATCTGAGATGGTAAAAAAAAATCACTGCGTTGATTTGACACGGAATGACACAATAAGAAAAAATAGGTAAACATGGTGCCTAATTACAGATTCCTTATTTTGTCTATGAAATTACTTGCTGTTGTTCCTGGTTATGATGGGGCAAGGCGGGGGTTTATTTAATTCTTTCTTTTCAAACTCAAAACATTCAAATTTATCAATTGCCAGTTTAAAAATTAACTAAATTAATTTTTAGATCTTTACCTTTAGAAACATTGGGTGGAGTGAATAAAAGCTAGCAATTTCTAGAACTAAGTATTTTCCAAGCAATTGCTAAGGGCCGAGTGAATAAAAAGGTTAGCTGCAGCTAGGGCTAGCACTTGCTTAGTTTATCACGGTTCCTAGCTGCAGCTAGGTAGAAGGTGTGAATAAAGAACTCTGACTAGGCTCTAAGGTGAGCAATTGCTAAGGAAAAAGCTAGTCTGGTCTGGTTCATGCTAGCTTTTTAGTTAGTTGTTTCTTTTCACTCAATCATGGCGGCGTTTACGCATGTTCCTAAGGAAAAGGAGTATTATATGCGCCGGGACGTCTTCACGTTTTATTTTCATCTTCTTTAGCTACATTTCCTGCGGTAAAACGATTCTTTGAAGTTCTGGAGTTGACGGATGTTTTTTTTCTTCCGTACCGTAAACCTCAACCATTTTCGCACTTCTTCAATTTTTTATTTGCAATTTGTTGCGAAGCAGTGCTGGGTTCCTACTTCCTTGTTAGACGCTTGTGGGTGAATCCATTTGAATTCTTCCTGGGATTTTTGACCTTGATCAATAATTTGTAAAAATCTTTTCCCTACTGCTTCAATTTTATAGGCTTATTGCCGGTGGCTTTTTGGTCAGTTTTCTTCTTTATGCTTGATTTCATGTTACTCAGCAACTTATTTAACCGTGCAACAGTGACCTTTCGCCTTATGGAAAATTCATTACTAATGCTGTCCCAAGGAGGTTTTCTTTCTTTAATAGCAGCTAGTAATTTAGATTTTTCCATTGCCACAGGATCATTGACTATTACTGTTATAAAAAGTGACCGATCCAAGTCGGCATGGGCGTATATAGAAAATAATTTCGGGAGGGGCTGGGGGTATTTGGGGGGAGGGCTGAGAGCATTTGGGGGGCATGGAATATTATCAATCTAGATCTTGGAATAGTTAGCCAATTAAAATGATAATGCACCAAAAAGAAATTATTTTTTCTGACCAAAGTGGTCTCATTTAATTTATTTTTATGCTGTTTTTTTTTGACAAATCTTTACCGATTTCGGAGGGGACAGCAGCCCCCCCCCTAATAGGGCCCATGCGTGTCGACAGTTGCACAAGACACACCCAGCCCGATGGGGCGAGAGAGAGACAAGCAACAAACCCTGACAGGAAGGAAGAGGGATGAGACAGGGGAGGTAGGAATCCTAGCTGCAGCTAGGGGTTAGCAACAGCTACCCTTAGAATTTCCTTAGTTTATCAGGATATGAGACTAACTTACTTAGATCTTGCTACCTCGAAGTAGCTCTTGTTTATTCACTCCGTACTGAGGAAGAACTACATCTAAGGGCTAGATTCTACCTGTTAAATTCTAGCTTTTATTCACTCCACCCATTAACTCACTATGCAGGGATATGAACCCAGTTCCTCTGATCTCTGTGCAGGTTAATTAACAAAATAGGCACAATAAGCAGCTGAACAATGGAAGAACAAAAATCAGCCCTTCAACAGACCAAGAGGACCCAGAAGGGCAGATACTATAGATGTTATGTTATAGTTAGAATTTATTAGAACATATGTATTGCATACAGGCTCTTGTTTTTATTATTAAATTTAAAAACAGATGTTATAGAATTTATAATGTAACAGTGTTGTGTTTGTTCCATAAAATATATTTCTTTAATATAACAATAGAGGTATCTGATTGTTGATCATGCTGCACTCTAGGGAAATAGTATGGTACTATATACTATGCTCCAAACACCTAATTTCCCCGTTAGCAGGTATCCATTAAAGGCTGGGTGAGCCTGGACCACAATTTTGATCCTCGAATGAGGAATGAAGTAAAACCTTCAGCACGAGTCCTGAAAACTGTTTTTTCCATATAATGTATATTTTTTTGGTAAATAAATGATTCAGAAAAATTAGCCTAAAATTCTTTTCAGTGGGTCGCTAAATTAAAAAATAGTCTGACCCGCAGGAAACTGCCTCATCTTTACGCGTTTCCTTCACGTCTCATCCCTAGTCATTTGGTAATGTTGGGATAGAAACAGTTAATATTTCCTGTAAAATTCAAAAATCTACTCAAATGAAATTATAGCTTGTTCAGATAGATGGAAAAGTTCAATTCGACATGCGCAACATTTTGAGGGACATATTGCCGACGGTTCCACCATTTGGATTCTTCAATTTCAAGGAACAACAGGAAAGGTGAAGCATTATTAAAACTGATTATGTCTTGGTTAAGACTAGAGAAGGCTTATAGAGGTCAGAAAAAGGATATAGTATCTAATATTTATCAATACTTAGCCAAAGCTAAGACTAAAAATGTTTTAAACCTCCTAGTGATAAGGTTATAACAGAGAGAAATTTTACCACAAATTTCTTGCATGGGGAATATAGACCACACCTTTTTCCCTCCAACTGAGCCATCTATTTGAACAGGCTATATCTTAAATTGTTTTTAGCCTTAGCTTTGGCTAAGTATTGATAAATATTAAACACTATCTCTATTGCGCTAATGGCCTAGCTGTCGAAGCGCCGTAAAAAAAATAAATAAAATACTATCTCTATTGCCCAACCTCTCATAGCCTTCCCTGGTCCTAAACGAGTCATAATCAGTTTTTATTCAGTTTAAAGTAGCGTGTTGTTCATTGTAATGGAAATGCAAATGGCGGATCCGATGGGAATATTTCCCTCAGAATTTCATGCATGCAGGATTGAAACTACTTTATCTAACTGAATGGGTTATGGTCTCTCTACGTCTTCAACTGCCACTCGGAAAGTAATCCATTTTGGTAAATGAAAGCTGACAGACTATTTACAGTCCAAAAATTAAAATAAAATGTCTTGATACACCCTCGGGCTGTAGCTTCCCCACTCGATAGATCCTGTTTGAATTAAAGATTCTAGCAGTTGGCTCCTAGTTGTTTGTGTTATTTATCGCAGCGATTTTAGCTGTAGTTTTGCCTTCATCTATCACATCTTTTTGCCTTTCAATTATGTAGATATATAATTAGTTTGTTTTGAAATGGAAAATCATGAGATTTTAATGTTTTTGAGAATTGGACAAAAAGGAAGCCAGTCGCAAAGTTTTTTTTTTTTTTTTTTTTTTTTTTTTTTTTTTTTTTTTTTTTGCAAGAAATATGGGAGGAAATCCATTTCTTCACATTGGAAAATATCATTATATCAAAAACTTTAGGTTACATTTATTCTCATATTTGTATTAATTCATTTTTCGTGCAAATTAAAATCGAACTGGAACAAAAATCCGTATTTTTCTTGGTTTTATTGTCCCTAAAACAAAATGTGCGATTCCCTAGAATACTAGAGCACCAGACAATGGGCGGCATAGCAGAGTGGCAGCTGCAGGAACTCAGGCAGAGGAGATCTGTAGGACCCAGTTCACATGGGCGTATATAAAAAATAATTTGGGGGGGGGGGGGGGCTGAGGCCATTTTTGAGGTCAGCTAAAACTCATCCAAGTTCTAAATTGTTAGTATTTCAATACACCGGAAAGTCTCAGCCCCCCCGAAATTTTCCCAGCCCCCTCCGAAATTATTTTCTATATACGCCCATGATTAAAACTAAACATAATCAGTACAGCAACACTTCGGTACTCCAAAATATAACCTATTCAATTTTCTCCCTAACTGAAATTGATAATTTGTATTTGATTGTTATCGTTTTGTATCGTATTTAACGGTAATTTGGATCAGGAGTACCCCCCCCCCTAATAAACCGATTTAATTTATTTTTGCAACATATTTTTCTATAAAGATTATAACAACAAATACCGAGTTTCATTGTAATATGGATGTGCAAATAACTACTCTGGGTCCAGGGTAAACCCCCTCCCCCTCCCGGTGGACCGAGTTTGGTGGTTAACGAACTCGTTCTATCGTTTGCTAAGAGAACGCCATATACCGTTTTGAAGCTTCGTGGCGAAAAACTCTGACGGCTAACAAGTTAACATATATATATATATAGAGAGAGAGAGAGAGAGATTAATAAATAGATAGATATACATTTTAACGGGGGTAATTTTCGGTGTCTAGTAGGTAGGATCGATAAAGATTTGAAGACATTTTTCAAACATGCCATCATGATTGCAACCGCAATAGCTACTTTCCTTCGGAGGAAAGTGCTAATGTAACACAGCACGTTCTTATTGATTATCGAAATTAATATTGTATGGATACTAAAATGCTTCCGCCGTTTACAAAAATTGGCGACAGACTGACTAATACATTAGTCAAGCGAAGGTAAGCGTCGAAAAGTTCGCAATCATATTGGTCTAGTA
The DNA here is from genome assembly GCA_946811695.1 of Gonocerus acuteangulatus. Lineage (NCBI taxonomy): Eukaryota > Metazoa > Arthropoda > Insecta > Hemiptera > Coreidae > Gonocerus > Gonocerus acuteangulatus. The sequence continues at coordinate 39,882,495 of OX328126.1, read as the reverse complement.
ATGAGTCAAAACAAATCCTCATGCAAACTTTTAATACGCACAAACTTATGAAAGATGTTTTGTTTTGTTGAAATTTTCATCGATCTTCCCTGCTGCAATCGAAAATCTCCCCTTTTAAAATGTTTTACACAGGAGTGTGCGGCTTTTAACACGATAGTGGCCCCAATGTTTGTTTATGCGTCATGAAACTAATACTATATAGCATTACCATAATAATTTTAGTTTTTGGCGCGCCACAATATTCGATTGGATGAGTTTGTTAACGGCAGCAAAATCGGTCCAATTTTACTATTCAGGACCCAAATTATTAATATGCTTCTAACGATCGAAATATTCTTAATATTTACAACGAAACTCGGCATTCATCCTGCACAAAGAGAAATGCGTATTGTGAAAAGGGAGCTTAATATGTCTATTTGGAAAGGGGGTTTATTCTTGAACCACAATATTAATTTGCCTTTTCCGGTTGATATTTTTTCTTCCTTTCGACGATACTCCGATATAAAAAGTCCGTCACGCAGGAGCTGCATAACTAAGCACATTCCTCAGAATTGGGTAGGGTCGAGTGCATTGCTGAATAATTTGCTTAAAATAACCTATATAGATAAATAAAATAAAACATAAATTGAGAGGAGATCGTTGACCGTTGATGATGCAAGGTAGGGATTGTCGGGGTTCGGTCACTGCTACTTAATAAAACTACATTTTATCATAAAAATGGTTTTATTGTGCCGACGTTTCGGCTTGAACTTCAAGCCTTCATCAGGGCTGTAAAAAACAAGTAGGACGGATGTAGTACTGAAATATACACACACATATATATATATATATATATATATATATATATATATATATATATATATATATACATATGCCTACAAACATAAATACACATACATATATACATACATATGTGGAAAAAGACAAAAACATAATATATAGAAGTGAACATAATATATAGTGTTTGGATTATTAGGAAAACAGATATAAGAATAACAGATTACATATTAGATTAGATAAAAGAATAACAATATGGGCTTACCGATGGGAAGATTGAGAACTATTCCTCACAAATGCGGGATAATTTCTGACAGTTAATACAGGGAAATATAGGAAGAAAGGAGTTGGTGAGGGGGAGGGGGGTTCTGGACCACCCAATGGACAGAGAACATAGAAGATGAAAGAAAGAGCGGCAAAGTACAGTAAGGGGTCATAAAGTCATAAAATGCTGTGTTAATGGAAAGGGAGGCAGGTATAAAGGGCTATATTGCAGGCGGTATAGGGGATTAGGATGGAGTTTTTAATAAATGGAAGATGTTGGAGTAGGTAGAGGAGATGACTTCTTTGTCAATTTTGTCATTAACTGGATTATTTTCTAGGTGGATAAAAATTGATTCGGAAAGGAGGCGTTTTTCTTCGTTGGATTCAGTGGAAAGGATGGAGTATTGGTCAAAACCAAAGTCATGTCCGTCTGTGATGGCATGTCTAGTTAAAGCTGTCTTTATGTCTTTATTCCGTACATCATTTTTGTGGTTGTTGATACGTTTTCTTACTGGGTTTTTAGTCTGTCCAATGTACGCACTATTGCAGTTGGGTGTGATGCAGGGGATTCTGTAGACTACATTGGTCCTGTCTTTTTGTGGGATAGGGTCTTTAAGAGTCGTATGTAAGTTTTTCAGTTTCTTCTGTGTCGATAGTCCTAGTTTTAGAGTGGGGAAAGTATCGCGTAGGGATTTTTGGATTTTTTCTGTGAGGTTTGGGATATATGGGAGGCCTCTGAATTGAGGGACAATATTATCTTGGGTAGTGGGGATGGGTTTAGGGTTATTAAAAGAATTTATGAGACGGATGATAATGTTCGTAGGAAATCCATTGGTAGTAAGAATATCGAGGAGTCGGGATTTGTTGGCAGGGTGAAATTTGGTGTCGGATAGGGAGAGGGCTCGATTTATTAGGTTGCTGGCAGTATTGAGGATTTGGTGTTTGGGGTGTGAGGAAAGGTAATGGAGAAGTCGTCCCGAGTAAGTGGGTTTGGTATACCAATCAGTGGATATAGAGCCGTCTGTATTTCTAATAAGGAGTATGTCAAGGAAAGGGAGGGAGTTGTTAGTTTCGGTCTCGATGGTGAATATTAACCGGGGGTGGTAGGAGTTAAAGGCTGTTAGAATTTCTGGAATCTTATCAGGATTAATTATGAGGAAGAGGTCGTCAACATATTTTTTAAGGAAAATAATAATCCAAACACTATATATTATGTTCACTTCTATATATTATGTTCTAGTATTTTATGTTTTTGTCTTTTTCCACATATGTATGTATATATGTATGTGTATTTATGTTTGTAGGCATATGTATATATATATATATATATGTGTGTGTATATTTCAGTACTACATCCGTCCTACTTGTTTTTTACAGCCCTGATGAAGGCTTGAAGTTCAAGCCGAAACGTCGGCACAATAAAACCATTTTTATGATAAAATGTAGTTTTATTAAGTAGCAGTGACCGAACCCCGACAATCCCTACCTTAAAACATAAATTGTTCTGCTCTTTTGCTTTTATGAGCAGCTGTTTCAAATATTAATTTTGTAATTAATTTCCTTCCAGAGTTTTGTGTATGCGGGGAACTACACTACGTAATAAATACACAAAGCTTCACTTATTCATCTTTTGATCTTGATGAGTTTCGCGAACCTACGTTTGGCGGGAGAGTTCAATTCAAACATAGTACAAAGTAACAACCCCCCCCCCTTCCAATAGACCGATTTAGTTCATATTCACAACACTTCTTTCTTATTGGATAGCTAGGGCGTATACAGAGTTTCGTAACAATACAACAGAAATAACGACCGATATAAGGAAATTAGTAATTTCTGTCTGGAGTAAGCCCACCCCCCCCCCATTCTAGTCAACCGATTTAGTTTATTTTTACAACAAATTTTTCTCGTCAGTTGACCACAACAAATGCCGAGTTTCGTTGAAATATAACAAAAATTATGGCTGGTATTGACAAATAACTACTTTGGCTCCGGAGTAAACCCCCCCTCCGGATGGACCGATTTTGTTGGTTAACGAACTCGTTCAATCGTTTGATGGGGGAATACTACATACCTAGTTTCGTAGCGAAAAAACAAAAACTCTGGCCAGTATCGTGTTAACGGACACATATATAACTATATATATATATATATATATATATATATATATATATATATATATATATATATGCATATATTTACACACAATATATATATATATATATATATATATATATATATATATATATATATATATATATATATAAATTTTAACTGGGGTCATTTTCGGTGTCTACTAGGTAGGATCGATAAAGATTCAAAGAGATTTTTCAAAAATTCCGTCATGAGTGCAACATCAATAGCTACTTTCCTTCGGAGGAAAATGCTAAAAAAGATACCTCCTTCAGAAGCTTGGGTTTATTCCCACACAATTTTAAATAAAAAAAAAAAAAAAAATATTAATTGAATCAGCCGTTCATAACAAATATGAAGAACAAAGCAATTTATTCTGATTGACAAGTGTTGAGCCCTTTTTTTTTTTTTTTTCAAATTTATTTATTTATTTAAAAGAATATAACAATCTGTTCCTGATACCAGATACACTTTTTGTTAATGATTATTCTTAGTTGTAACAATATTTAGCACACAAATTTGCAATGTAGGAAAAACAAAATGAAATAAAACCTATTCATAATTAATATAAAGGATAACACTATAACAAATGTTAACAGTAGTACATTTTTATTATTATTTTTTTTTTTTAACGGTACATCAACTATGTGGCTATTAGCGCCGGGCTATCTATAGGTTACCACCCTTTTAGCACAGTAGTACAATACATAAAAAAAAACATGAACAGTAGTACAATACATAAAAAAAAAAATATGCTGCTAGATGGAAATATGTTACATACAAAATAAAATATGATACACAGATAAACTTACAGATTACAAGTTATAAATATTTCAAGAATATGTGTTTCCGCCTTTTATGGACATATCTTTTTAATGAATTTTTATTATAATTACCTAAATTCGTAATTAAATTATTTTTATTTAATTTGCATCTATAAAAAAAGAACTTTTTGGCCAGGTTACGAATAAAGGTTTTTAAGCTTATAATATTAGCTAGCGAATGAAGTTTATTAATTTTTGTATAAATCGGCTGGTTAGTTATTATTCGGAAGCATTTATTTTGAATTATTTGAATTTTTTTATAATTGGAATTTTTTGAGCCCTAAATAAATATGAAGGGAGGCAGTGGTAACAACAGAACTTGGGTTTTCTATTGGCATCCTCGCCACGGCATGTTTTCATTCAAATAGAGGAGGCGGGGAATCGCTTTCGATGCGAGGTGCTCACAAATAAATTTAAAAAAAGAGAGAAGGGGCCCTCTTCCTATTGAGCTACTAGCCTCTTTGAGACAGTTAATGGCGGAAGTGAACGCAGCGCCAGACCAATGTAAAAGGTTGAAGGCGATTATTACAGCCTATGTGATTGACGTGGTCAGAGGAATGGAGGCAGACCACAAAGGGACAGGCAACAAGAAGCTTCTTTCAGAACGTGTGCGGGAGACAAGTTCAAAACTGGATATTGCCGGACATCGTTATCACCCAAGTTCTGATAGGCCATTGAAATTTCATTGTCTACCTGAAAAGGTATGCGTCAAAAGAATCGGAGGCGGGGCTGAAACAGTGGACATCTTCTCTAATGCGAGAAGTCCTGGAATCGACTCAGGATGTTCTGCCAGATCTGCGACCGCACTCCGGAAATGAAGACCTCTTGGAGAACCCCGTGAATTTGGCCGCCTTTACTACCTTCGTGAAGGAGTGGAGGAAAATAAAAGGCACAATATAGGAATTAATAAAGAATAAAATACTGCTCCTGACCATCCTTTTCCCACTCCCTTGAAAATATAAAAGGAAATGGTGAGTTTCTCCCCCCCCCCAAAAAAAAGAAAAAAAAGCAGGACTTGGAATAGGCCATAGTCATATGACACATAGCCATCTTATAAAAAAGAACCTCCACCACTAGGTGAACCATACTCTCAAAATTTAACAATATGTGATGTTTTTTAAGAGCCTCTGCTGTATTTCACAGCAGAAGCTCTTAAAAATTGCCAGGAAACTCTTGACAAAATGAGCCAACTCCAAAAACCAGCAGTATATATATATATAATGCTAGAAACGATCATGAATAAATAAAAAATAACATAAAGAGAAAGTATAAAAAATAAGAAAGAGGAATAAATAAATAAAATACACTCTATATGAAAGCAAAAAAGTCCGTCACGCAGGAGCTGCATAACTAAGCACTTTCCTCTGAATTGGGTAGTGTCGAGTGCATTCCTGAATAATTTGCTTAAAATAACCTATATAGATAAATAAAATAACACCTGTTTCAATTCAATTCAAACATAGTACAAAGTAAATCCCCCCCTTCCGATAGGCCGATTTAGTTCTTTTTTACAACACTTCTTCCTTATTAGATACCGAGGACGCATACCGCGTTTCGTTACAATACAGTAGAAATTACGAACGGTATGAGCAAATTAGTAATTTGGGTCCGGAGTAAACCCCCCTTCCTAATGAACCGATTTAGTTTATTTTTACAACACATTTTTCTCTTTAGTTGACCAGAACGAATACAGAGTTTCGTTAAAATACAACACGAATTATGGCTGGTATTGGCAAATAACTACTTTGGCTCCGGAGTAAACCCCATCTCCAAATGGACCGATCTTGTTGGTTAACGAACTCGTTCAATCGTTTGATGGAAGAATACTACATTCCAAATTTCGTGGGGAAGAAAGAAAAACTCTGGCCGGTATCGTGTTAACGGATATATATATATATAGGGTATATAAATTTTAACTGGGGTCATTTTCGGTGCCTACTAGGTAGGATCGATACCAACCGATAGTGCAACCTTAATAGCTACTTTCCTTCGGAGGAAAGTGCTATTTGGATTTCACATGAGAATTGTGTTGGGTAAAGTATGAAAACCTAATGTAAAATATATCCCCAAAAAAACATAAATGTGAAATAGAGGCCAAGTTCCTGCCACCACAAAGAAACACTCCCTTCCTCAAAAATATCCCCTCCTAAAACCCCCCAAAAACGCCTTACCATTCTACACTCCAAAAAAGTAGTATGGGTTGGTGTATTAATTCAACCAAAAATATTTGCCAATACAAGAGATGATACAAGAAAGAAATGGCCAAGTTCATTACTTGGAAGACCTCATAGTTACTTACTAAGAACAGTAAAGACACTTCAACTGACCTTTAAAAACAACAATAAAAATACTTATATCCAGTTACTAAAATATCACTTTCCTCAACCAGGTATATTCTTAAACTTGGCAATGTTTAGTTTTTATCTAAAGATAATTTCGGCACAAAAAAAACATTGCCAAGTTTAAGAATATACCTGGTTGAGGAAAGTGATATTTTAGTAACTGGATATAAGTATTTTTATTGTTGTTTTTAAAGGTCAGTTGAAGTGTCTTTACTGTTCTTAGTAAGTAACTATGAGGTCTTCCAAGTAATGAACTTGGCCATTTCTTTCTTGTATCATCTCTTGTATTGGCAAATATTTTTGGTTGAATTAATACACCAACCCATACTACTTTTTTGGAGTGTAGAATGGTAAGGCGTTTTTGGGGGGTTTTAGGAGGGGATATTTTTGAGGAAGGGAGTGTTTCTTTGTGGTGGCAGGAACTTGGCCTCTATTTCACATTTATGTTTTTTTGGGGATCTCATTGCTTTTTTCTAAGTATTAAATAGAATTTAGTTGCCGCATACCTACTGGCTTTTGTACTTCATATAAAACCAGGGTCTTTGGATTCTGCATAAGGTTCTCCATACTGCTTGATATTTGATACCAATAATCAACCTACATACATCTAATCACTAGACTAGAAAAGTTAGAAGCTCTTCCAAATGACATTACTTTAGAGGACAAATTGATTGCTCTCTTTACTAAACTATTACACAGTAAAACACAGGAACCTTATCCCGAGGATAAAGATCACAATAGGGAAAGTGTAGAAGGCCTTCAAGAAAAATATAAGAACAAAAATGACTCGACTTTGAAAAACTTAGTATCTGTTTTGAAGTATATTATGCAGTGAACCCCTACGACTTTATTTACTACATTTAAGAAAGAAGTCAGAACTGTTTTTAAGATGCGTCGAAATGTTTTTTAAAACATCAAATATAGGTTCTCCTTACCAAGACGATTCATTTGATACCCCACATGATGGGTTTCAGAAGGAATGATGGCATTTCGATGGAGCAAGAAGTAGAAAACGTCATAGGTAATATGACACTCCCGTATCAAGACCTACCTGCGTGCCAAGTTTGGTTAAAATAGGCCAAACGGTGTGAATTGGTATAAGGAACAAACATACAGACAGACAGCTGAAAGACCTTTTTTACCTAGCCTAGTGCATTCCCCGGACCAAGGCCTACCTGTGTGCCAAGTTTGGTCAAAATCGGTCAAATGGTGTGAATTTGTGTACGGAACAAACATGCAGACAGACAGCTGATAGACGATTTTGACTAGCCTATGGCACTACCCGGATAAAGACCGACATGTGTGTCAAATTTTGTCAAAACCGGTCAAACGGTGTGTATTTGTATAAGGAACAAACAGACAGCTGATAGACAATTTTTCCTAGCCTATGATTCTCCCCGTATCAAGACCCATCTGTGTCCCAAGTTTGGTCAAAATCGGTCAAACGGTACGGATTTGTAAGAGGAACAAACATACAGACAGAAAGCTGGTATAAGATTTTTACCGAGCCTGTATGAGTCTCTATTTGTTTCTTAAAACATCAAATATAGGTTCTTCATACCGAGACAATTCATTTGATACTCCACATCATGGGTTTCGGACGGAATGACGGGTTTCCGATGGAAGTACAAAACTGGCACGCCCCCGCCCCGGAAGCGGAGTCAAACACAACTTTTCGCGATTTTTCGATTTTTTCCTTTAATAACACCTTCATATCTATCTTCATGCAAAATTTCAAGTCTCTAGCATCATGGGAAGTGCCTAATAATTTTGATGAGTCAGTGAGTGAGTGAGTGAGTGAGTGAGTGAGTGAGTCCTATAAATCCCGATTTTCGATCGCTTATATCTCAGAAACTATTCGATGTAGAATTATGAAAATTTCCAGTTTTACTCACATCCAGTAGTTTAATACCTGTGTAAAATTTCATAAATTTATCTTCACCTGGTTGAAAGTTATGAGAGGGTAAAAATCGGCTCTAAGACCGCCTGTAATATACACACAGTATGCTTAGGCCGGAACTTGGCCTGGCGCACTACCGTGCGCCTAGATAAAAACAACAATCAAACATGGAACACATATCGTCGTTATAAATGCAAAGTATCGATTGTGAAAATTACTACGTTTCAGAGTGAAACAATTTTTATTCATTACTTTGCTTTTTGACAGTAAAATAGTCGGCAGATTCGCCCTTTCGACAGTGGTTACTTTCCCTTTCAAGGAGTGAACTTAGATTCGAGATTTTGCCGTCCATCAGTTCAACAGCAATCAATATAGATTGAATATGAAAAATGCGTGTTTTTCACATTCGATACTTTGCACTTGTATCGACGATATAAATAAATTCTAGGGCGTAATATTCTTCCAGGGGTGAGGTTAGCTCAGTGGTAGAGCACTGGACTAATATGCTGGAGGATCTGAGTTCAAATCCCGAGCAAGCAATAAAGGTTTTTATCTCCCAGTGTCATCCTTTATGGGTTGGATTCATCCTCCCGGACCGTCCTTAGGCCAACCCACCCTTTAATTTATTTATTAATGGGAGCCTTGGTGTTAATGACACTAGCAGTCGAAGCAACAAAGGGGAAAATCATGCGGCCGGAGAAAGAACTGACTGCACTATCTCCCTAGTGGGCCGTATGGTCATGAATCAGGTACCTCTATAGTATCTGCCCCTCGTGGCCTGTTACGAGACTGTTTTTTTTTTTTTTTTTTTTTTTTTTTTTTTTTTTTTTTTTTTTTTTTTTTAAATAATCTTCCAGTTACTCGCCCAAAGAAACTTTCACCCTACTCCTACCCCTAAATAAATAAACTATTTATTTTTATAACCACGAACTTAGGAAGAAATTATATATTCATTGAATGTGTGCAATCAAAAGTGAACTACTAGGAGGGATTTCTAGAAATGGCTACCATAAGGTCCCAGGGACCATACGTCAGTACTTAAAGGTTAAATAATTCCATTAATAGTTTTTGGTAATGTTAATGGTGGAGGGGGGGGGGGGGGTTACGAGGCTCAGACCCTAAGATCTAGGGTTCGATTCCACTAGTGGGTGGTTGGTGGCTTTTCTTTTGAAACAAAAGGAAAAGGAATCATCCCTATCCTGGCTAGAAAATGGTGTTAACTTGTTGTTAACCTGTCCCGATAATCGGAATTATGTTTAACATTTATATAAATTAATGATGTAGGTTATTCAAAGCACATTCTGGTGCAACCTGAACTTTTACTGGGGAATGTGATAATATACTCACGGATGTCTGTCTATTTCGAAGGTTTCACTTGCCAAATAGTTGTACTTGAACGGAGATATTGGAATATGCCGCACAAATAGCGGTTCTCCAGACGTTGGTAAGTCCCCGGCACCATTTTGAGGTGGTTTAGCTCTCTTGCCTTAATTTATTTGCTGTCCGCCGTCAAATGTTCTTTTAACACAGTGTAAGTGGGGTCTCCATCTTTTCTTTCCCTTTGTGTACACATCCATTGTTTGGGTACAATTGTACAGTTTCGGAGCATTTCCTCGGGAGGATATGGGGGGGGGGTCCCTCAATGACCCCGCTTATGACGTAGACCTTAAGACCCAAACCAAAAGTGCCAATGATAAATTACCACGTCTCAGATCCCATAGGTCACGAAAATACCGTTGGTTCAAATTTGTATGTTCGCTCTGTAGCTGCACCGTCCATCGGAACATGGTTGTTGGGGCACATTTCTCGTGAAAAGTACATAGCGCTTACGTTGTCGCGTTAATATGCTAGGAGCTACTACTTTATATGTTTTGTAACTTAATAAAACTAATAAAACGTTAAAAATGGTATCTATTACCATTTACGAAATATCAACGAAACGTTGATACAACTAGTTATTCTAACTAAATTTCGGTAGCGTTTAGGAATTCATCCAAACTAAAGACACTTAACTTAAATTTTGGTTGCGTTCGGACTTAACGAAGTAATACTAACAATTGATTTAACAGAAATGAAACGTTTTAGGAGCTTCGTATATTTTCTTAAATATCTCGAAAACAGTAAAGAAATCGTGGTAAGATGAAGCAGTTCCTTTCAGTCAGATTTTTCTCTCTTTGTGTTCTGTTTCATCTTCTTCCAAAAGCTTTTTGGATTAGGAAATAACCCCACTGGGCTACCTGAGCCAGTATTTCAAAATGTTTTCCCTGAACGAAACCCAGTAGGTTTTCTTTCTGTAAAAAATCAAGTCCCACCCATTATCTCTTGGAAGGCTATCAGATTATTTTTTTTTTTTTTTAAATTGAAGCGGAAATAGGTGGGGCACAAGCCATTGAGCATTCTAAATGAGGAACAGTCGCTTTTTTACTTTCGCAGTGAGCCAACCTGCTGATTATTTTTTGCCTATCTAGCTGGAGTGGTGGCATACCTGCTTTGAGCTTGTTCTCCCGCTATTCGTGGAGGGGGAAGCTCTTCGCCAACCAGCACACCCCCAGTCTCGAAGGAGCCCTCGCTCTGTTTGGGTCTCCTCAAGTCTTATATTAATTGTATCGTTCGCGTGTTGTCAGCTTGCTGTTTTATCTATCCTTATCAACTAGGGGATAATCAACTATCAGGTAAGTTTTTTGTGTGTGTGTTGAATTTGGTCTACATTTCATTCTCATGAAGCTTTGTCTATTAATAATTATACATACTCCATTTTATATTTTTAATTAATTTATATTAAAATTTTAATTGTTACCAAACGGGATTTGAGTTTATTTACGCTGTCAACTAAAAAGAGTCATTAACCTTTAATCAACTTATTTAAATCTACCATGAATTCATTTTTACGACAAAATCAACATTAGAAATTATCGATCTACAGATTAAACATTAATGTTAAATTAATGTTTCAAACAAAAGGGACGAAATTCTGAAACCTCAACTTGACAACCGGAACACGTGGTCGTGTCAGTAGTGCAGCTGTCAGGTTATCGGCTACTTACGATCAATTTTTTGGCAAATATTTGTTTAATTATTTTAGGCAAACCGACTTCAACATTCGAATAAATTATACGTGTTTTTTCGATGTATCGGTAACACCATTTGTATAAGATATATATTTTTTCCCATATGTGGGTAGCACCAATCATATATGTTATATTTAAAGGTAATATAGAACGATTTATTTAAACAAACATAACAAATACCGAAATTATAACTGTAACATTATACAAGTACGTTGATTCTTTTTCAATAAAAACATTGGAATTTTGACTTTCTTCGGTACAAAATAGTTTGTAAAAAAGTTCATTTTTCTTTCTATAGTTATTAAATAATTTTATATGTTTTATTACTTATTGCTACTAATTTATAAGATTTGTTGAAATTCTAAATATTCCAAGACAAAATAAAGATTGGTTTGGTTTACTTTTAAGATTCCCTATTATTTATGTTTGAAGAAATCTCTGAACTTTTTTTTTTTTTTTTTTTTTTCTGAACTTATACATTTTTATTTTACCTTATTTATTTTTTACGGCGCTTACGCATCCCGGCCATTAGCGACAAGTCCTTTTATTATTGGAAAAGCACCTCTAATAGTGAATTTAATATTTTAGTTAATTTTAACCATTGCTCAAAAACGTATTGCAAATGTATATATTTCTTGCAAGGACATAATATATGTTGTTAATTTTCATTTTTGCTACAATAGGTTTTATTATCAAACGATAGAAGTATTCAATTTAATTGTTTTGATAATTTATGTTTATGATTCAAAATGATTTGAGCGCTTTGACATTGTGGACCTTTTCATGAGAATTGCATTGTTTTGAGCTTTTGTTAATTAAATTAATTGTTTTTGTTAGCTTTTTATTAATTGAATTATATTTCATTGTTGATAATAGATTACTTGCTTACTTCTATTCTTGACAATTAATTTGTGTGTGTGTATTATGGAGCATAAGGTATACAGATGTAGAACAGCTGTATGGTTGGTGTAGGCAGGTGCTCCGAGTCCTTGCCTGTCGTAGGTCGATATGCTATTGGCCACGTGCTTACTGCCTACGCTCTGTGTATATATGCATATACACACCGCGATAGGGTGCCAATATTTTGCATATATCCAGGGAGAAAATACTTAGTGAAAATAGTCCACTTATTTGACTTTTTTTAGAATTTCCTAAATTGGAAATTTTTAATATTTTTTTTTCTCAGGCATAACCTTCACATCTCGTTCTTAAATTATTGTTAGTGTTATTTTAAGAGTGATACTGTTTACTCTTTGAGATGGTTTTTAATTAACATTTTGAATTTTGATAGGGTTCAATCAGGCCCATTTTAGCGTGTATCGCCCTTCCCTATTGAGAGGAAACCACACTTAATATGACGCAATTTGGAAGTGATGACGAGAAATGGCGAAGTTTTATTAAATACAACAAATGGTGCAAAAAGAATTTTCACATAGAAATATATATTTAACATAAACTGTTACAATGATATTATTACAACTTATACATATGATAAGAAGTCAGGGAACAGTTGGGATTCGGCTAAGAAAGACAACCAGATTTTCGTAAAAATCTATATTTAGAACATTTCGGCATGCTCTTTGCAGCCTTCAGCTAAAAACAAGTACAGAATTACCAAAAAGAATAATTAAAGGGATTCATAAGCGGGAGAAGGTGGGTTCGATTCCCACCTCCGGCAGGAATTTTCTCATCTCAGGGCTCGCTGGGAAAATTCCTCGCTTCACCCTGGATGTCGGGAATGACCTAGATATAGATGCGCCGTAAAAAAAAAAAAAAAAAAAAAAAAAAAAAAAAAAAAAAAAAAAGAATAATTAAAAACAATATGTTAGATCTGCAAATAACCATCGGTTATAAAACATTTTTGTGTGTCTGCAAGTGAACAATTGTTTTTCATAGAAATTAGTTAAGAATTACACTGTAATACGTGCCTTATATACCTATCACAAAAACTAGTCAAACGAACAAATACACTTTAAAACCGACGAGCATTACAGGTGTCCCACAACACAACCAAAACAACAAACCACAAGCTGCTTCTCTATTTCCTTTATAGTAAAGAATCGCGGACTACCTGTTCGAACACACAAAAGACGAGATGCCACGGACAGATAAATACTTTACCTGCGCAACCCAGCACACAATGTATAGCCCACCGTATAACTGTTCGACTCTTAATACGGTGGTAGGTAACGCTTTCGTTATGTAAACAACTTATCTGGCCATAGTAATATATAAGACTCTTTAATAAATCGACATTTATTACTGGCTGAAGAATTATATGCCTAAGAAGTCAAGGAAGAGACATTCCATGTGAAATAATCCAGCCAAAATGCATTTTTTTTTGTTTTGTTTTCTCTCATATCTGCGGCCCCTCTGCTACGCCTGTCTGCTGCACAATTTACGTCCGGCCTAAGAGTGAGGCTCCAAAATGTGCCTGATGTACTTGTAAAAACCAACCCCATTATGTCTTTTGTATTGCACCCTTCCCCTTTGGTAGGGGAGTGTATGCTACTCAAAGCTTAATTCATTTCCTCTGCACTTATTTCACATAAGTCATTTATTTGAAAACGTCCTCATTATTTTCGCATTGGGATGGATCAGTTTCTGCGAGTCGGACTTTTTTGTTTATTAATAAACCAATTTGACAGGGATGGTTTCATAAAAATACTTTATGTTTATCTAGATTCATTTATGATTTCGCAACAACAATGATATCATAAGATTAGCTATCCATTGTTAGTGAAATTAGTGAAGAAGGAGGTTTTCTTTTTAAATCTACCCAACGAGCTGAAGTAGTTTTGCAAGCATAAGTAGTTTTTATTTATAAACAAACTGTTTTTTTACGATCTAATTTTACACGCATTAACTGATAATAGGTCGCATAGTATTACAACACAGTAGTACTGATATTATTCTTGTTTGTTTTTCTTTGTCAATGTCAACAGTTACTTTTGTGTGTATTCCATAAACTATCACACTGCCTTAGCAAAGACCAACAGATATTAGGAACTACCAAAAGATATTATTTATATTTGCCAAGGTTTTAATTTTCATTTGATTAACTTCGATATTATTTTTGCTGACGGTTCAGAATTGAGCTCTTAGCACATTTCGAAGAGCCCATTTTTATCCAATATGGATCAATTATCTGCGAAAATGACTGGTTAGCATTTATACTTACACGCACACATATACTGGGTTGTCCGGAAGGTTCGTAGACATTTTAAAATAAGTTTTTATCTTAATTCTGCCTATTTTGAATACAAACGCTATTTCCGTGTATATATTTTAAATCCTCAATGTATTAACTGGATTTAATTAATATAATCAGAAATAGCTCTTGTATTTTTTATGATATACTAGCTGTTCCCCAGTGTGCCATGCTACCCCAATGTGGATTTGTAAAGAAACAAACATACAGACAGACAGCTGATAGAAAATTTTGACTTAGCCTATGACACTTCCCGCATCAAGATCTACTTGTGTACCAAGTTACGTCAAAATCGGTCGAACGGTGTGAATTTGTATAAGGAACAAACATACAGACAGACGGCTGGTAGAAATTTTTGAGCTAGACTATGCCACTCCCCGTATCAACAAGACCTTCCTGTGTGCCAAGTTTGGTCAAACGGTGTGGATTTGTATAAGGAACAAACACACCAACAGATAAACAGACAGACACGTGATTTCTATATATATATATACAGATGTACTCGGTAGTAAACAAATATTGTGTATTTGATTCACGCCCCAATATACTATTGGATGAGTTCCTTAACTAGCAAAATCTAGCTGATGATCCGACATGGATGACGGTTTTCCTAAAATTTACCTGTCCGGATAGACTTCTTGTACAACGATAGACTCACAGGTTCTCCCCACGGTCTATTAGCTAACGCGTTAGGTACGGAAGATGGGGGTTCGATTCTCACCGGCAGCAGGGATTTTTCTCATTTCAGGACCCGTTGAGAAAATTCCGGCTCATCATGAAAGTCGGCGCTATTGGTCCAGATGTCGGTGCACCGTCACACAACAATATGAGATGATAATAGGTAAAGCAAAATCGATCGATTGAAACTTGGGGTACACTCCGCAACCCAATTCATGTTTCTTTCCATTCGTAAATTTAACTTCACTACAAAATATGTTTAGAAAAAAAGCAAGAACGTCGCATTGGGAATTTTTATTAGTTTTTTTTTTTTTTTTTAAACAATGGATTTTATATTTTTATTCCCGAGCAACGAATCTGATAATAATGTTTTCTTCCATGATATATCTCTCAATTTGTTTCAATTAAGAATGTAAGAAGAAACTTCTAAATCAGGAGATGGGATTCCTCCTGAGACACCCATTGATTACTTAATAATATTTAAGATGAATCAGGAAATAAACATTCGTCGAGCTCTTAGACAAGGATTTCTTATTTGTTTGTTCAACTATCGAACTAAAAGTTGCCCCTTGAAGGAGGTATAGGCCTGTAACTATGTAGGAAGGAATCGATCAGCTGTTAGTTTGTTCCTCTGGTTACGACCTCCTTCCAATCAAGCCTTGGATATTGACCTTTTCTTAAGGTTAAGATAGATGAACCTTCATCTAGGAGGTAATAGATCTTCTAGGTTCATTAGATTTTTCGTGGAATAGACGACCGACCCACCCATTGGAAGATTTAACTCGCATAGACCAGACTTATCCATGGGGACAGCTGGTCTAAAGAATGGACAGCTGGTCTAAAGAATGGGCAGAAAATGTTTTTGAACAAGATATTAGGTTTGGCGTGATAATATGTGCTATGAGTTTGTCCTCGCGGTGGTAGGGATTTGTAGATTTGCGCAATCGTGGAGTTGTAGATTTGCTTTTAGCACTTTCCTCCGAAGGAAAGTAGCTTGAGGTTGCACTCATTACAGAATTTAATTTTTGAAAAATGTCTTCAAATCTCCATCGATCCTACCTAGTAGACACCGAAAATGACCCCCGTTAAAATTTATATTTATGTTTAGAAAAAACAAAAACTCTGGCCGCTATCGTGTTAACAGAACACACACACACACACACACACACACATATATATATGTATCATGTATTAACATAACTCTGGAAGCAAATTATTTACAAAATTAATAATTGAACAGGTCTCAAAACAAATGTAAATGAGCAGAACTATTCACGTTTTTATTTTATTTATATAGGTTATTTACAGCAAATTATTCAGTAATGTAGTCTACACTACAAAAATTCTGAGGAAAGTGCTTAGTTATGCAGCTCCTGCGTGACGGACTTTTTGGTTAGTGTGGCGGGAGGACCGCTTTTACGATTGGGTTCGCAGGAAGAACATACTTCTTCATGAATAGATAATTCACAAATTCTTGGAATAGATGAGCAACTCAGGGACACTCAGTGGTAAGTCTTGAATATCTACTGCAGGGGCCAAGAGACGACTAGGAACTCTACTGAAAAGTGGAAGGGAGGAGCAATAAAGGACGTGAGAGAGAGAGAGAGAGGGAGAGGGGGAGAGAGAGAGAGAGAGAGAGAGGGAGAGAGAGAGAGAGAGAGAGAGAGAGAGAGGGAGAGAGAGGGAGAGAGGGAGAGAGGGGGAGAGAGAGAGAGGGGGAGAGAGAGAGAGAGGGGGAGAGAGAGAGAGAGAGAGAGGGAGAGGGAGAGGGAGAGGGAGAGAGAGAGAGGGAGAGGGAGAGGGAGAGAGAAAGAGGGAGAGAGAGAGAGAGAGAGAGGGAGAGGGAGAGAGAGAGAGAGAGAGAGAGAGGAATGAAGAGAAAGAAAGAGGGAGGGAGGGAGGGAGACATTCGATAAGATCAAAAAAGAAGTATTCTGAATGCCCGTGACTTATTTTATAATAATTATTATTAAATAAGTCACAGGTTTTAATATTTATATATATATATGTGTGTGTGTGTGTGTCTGACAGTTATCCTGCCGAAAATTCACTTAGTTTACGCATCTCCAACAAGACGCAGACGGTTTATCTGCAAGTAAAATAAGCAATACCTACTTCATTTGGGCATCTTAAAAATTAGTCAACTCAATAGGCTGTGCTACTTAAAACTGCAGATTCAGTGTTTACTGATGTAATGGCTGATCCTCTTCTGGTTTTACGAAATCCCTCCTTAGCAGGAAGGCTGGTCACTCTTTCATCAGACTTGGAAGGATTGGTCAGGAGCAATTTCGAGATTAATCGCTTCTAATTACCTCACAGATTTAGTTTGTCATTTTAGCTTGATTTCATATTAGTCTTATCTTTGGTGTGATTTATAAAAAACTCGCACTCAATCTAACGAAACCGAAGTTTTAGAGACTTCAAGCACCTTTTTCTCTCTGACTGATGTGGCTCTATCGAAATTCGCGCGTTTGCTCTCGTGAGAGAATTTTTTCATACTAAGGAATGCGCTTAGTTATGCAGCTCCTTCGTTACGAACGTTTATAGGGAATTTCATTCGATTGGCCTCATTCCACTTTCTTAACCGTAAAATTTAACATTTGCGAAAAGGCCAAAATGCTTTTGTGTGCACGCGAAACTCAAATTCCAAGTTTTATTTGAAGCACTCAAGATACCTACTTAAAAGTGATTTAATTCGATTCCACCCTCGAACTGATTGAACCCTGACTGTTTCCACACTGGATAATCACCAAGCTCAACTATTTCTACAGTATAGGTTGACTGAGTTTTTCCCTTCAGGATTTCCTGTACGTGTATGGCAGCCTTAACAGCACTAAAGCGCATAAAAATCCATTTATTTATGTTTACCTTGATTACGCAGTTTAAGCCGATTTTTTAATAACTAATTCTTAGTATGAGATTTGAGCATTGAGGATCGTATCGACTACAGTTAGGTCTTACGTATTTACATTATTATTTAGATATTTGTAGCTACATTTGCACCTTTTTAAAACTACAAAGGTTTGGCAAATCACTTAACCTATTCGGTTGCCACCCTTCCTATTCATACACGATGCAGCAGGATATTTTTCAACGGACCCTCAAACGAAAAAAAAACAAACTCAATCTGCCACAGGTTTGACTTGAACCCGCATCTCCAGCATGAGAATCCACGGCGTTAGCCACAGGACCAGGTGAAGACCCTGCTTGTACGTTATGGTTTGCATTTCGTCACACTCTTCTTCCGTAACATCCACGTTAAGTATCATTGTTATTCAATGCTGGTTGACCGCACATTGGAAGGCGACTTGGATGAAGACTTACTAATCTAACGGTGATCAGGAATTGGCACCGTGCAGTGAATGCTACGAGAACGTGCATTGCAGTGGTCACTTAGTTAATCTTCAGTCTTGTAATACTTTTGATAGTATTCTTCTAATATAAACTTCATGAACATTTTCGTTTATTCTGTAGATATTGATAATTTCCCTCGAATGTTGAATTATTTATTGTGTCGAATAGAGCTAAGAATTTTCATATAATCTTATGGTCTTCTCTCCTGGAACCTCCTGGTCCTTCGACAAATCTGGACCATTAGCGCCGACATCCAGGGTGCAGCGAGGAATTTTCCCAACGAGGAGAAAATTCCTGGCGCCGCGGAAAATTCCGGCGCGCCGGTGGGGATCGAACCCACCATCTCCCGCTTATGAATCTAAGGCGCTAGCCACTAGACCACGGGAGGCCCCGGGGTTAACTTTGTTGTACGCATTTGAAAGATTGTTGTCTGTATCACCACGAACATCTACTAGATAGTTCTTTACCTGTTATATCTAATGGCACATTATAGAACCGAAGCACGAACTCTATGCTAATGGCAACATCTAAACAAACTGTTTACATTTAATGTCGCAGTTCAGTTTGCAGTTAATCTGTTGAAATGGAAGAAGAATGTTCAACATTCTTGGGCTTCGGCGATTTTAGTTATTTTTGCTGTCAGCAGGGAGCCAGCAAAAAAGCTCCCTAAGCTATTAAGCTTTGCGTGACTTTCCACATACCACAATTTCTCAACCGTTTTCAAGATATGTGAAAAAAAGATATGAATAGTCCAATACAGGGGTTGTCTCCTGATATAGTATTTTTTTTTAACACATCCTTATTTGAAAATGTGACTGAATATATATTCACTGATTGGAACAAGCGGATTGGAATGATTTGTTTTGTTGAGACCTCTGAAACGTCATAGGCCATAGACATTTTTGATTTGGACCACAGAACTGCAAAATTGGGATACTTTTATAGTACGTTTGGAGAACCAGTGACTTAAGTGTTATTGGGCGTTTTGAATTGCGGGTTCTATTCAAACGAGGGTTTTAGGGCCATCTCTCGGAACAAAAGGGATCATCCTTACCTTGGGTAGGAAGGGGCGGTAACCCTTTTTGACCCCCCCCCGTGTTTGACCTCTGTTCTTTTGCATAATACTCCCTTCCTAGAAGCGATTTACAGCACGTTATTGGAGGATATTTGAGGATTGGTATTAAGAATCATGTTGTTACAACTTTTTGAATTGGAATGTCAGGCGTGGAATCTTGAAGAGGTTTAAGCTTCTCATTCTTATGAAATCTGGCAATAATAATCTCATTCAAAATATTAATTCAGTTATTTTTAAAGTCGTGACGTTCAAACCGCAAGTCGATAAACCCTCTGGATAAACGCCAACCACGTGGCCTACATCTGTTATCTCATTAAGGGACATAACATCCAGCTTCTTATCAATTTAAGGATTATCCACTTTATCAATTTCCCAGGATTGTTAGATTCTAGAATTAGTTTGAACTCTCGCGAACTCTGGATGTAATTTAAGTAGTTGAGTAATTTGGCTGAGACTCTTCTTTGAAGTGCCGCAACTTTTTCCGTTCTGGTTAGATGGTTCGCATTGAAAACCCGGAAACCGCAGAGACCGAACGGAAGTTTTAACGCCCGATGTCTCTGATCAACCAAGAGAGTCGGGTTTTAGTCATAATAGTTGAAATGAAACTAAATATTGATTACACAACATGATTTTGTATTTTTGCTAACATTTTGGCTGATTTTCAAGACTTGCGTTATGGTTTTGAGGAGTGGAAGAACGGATCCAGCTTTATTCTTCCATGTTTTCAAGTTCTATTTACCTAAGATCCTTGAAAATGGCCATGAGGTGGTAGAATTGAAACGGCCATGGTTTTGGTTAGCGAGGCTTGTCCTTCATTAACATCGTTAGTGAGAGGGGAGATAACAGAACATAAATTAGCAGACCATTGCTCTGGGTGTTTCCCTGTTTCGCTCGGTTATCCTCCGCGGAGCGGATCAGGAATCGGGTGAGGGACGAGAAATGCTATAAGTTTAAAGAAAATGGAATTTCAAGGGTTTGGTGGGCTGTCCTCCTTGTCCACGGTCTGGACCACCTAGAAGAATACAGAAGTAAGGAAAGAGCACTATCAGACCGTGGACTGTAAGCACGTAAGATGACCAGAGTGTAAAGGAAGGATTGGAATATCACCATGGACTCATGGTCACCAAGAAACAACCAAAAAAAAAAAAAGAATCTAGAGTTGCCAGTCCTGAATGAATAATACGAGCAAATCTTGAGGATGGCTTTTCTAAAGGAGCATGAGCAAGAAGATTCTCTTGGATTTCTATCATGGACAAGCTGCGAATGAAGCGTTGGAATTAGATTAACCATCATGATATTTAATAACACATAACATCATGAATTATTATAAGTTGAAAATGTGTCAAGATTGTTGCCTTGGCCAACCAACATGTCATTTACCACAAACCAAAACCAATATCCTGTGAAGTCCGAACCTCAGGAACTGCGTCACCTTAGCTTGTGTGTATCCATAGAATGCTTATAACATCTTTGATTTGGAAAAATCTTTATATTTCGCCTATAATGAATGGTCAGCACCACTTCGGAAACTTCAGGCGCAGTTTTCTCAGATTGAGGAACCTTCGAAAACAGTTAAAGCTAATTGCCTTGGAAGTAGTTTTATTCGATTAAAAAAGTCTAGGTACGCAAAATGTACATAGAAGCCGATTAACGCAAAACCGTAAGTGCTTACTTTTTTCCGCGCATATTTCGCCAAAAAAGATATTTTTGTTGGCTTAGACAGAATATTGTTTTTTCCAAATTTCATCAAAATCGGGCCATTTTTGTATGGGGTTAAGTGCAAACCTATACATACCTACACGAGAATTGGAACGATCGGTTCTTCGTGATATTATGAATCGTTGACATTTCTGAGCACTTCCGGATTGCCTCATCGGATCATATTTATTTATTTTTTTTATTTATGTACACAATAAAAACAACCTTGCTCCGCTCACAGCACTACAAGGTATAAATAATCGGGTCATATTGTGCTAAAATAGTAAAATGGATTTCATCACTTTTTTCGATTTTTATTTTATTTTATTTTTTTCATTTTCAGGCTTAAAATTTATATATGTTATATTGAAAGTATTATATTTCAGTACATATGTTTTGGTGATACATTTTATTCGTAATCTCTCCAAGTCTAATATGTATATCAAAGTCCATCATTCTCCTGGACATGTAAGCGTCTATCTTATGGTGTACATTAAATAAGCACATGCGAAGCGATTCGTTCTATCTTGTAAATAAATAAAAAGACGTCCATGACCGTTGAAAAAAAAAAAATTAAGTGAGTATAAAAATAAAAAATAAAGCTAAAGTTATAGGCTCATATCATTGCCGAGCTGGTCGAAGGAGAGGAAAAGCATGTGGGCAACAGGTCACGTTTTTACTCAAAGCACATTAGTGGGATGACAGATACAACAAGCAACTTTATTAGGCATGGCAAACATGGCTCAGGCACCGTTACTGATTTACTAATGAAGTAAAAACTATAAATACTAACTCAATGGCTTTTTACTCTCATTCTATAGTTGTTAGAACTTGTAAATGTACTCACAGAGATGTGTATAATTTTTCAAAACAACGTATTGTCACTATGTCTATTTTGTCTAAACATGTTTATGTTTGTGGATTCAGCTGGTTAATTTTAATTTTAACGTCCATTATTATTAACTAAGAATTTTAGTACGGGTTGTCTATAGGTTACCACACGTTTCTAGCCAGGATAGGATTGATGAATTTTTTTTTTCGAAATAGGAATCAAACCCACGACCTTTGGCACGGAGTGTTAAGTGCTCACGCCTTAACACAAACGGCCACTGGGCCTCCAGATTCTGGTTAATGAAATTGACCTTTTGTTTTAGACGGATTATTGTTGTCAATGATTTCAACCAAAATTGGACCATTTTTGTAAGCGTAAGAGCGAACGTATACGCATTCATATATGCAGGTGGTTGGGGACCGGCGACCCTCGCACCAGGAGGCGTTTTCAATCCTTTACAACAAAAAAGGGTTTTTTTAGACCTTTCTGGTCCTATTCCCCACCGTTTGAATGAAATCGATTATTTTGTATTTTTTTGTTAATTTTCAATTTCTTAACAAATAATGATTCTTAAAACATTTGGTCTAAGGACATTTCAAATATACCATTCTAGTCAAAATTTAAGAATATTTTAATGAGTGTTATCTGCGCCGGGTTATTTATAAGTCGCTACCGTTTCTAAACACCCATGGTGCAGCAGGTAATTGATCAACGGGAACTGAAATGATAAAACTCAACCTACATCGCCCGCATGAGAATCCAACTTCTAGACCAAGGCGACTCTTCTTACCTTAAGTATTGCTTTTATACAAGCCATATTATGAAGTTAATGATGTTTTATTTATTATTTGTTAGTGTTTCGTGAACGAGTATTGTGATCAAAATATGATTCCTTATTTCCCTTTAAAAGACATTCGGAAATGTCAGCAATCGACTTGAAAGCCAATATTCCGTGTTCTATAAGTAAGAAAATAGTTTGTTTATGCACTGGCTGCTGTAATGTAATGATGTTTTAAAAACTTTTTGATTTTTTTTTCTTCTTTTTTTTTACGGCGCATTGACATCTGGGCCATTAACGCCGTTTTGAAAATAACTATTTACAAAATCACAAAATGAACCCTAATCCACCCTAACCAAATGGAAGATTTTTCTAAAATTAGGGAATTGGTTATTAGTCAAGAGAAGTGTTTTTGAAATGTGGAATCAACTCTTGATGTGTGTTACACTTAATTATTTCAAAGCATCGAAAGCATGATCAGGCTTCCTCTCTGTAAAATGGAAGGAAACGTGCTAAAATGGTAGATTAATATGTGTTTTTTTACTGTATTATTTGCAGTAGTTCTCTTCATCAGTCCGATCAAGCTTTGGTTCAAGGTTTTCGAAAGTCGAATGGTCTTTGGGTGGCCCCTCTCAATTGATACTGTCAAATTATGCGTCGCCCCTATTCCTTGGATAACCACTGACGCATTGCAGTATATTGTGCCGCGTGCCAGACGTAATCGGAAGTTAGGGGAATAGCGTTGGATAGGAAGTAGTCCCAAAAATTGCCTAAAAACATTGGACGGAAGTAAAGTCGATGAGGCATTTCCCCCATGAAACGGGAAGGAAGCACGGTACTTCCCACAGTAATGGTGCCGTACTTCCTCAGAACTGGTCTACACCTTATATCAATGAAGTGTTTATATTTCCTGAATAGCAAACATTGATCAAATAGGTTTATATTAACTAGTAACTGTTCAGCTTAGTTCTCAACAAAACTATCTGTTTTTTGTAGCTTAGTCTACAAGACACAAAATATATGCTAACTAAACATATCAAAACTATGAAATAAATTCTCAGCGCAGGATACAATAAACATAATATGTTTATGATACTGTCAAATTCATATTAGGTACCGGTTTGCTTAGCCAAAACATTTATTAGAGCACTTTCCAAAGGAACGTAAAACCTTTCTCAAACATTCATCGAACCTACATACTAGATACCGAAAATGAACCCCGTTAATATATATATATATATATATATATATATATATATATATATATATATATTTTTGGTTTTGGTTTTTTCGCTCCTAAACCTTATGTGTTGTATTCCCATTACAAGCGATTAGACGAGTTCGTTTCGGGGGGGGGGAGGCTGGGAGTTGGGGGTTAAGGAATACTAACAATCGAAAACTTGAAATAGTTAGCTAATTAAAAGGCTATATATATATTTTTTTTTTAATTAGGGTGCGTCGACTGCTATGGTCAATGGCACCACATTGGCTATTACTCCCAAAGAAAAATCTCTTTTCTGAACTAACAGAAGTAAGTTATCTTCTGTATGTGATCTTCGTTAATTATTTTTGTATGGTTTTTATGACACATTTTTACTGAATAAATCAAAATTTCGGGGGGGGGGTTATGGAGCCCCCTCACGTATGGAGCCCTTATAAACCCCCGTGCTGAAGGGCGAGGGGGTGCTCCAGACACAAAGTTGCACGTATCGACCATAGTTTGTTATTTTGTAACGGAACACCGGATTTCATGTGTCCATAAAAATCTACATTGTGTTATGTACAGGTGGACGTTAAAATTTAAATAAATAATTGAGATATGCTGCAATTTTAGCTGAACAAAGCCTTGGTTTAAAATTATATATATTTTATAACCGACTTGTTTTATTTTTGCTCTTAGGACCTTCCGCAAGATTCTTATCACATTGATATCACTGTTTACTCGGTCCAGGCCAGTCATATCCTACTCTGCAAGAGAAACGAGAAAACTCAAGGCCTAGACTCACCAGGAAATTGTCGTTTAATGATCTTAACTAAATATTTTACCCGATACTCTGCTATATTTTTCTCTGCCAAGTTTGTGGCCCACTAATGTTTTAACCAGACTAAGGCCATTGGCTAAGGCATTTTGGCAGTAATCACACATTAAATACGAACTTCATCGCATCGTTACTGATTGTGAGTTCATAGTCCGATTTCCACTGTTTCGTTTTAAATGAAAATTTACAGAAGTCCAATCAAAGCAGGAGTGACACAATCCTACCACGTCTACAGTGACTCAGAAAACTGTTGCAATGATAGCTCTTGCTTACAAAATTTGAATACCACGCTGTTAGGAATGTGAGTAGGGTAATGAAACAAATATATATGGTTTTAACACATACTTAATAATTAGAAATGAATATAATAATAATTTTATAAGTATAAAGTATGAAGTATAAAAATAAATTCTTAAAAACATGGAAAATTTGCAACACTTTTGTGACTGAATTAAAACTATTAAAAAACGTTATAATTTAGTACTTTCTACGGTTTCCTTTTGCTTTAATTATGATCTGAATTCTATTTGGAATACTTTTCACTAGATTGTTTGAAAATAATTACGGGATATTGTTCTATACCGATTCGTTTCGCACACATAATTCTTCACTCGATTATGATGAATTTTCGCACTTTGCCAAATTTAGTTTTTTATGGAACGAAAAGTACTCAATAATATGTACATTAGGAGACCGAGGGGCCAATCTAACAAGGTAATTGACTGATTTTTAAACCATTCAACTTATTTTTGCAATGTGCTTTGGATCATTATTCTGTTGAAATATAATATCTTTATACATAATCTAAAACAAGGCAGTTGAGATGACTGTAAAATACTTAGATATTCCTTAAGGTTCATTTTCCTTCCTATTTTGGCAATCTGTCCAGCATTTTGGTCCTTTATGCACCCCAGACCATTTGACTGCCACCAGCAAATTTTCAAGTAGACTGAAATTTCTTGTTAGTAATGGAAGACCTAGGTTTTTTTTCCCAAAGCCAACATTGTCTTTCAGTCCCAAAACGGTTCATTTTTGTTTCGTCTGACCTCACAACTCTTTTCCAGTCATTAGTTGTCCAATTTTCATGATTACTACAAAATTGCAGTTTTTGTTGCCTGTGTTTTCTTGATGCAATGGCTTCTTGAGGTTTACCCTTGTCACATATCCCTGACTTATTAGTGTTCTTGGAATAGTTTCAGCAATAATGTGAAGCCCTATGTCCGTTTTAAGTCTATGTTGGCCTTGTACAGCAATGTCAAACTCGCCCATCCTAATCAGTCGAACCAGTAACATGCTGTTTCTTGCTAAAATATTTCTTGGTTGATCTCCAAGATGTTCCAAACAATGAAGAGGCTTTTTTATAACATATCTACTTACTGTAAAAAAATTCAAACCAACTCGAGCAGTTATTTTTCTCATCGAAGGGCTTTCATTCACCAAAAGCTTAATTGTTTATGTCAGAGAAAACTGAGTTCATCCTCATTTTTTTAATTTATCTGGCTGAAATATTATTTTTTATGTATGTTCTGCTTGGTAGTAACAATTTTAAATTGTTAACTTGACGCATTAAAACTTGACGAATTTCACTCTAAAACATCCCCCACAAAACTGTTACAATGAACCAAAAACGGAATTCCTACCCCTGAGAGTGCTAACATTGACTAATCCCCTCAAGATCCTTTTAGAATTATACCTCCTAGTCCCAATTAAATTATTTTGGCCCGGAGTAGTAAATATTATAGTGGTTTAATTTTGTTTTCTATAATATAACTTAACTTACATATCATTGCAACGGTTTTGTGAGTCACTGTATACTTCCAACATTTTTATAAAAGCTTTATGACAGACACCATATAATAAAAACTTCTTTCTCATTTCGCCTCCCTAGTTATACTTCTAGAGGCTGTTGCAGCTCAAACAGACGCATTTGAAAGAATGTTTTTTTCTATGGGTTGTTCTATGGGTTGACTGCATGAGAATTTTTGGCGTTAGCTACTAGACCATTGGGAGACTCACAAAGCAGTATTTACCATTGGGAGACTCACAAAGCAGTATTTACTTCAGAAAATGTTCTAAACCGCGCCGGATGTTTCAAATCCTTTCCTATCACCAGATTTCTTTCATGATTTCATATTTGCTGACTTTATCGTTCTGCCCTATAGTGGAATTATTTCTCGAGAGGAATTATTTAGTGAGTATTAATTCCGATGAATTACTGGCAATTACTGATAATTCCATTGCTCGAACAAACTGATCTAATCTGGTTGTATTCATGAGCACTTAAATGTAATTGGGTCGGGACCAAGGCAGTAAACCTTCTGGTCCATGAACCCGGAGGTTTCGTAGATTCGTATGCAAAAGAGCCAATCGCAGGAACCGTGTAATCTTAGCGTATTTATTTTTAATACTTATCCCCGGTGTGAAAAGTTTATTTATTTACGTTATTTTAAAAACGTTGTTGTGCTTTTTTGCTAAAACATTAATTACACAAACTCGTTTTACAGTTGAAAAATTAAAACTTAAATTCCTTCTCGATAGAAATCTCTAAGAAAAGCGAGATATTTGGTGCCTTCAAAGAAAGTTTAAATAAACCATGGTTTCTAAAGGCTTTTTGTAGCTCGTTCAATACCAATAACAAATAGTTGCTTCTTTCAAGGAAATAAAAGACCTTTGAGTTTGACGACTAAAAAGGAGCAGAACCTTGAATATACTTGAAAACTAACTGAATCCAGCCGAGGGAAGGAGCTAGATGCCCAAAACTTGTACCGTATGAAAGGAACGCAGTGTTGTGAACTCAAAATGTATGAAAAAATAAAGCCTGCATCTTTTTCATTTTTGATGAATTATTACATAGTCAAAAGCATGTTACGTTTAAAATGATGAAACCTAATCTATAAAGACCTTTTCTTCTTCTGAGGAAAAATTGACTTTTCATACGAAAGAAGTAACAGGAGGCATCGCCTAGTTTTTCTTTTTCGTCTTTAATAATCTCACAGTTTCAAGTTACAGTGAATAACACTATCATCTATGAAAAATTCAATGTCCGAATTTCCTAGCGGAGCAAAGGCGAACCCCTAGTCTGAAACCCCTCCTAGCTTGTTACCCATACATCATTCGTATTTGGAACATTGAATTTCAGTTGCATACTTTTTCTATCAGGTTTATGAATTAGCATTCCATTGAGTAAACATTCGCCCTTGCTATCCTGAAGCACTTTTAGAACTTTGACTTTGATTTCCGTACATCCTTCCCAGTTAATATACAGTTTTTATATTTATTGGTAGCATGAGCGTATTATAAGGGGGGATGGGATGAAGGAGCTGCACCCTCCCCGAAATTTCGATTTAATCTGTAAAAAAAAAAAAAAAAAACTCCCGGCCCCTCCCCCCGAAGAAATGTTCTATATACGCCCATGAGTGGTAGTATAAAATGGATATTTACTGGTAAGGAAGACTATATTGTTTATTTTTTTTTCTTGATATTTTCATAATAAAAAATCGTTCTCAAAAATATCGTAACAATATTCTTAATCTTTACAAGAATTTCGGCGCAGTTATATATTCTGCAGTATTATACATAATGCAGCTTTTGTGACTCGAAGAAAGAAATTCGGTTCCGCGTATGGGCTGTCTATTATCTGCGGGGTTTTTACTTATTTTCAGCGTCCTTTGAATGCTTTTTTTTTGTGCCGTACGAGCGGACAATGAGGTTATTGTGGTGTTGCCATTGTGGAGAGATCATTATTAAGGCTGGATGTGCTTCTTGCCTCTATGTTCCACCTCGGGTAGCGCCCGCTCTAATTATTTCTCTCACTGTATTGTTTGATTTTATATCTTTTTCTAGCTACGTCATGTGAAGAAATGACATGACGTAGCTAGTGAACTTGGTTCAAACCTAAAGAAGGAGTTTTTTTTTTTTTTTAAACTAACAGGGAATAACTTGGAAAATAAAATCTTGACTTTTCAGGACAGCTATTTACACAGAACTAAGAGAGAAAACACGGTATTTTATGAGATGACAAGAAACACACATCGTGATAAGTCGGAAACGATCAGGGCTGTAATCTAGAGACTTATTTACACTCAGGGGCGTATGCACGAAATAATTTGGGGGGGGGGGGCTGGGAGCATTTTGGGGTTTTGGAATCTAGAACTTGGAATATTTAGCCAACTAAAACGCTATTACACCAAAAAAAAAAAAAAAAGAAAAAAAAAGAAAAAAAAAAGCTTTTTCTTATTAAGTGATCTTATTTATTATTTATTTTACCGATTAAATCACAATTTGTGAAGGGGAGGGGCTGCAGTCTCATTTTGCTGATTTTCCCACTTAACCAGCTTATTCGCTGTGTCCATCTTTATTACTTTACGGTATAGATAATATTATATTGTCGGTCTTATGGTGAAATGGCGAACAGGCCCTGGACCACTCTCCACCAACCATCCTCTATTCACAGAATCATCTCTCCACGTGGTTGTGAGACCCGATCATTAAACAGAAAAAATAGGTTTACCTTAGAAAAGGGTAGTTAACATTCGAAAATCCGTCCCAAAAATTTGTATGTAAACGTTAAATTTAGATAAGTAATGGAGCTTAAATTAAACACTTTTATGGGGAATATAGATCTTTCCTTCCTTCTTTTTGTTTCTCTTTTTACGTTTATTTGTATAGTTTTAACTACGTTTTGTCAGTAGTATTTTATAGTATTTCTGGTTTATGTACTTCATAATACAATAATATTGTACGCATATATCACCTGAATGGACTCATGATCTCTGAAAGTTTTATGACTACAGAATGATATATAGCATTATTATCTTTGGAGTTTTGAATTAGGTTTAATAATAGTGCTATTTTTGTAATAAATCACTGGAACTAGAAATAGTCAGAGAAAAGAAATTTTAGAATTGCAGTAAGTCATGAAAACTGCTTCATTATATGTTAAAAATGAAAAAATGTTTAATGCTGGTAATTATGAAAACAGTGGAAGCACGCGAAAACAATATATATGTATATATATTTTTATTTTGTTATTATTTTTTTTTTACGGCGCACCGACATCTGGGCTATTAGGGCCGACATCCATAGTGCAGCGAGGAATTTTCTTAACAAGCCGTGAGATGAGAAAATTAGTTTTATTAATTAGTTAGTCACCAGACCACGATGAGACTCTTTACTATATATATATATATATATATATATATATATATATATATATATATACTACATATATATTTGTCAAATACCACTCACTGACCTATCATCGCCCAGCCCAAATCACTGGACAGAAAAATTTGAAATTTTGCACGGACACTCCCTTTAGGACTTAAACACTCTCTAAGAAAGTTTTTTTTTTTGATATTCGAATTTATAAGTATTTTTAGAGGTGTTTGAATTTTTAGTTGCTTTTAAAGAGAGCATGCACGTCTAGGCACTGCCTAAGTAAACACCTATAGATTGTATATATGATTTAGAACTGACGAAGACATAAACACGAGTGGAAAATGATTTGTACTGAATTGACTAGTAATACGGTAAGAATGGTTGTGTCGAGGGTCTGATAGGATTGGACAATACAGTAATTATTGATTGAACCCCTTCTTCAGTTCAATCACGGCTCTTTATTTGGTCAACTGAAATCAATCAAAATAAACTTACTTTCGTTTAATTGCCGTACAACGACAGATCTCTTCAATAGTTATTGTTGTTATTCTTTTAATAAGCGCTTAATTAGTTTCATGGCCTCGAAATGGTTTTAGATTTCATTGCCATAATATGTGTGAAACACTATACCGGTTTTAATGACGTGTAACCTCGTTGGCGTGCTTTTACAATCTCTTTGCAAAAATCGATAGACGTTAGACTTACAACGACAGATCTGTTTTACTTTATATATAATTTTTATAAGTCTGCATTCCTTATTAATAATTAGTTTGAAGGACTGGAAATGGTTTCGGATTTCATTACCATACGTGGGAAATACGATACTTGCTTACTTTAATCACGTGTGGCTTCTTTGGCGTGGCTTTCTAACCTCATTGCAGACATCGATAAAGGAGCTTATGATTGAAGGCAGACTTCCCTGATGTCGAGAGGAGTGGCTCCTGTCAAGGTTGTTCGACCACGTGGCTGCTTCTAGTACTCCACTCATTCATTTACACACTTCGACTCATATTTCATAGTACACATGGCTAATTAATCCCCAGAAAAATTTACTTAGACATTCAATTCAGTCGAAATCTCCTTCTATGCAACCATAATATCTTCCCTACCATGTCAAACTATCGAATATGCAATTCGGAGCAAACTAGAGAACTAACATATTCTATCCATTGACGAAGTTATATATTGAATATTGAAAGATGGTCTTCTTCGATACTTTATTTAAGGCATTAAAGGCTATTCTAAAGGGGTTAGAGTTGCGACAAGCTGTATCATGGGCGTATAAAAGGGGGGGTCTGCAGCCCCCCTCCCGAAATTTTGTTTTGGTGAGAACATTTCATGTAAAAAAAGCCTATAACAAAGAAAAATGTCTTCTACAATTACGCTGGTCTACTAGGTGTACAGAGGACCTTAAAACTCACCATTTTATACTACAATATTGAACATTTTCCCTACACCCCAGATGCCTAGGTACCCCCCTCCCCCCGAAATGATTTTCTATGTACGCCAGTGAGCTGTATCGTCCACAATCCAGGAGCAAAGACTCGAAAAAAGAGATTGTTCATAATCGATAGTTTGAAATGGTAGGGACGATATGATCTAATTAATTTTTGTGTGTGTGTGTTTAACGGCGTATCAACTATTGGCTAATAATGCCGGGCTATCTACAGGTTGCCACCCTTTTTAAATGCAACAGCACGTGGTTGGCCACCCATTAAGGTATTGGCCACGCCCGACGTTGCTTAACTTCGGCGATCAATGTTGGCTCTAATTAAATATTTGAAATGATGATGCTACTATTATTTGATAATATGACCATTGAAATGGAGGTTCTTGGTTCTGGGCAAAAGCTTCATTGAACTGACTTTGACAAATTGCATTGGTTGCCTAAGTTTAGCTTTTACCTCAACGGCAATTGGATACTTAGTAATCATTGATTTTATTTTTTTACTTGAAAATAGCTAATGTCAATTTATTTGAGAAATGTCTGGAGGTAAATCTGCTCCGTATTTCCACCACAATAATTTTATTAAATTCTCGTAAATAGTCAGATTTCGACCGTCTCGTTTTAGATGAAAATTGACAAAGTCCATTCGAAACAGGAGTGACACAATTCTCCTACAACATTACTTCCACCATTATTAAAAATGCTTTATGACAAATAATAATAAAAAAAAAAAAATCTTTCTCATTTTGCCTCCCTTGTTATACTTTTAGATAACATTTTATGCCTTTATGCGTATTACAATTAACGTAACGTACAAGATTAATACACGAAATGTTTAACATTAAGCCCGCATCTCTCGTTTTAATTGCATAGATATGACAAAATCCTTGTTAATTTGCAAATTCAATCTAGGATTTCGTTAAATCTTAATGTAGATTAATTTAAATAATGTGTTTGCGTCGATTGAGAATCTTCTGGAAAGTTTTTCAAGGCTAAAGAATTCATAACTCACAACTATTTTGCTAATCATTTTTATGATATTGATTTTTTTTTTTTTTTTTTTTTTTTTTTTTTTTTTTTTTTTTTTTTTTTTTTTTTTTTTTTTTTTTTTTTTGCGAGATAAGGTAAACCTTCTTCTCAATTTCGGCGGTTATTTTTAGGAATATTTATAGTAGAGGCATTGGAATGTTGTGGTTGAATGATTTCATATTTCCGATTTTTATCGTGTTTCCTCTAAAACCTAAGTATATATATATATATATATATATATATATATATATATATATATATATATATATATATATATACTGGGAATGGGTTCTGAAACGGAAAAGATTCCAAATAGTCGGCACTTACAGATTGCGTCATGAGGTCAACCTCGTGCATTAAAAGTCGATCACGCAGGAGCTGCTTAACAAAGCACTTTCATCAGAATTTGGGTAGTTTATATTGCATTCCTGAATAATTTGCTTAAAATTTCCTATATAAATAAGATGGAACTGCTCTTTTTCATTTGTAATGAGCAACTGTTTCAATTGTTAGTTTTGTAATTAATTTACTTCCAGTGTTTTGAGTATACATGGTACTAAAATACTTAATAAATACACGAAAACTTCACATTTTCGTTTTTTGATCTGAGCCAGGAACGGGAAACATCACCCCTAGTGGTAGAAGTGAGAAATAATATCAAGATAGAGGCGCTCTTACTGGCAGTTTTGCCAGCCTACGCTCCCCGGGCGAATTCTATTCAAACATAGTTCCCTCCTCCATTACATAAGTAAACACCCCCCCCCCCTTCTGATAGACCGATTTAGTTCATTTTTACAAAATTTTTTCTCATTAGATACCCAAGACCCCGTTACAATACAACCGAAATTGCGAGTCGTATGAGCAAATTAGTCATTTCGGTCCAAAGTAACCCCCGTCCCCCCACCCAATGAACGGATTTTGTTCATTTTTACAAAGTATTTTTCTCTTTAGATGGCTCCAACGAATACCAAGTTTCGTTGAAATATAACAAAAACTACGGATGGCATGGCCAAGTTACTGCTTTGGGTCCGGGGTAAACCCCCTCCCCTCCCCGTGGACCGATTTTGGGACGAACTCGTTCAATCATATGAACGATATTTACCGACTTTCGTGGCAAAAAACAAAACAAAGAATATATCATTTTCTGTGTCCACTAGGTAGGACCGATAAAGATTTGAAGACATTTTTTAAAAACATTTTTCCGTCACGAGTCCAACCTCGATGGCTACTTTCCTTCTAAAGTGCTAAAAAAAAAAACATAACAGCCATAGAGAGAAGATTGCAGAATGGCGTATATAGATAATTGAGTTATCTAGCTTGTTGGAAGGAGTGGGGAAGGACGCCTGCATCACCTACCGACCGGATGCAAGCTAGACAACTAATATAATTTCCAGACGATGGAATAAAACTCTCACTCACACCATGGATAGGGACTACGTAATTTAAAGGCGCTTCTGTAATTTTCTTATATAGTGAGAATATTTACCTATTTAGGGACTATTTTGTGGAGATAGAAAATCATTCAGCAGAATATTCATACGCCTATACTTTAACCGCTTAAGGAACACACCCGAGATATCTCGACTGTAGATCACGGACGTATATAGGAAATAATTTCGGGTGAGGGGGCGCTGAGACTATTTAGGGCTTATGGAAGAGTAACATTCTAGAACTTGAAATAGTATATGTTCAAGCGGCGCTAATGGCCATGATTTGTCGATGCGCCGTAAAAAAAAAAAAAAAAAAAAAAAAAAAAAAAAAAAGTATATGTTCAACTAAAACGCTAGTACACCCAAAAATCATTATTTCTTTAATAAGGGTTTTATGACACATTTTTTTCCGATGAAATCAAAATTTCGGAGGGGGAGGGGGTGCAGCCCACGCTACGCCCATGCTATAGATGCCGTTTCGATTTTCCCAAGAACTGGGTTACTCGGGTGCTGCCAAGTTTACAAATATTCAATACCATCGCCCGTAAAACTATTTTTTTTTAAATTATTATTACCTAGAATACAGTTTTGTATTACGTTTGGTTAGATTGTGTTTTTAAGCAGTTTTTGGAGGAATTTAGCTCTTGAGGTTGCACTCAGGAAAAAAACTTTTGAAAGATTTCTTCGAATACCCATCGATCCTACCTAATAGAAACCAAAAATGACACTAGCTTCGAGAGAGATAATAAGCTAAGGGAGATTGAATCCACTACCTCGGCATGGAAAACCTCATCTCAAGACACAAGGCGAGATGAGGTGGTTCTGTCGAGAATAATAACTGGACACGCCAATCTTACCCATGCTTACTTATTTAAAAGAGAGTCTAGGCCTGAATGCTCTGTTTGTGGAGAAGATATTAAAGTACGAAATCTCTTTTGGAATTAAGGTTTTTAAAAAGTTTTATTTAAGCAAGTTACATGAGATCGTACGTGAGGCTTGAGACGGGCGCGGGGACAGACTGGGGACTAAAGAGTGTGTCTGGAGAGGAGGGACCCTTATTTATGTTGGGATAGGATAGTGCTGAGTAGACAAGAGATAAACACTTGTAGTCCCATAACTTTATATTCACCGAACATATCTTCGATACAAATGCAAAGTATCGAATGTGAAAATCACCAGTTTCCAGAGTGAAAATACTTTTACTCATTACTTTGCTTTTGGACAGTCAAATAGTCGACAGATTCGACCTTTTGACAGTGCCTAGTTCCCTTTCACTGAGTGAAATAAGATTCGAGAGTTTGTCGTCCATCTGTCCAACAGCAATCGGTAAAGATTGAAAATAAAAAAAATGCGTTTTTTCACATTCGATACTTTGAATTTGCAACGACGATATTATATTCACCGAATGGAGAGCCTACGAAGCCGCTCGAAACCAACTGGACATTCATGTGATATACTTCAAGCCGATCATGAGTTAACCCAGCGAGCATTGAGTTTCTTGAGACCTACATGTTAGCTCTCATAAATTTCATTATAGTTCTATTATAGAATATAAGTAATTTAATCTACTATATATTTGTCAAATACCACTCACTCACTCACTCACTGACCTATCATCCCCCCGCCCAAACCACTCGACAGAAAATTTTGAAATTTTGCATGGACACTCCATATATAACGTAGGAACTCACTAAGAAAGGATTTTTCTGATATTCGAATTTTTAAGTATTTTTAGAGGGGTTTAAAGTTTGAGTTGGTTAGGGCATGCAAGCCCAGGCAGCAAGCGTTGCTAGGACGATAACAGAACAGTTGTTACCTTACATTATCTATTTCATAGTATTATTTTTAATTGAGGTTAATTTCAACTATGATAGCAGACCTTGAATTAATAGAAATAAACTGTGATTTTGTCCCTCATAGAGTTTACGCCCTGGTGATGATCCATCCGAGATAATTATATCCCGAACCACTTGACACAAAAATTTGAAATTTTGCACGGACAATACGTCTAGTGTGCAAACACTTGCTAAGAAAGATTTTTTTGATATTCAAATGTTTAAGTACTTTTAGGGGGGTTTGAATTATTAAGAAGTTCCTCATCGGCTCAAAAATGTTTTGATTTTGATAACATTTTCACAAAAATCTTTCTTCTCATTTAAAAGGTCAAGTTCATTAAACAGTTGAATCCGTTTACTGGAACATGGTTTTTCGAGCGAAATTTGTGCGAAAGATTCCTCAACGTAGGAAAACGAATGAAACCATTTTTTAAGCGAGTTCTGTAGCCATTTGCCAGAAAAATTGAAAGAAATACTTTCCAAAACTAATTTTCTGTTTGGGTATTCATAAACGAATTATATGAAAAAAAATTGTATGAATGGTGATACAAAGTTTTCGGATCTCAGTATATTTTCTAAAATATCTCGAAAACGGTTGGGAACTCGTAGTAAGTGGAAGGCGGCTATTCGAAAGGTTACTAAATTCTCTACAATAAGATTCTGTTGTAATGTTCGGTGGGGCGATGTCAATCGAAGAGATAAGTGCTTAAAACTTCAAATAGGTCGTGGGTTCGATTCCCACTAGGGGCGGTGGCTTTTCTTTCGAAAAAAAGAAAAGGCATCACCCCTATCCTGGCTAGAAAAGGGTGGTAACCTATAGATAACTCGTCCTAAAATTCGTAGTTAATAATAAATGGACGTTAAAATTTAAATAAATAAATAAAACTTCAAATTTGTTAGTTTTATGCTTTTCAACGTGCATTTGTCTCTGTTTACCTAACTTTTTAAGCGGTTGTTGTATTTTTTTTCCGTGCGGAAACAAGCACGGTTACCTCCACATTGTGTTCCCTGGGTAACTTTAAAGTCCGTGCAATAATAAGCTGTACAAAATTATGTAGTAGTGTTAATTTTGATCATATCTTATTTAACTCAATATAAAAAATACTTATCGGCCGTGGTGAAGCACGGGTATTCAGCTAGTTAGGGATAAAAGTGCAATGCAATTTGGACGCATGAAATGTTTTATTTAACCCTGGTTTTCCATATTCATGTATTTGCGTTTGTTCGTGCGTGCATGTGCATATGTGAATTTGCGCGCGCGCGTTTGTGTGTGTTTATATATAAAGGCATTATTAATAATATGAATTCGGTCAAAAGCGGTTAATATACCTATGAATATTTCAAATAAATATTTATCTAAACCAGTAAACTTTGTAAGTCACTACAACTTGAAAGCAACGATTAAAAAAGTAATTTATAAAACCAAAGTTCGTTTTCACTTAGGACGTAGGCTATTATTAGTGCCTTACTATTTATGATGGGCCTGCTTTAAATATGCAACCCAATCATTTTAAATATATCATGTGTTTCTAAATTCTTGATGCATTCGAAAATGTTTGTTTGACACTTCCGTTTCTCTATAAATTATTCTAAATGACAGTATATTGTGCAATGAATTAGTAGGACAGAGAAGGCAATTTCCTTGAATTAAGGCCATGGCGTTTATCCAAAACCAAAAAGTGAACGTCTCTGGGGTTGATAAGTCATTTACTTGGGTTACGTAATTTCTATGAGGGCTATTTATGAAAACAAACTCCAACCTTTGGGGCTCCACCTCGAACGCTCTTTAGGTTTTTGTAGTGACATATTTAATGTCCTTTACCTAAAAGGCTTAGGCAATGGCGTGATTTAGGATAGTAAGTAAGGAGAGAAAATAAGTACCATTATTCTTAGGAGAATAATATAATATCGAATTAATTCCATCGTGTATTAATCGAAGTTAAGGAAACTCAAAAAAGCGATGAGTTTCTACTTCTTTTCTGATTTTGTTTTTACAAGTAGTAAAATTTACAAGGAAAGACCCAAGGGAATGCATCTCCATGGAATCTTACATCGAATTACTTGCAAAGTATCTGTAGTGATTATAACAGTGATTCAGCGCACGTGCATAACTCATTAGCTTTTCTATTGGCTATTCGTTAAGGCAATTCTATTGGTTGTGGCTAGTAGTAAAATAACCTTTAACACTCAATCCAACTCAATCCAAAAATGAATAGAATTCTGCTAATTTTAGCGAGTTGAATTGACTAGAGTTTAGATATCTTCTTGAGCGAGCGGAAACGAATAGCACTTATGCTGTTAATGCGAAATAAATATAAATATGTTACCGGCCAAAAAATCGGTGAGGAGGCCCCTAAACTTCACAATAACATTGATTTTTATAGTATTAACCTTTTTATTAATAAATATTGCTTGCTGAAATATATTCTGCTTATTTTCATTTCTGCTTTACAAGCCAAATATATTACTTACAAATACGAGTTATCTAACGGGTAATTAGAAGCCATATTTTATAAATATAGTAGTCAAATAAAGTTACATTTAGTAGTGATTGCAGTGATTTTAAATACGTTTCATTACTATATTAACTTTTGATTACTATTTTTATATAATATGGTTTCTAACCCTAGATAACATGTAAAGAAGGAATAGATAACCTGCAAAGAACCTGTAAGCTAATCAGTAAGCACCAAAATCACTGGTTAAAATCACGACAGATACTTCAAAGTAACTGGATCTGGTCTTCGCAAACAGGCCCCAGAAAGCGTGTGTTGTCGATTACTGCTTTTCTTAAGATCATCTTAAGCCATATATTCAAAGAATAACTAGAAACTAGAAGAAAATAACTTAATTCTCATCCAGATGACCCTGGATTCTTGCAAGAGCAATTTGGGGAACATGTTAATAAATATTTCAGTATGAAAGCGCATGCAACAACGTAGCTTATAACATGCCGGAAACTTGGCTTGGACTAAAGCATATGCATGTCGACCCACATAGATCGGATGTGTGAGAATAGCCAACGGCGCTGCCTGCCAGAGGAAGGTATTTTTGTCCGGGTTGAGTCAACTCTCGTGTCTAGGGTTGCCGTAGGATTTGTCAGGAATTCCTTAGGCTGGACGAAAACAGAGAAAGGTGCTATGCGGTAAAGGCGGACTGCTCTCTAGAATGTGGGAACAAGCTTATATTTGGCTAAAAATACCAACCATTAGACAATGCCAAACAAAAATACAGCACTTACTATTTATGTCAAGACACAAAGGTTGGCGCTTAATCCAAGCATTGTTTACATTTCATATTTATTCTTCTTACGTCACTCATATTGCAACTTAAATATGAGTTATAAGTCTTTGTTTTCTTAACAAGAAGTAACATTTACTATGCTGAAAACCTCCAAGTCCAGAAAACCATAGCCACTCCGAAGTATTTTGACCCAACCTCCAGAACTCTTGGGGAATTCTGGAGAAACGTTTCCTAATTGAGTTGACATGGTATTAAGTATTACTCTTAATATGGAGTTAAAAATTCAACTTTTCTTTTTAACAAGTAGAAGTTAAACTCAAAATAATTTTTTTTTTATCTTACTTATTGTTTTTATTGAACATGAACTTTTTCATTAGGAAACATGTTTGATTAAGTTATTTTAAAACTTTTATCCAAATAAGTTTTTCCATAAAAGGTCACTAAAAACAATTATTCTAAAACTTATTCATAAAAAGCTTGTAGGAAAAAAAAAACTTTCAAAACTCCAAAAATGTATTGTGCATGTAGATTACAATTTTTTAAAATATAAGAATTGCTTTTAAAATAGAAAACTAACTTTTACAATATGAAATCAGTATGATATATTGATGGAATATAATGTAAATGTATTGAATATATACTTAATCATTATAGAGATATAGTGTACAACCTCATTACTCAACAACTTTTATTTATAACGACCAAAGGCAAAACAGCTGTTGTTCAACTCACTTTAATTTTTATTGTTCAAAAAGTTCCGGTGAATCTTTAACTTTTTTCAGAAAAACCGTTATCATAAAAGTCATTAAACATTTTATTGAGCAAACCATTTCTTAATAAGTTTGTTAACTTTTCAAAAAAGTTACTCCTCCAGAGTTTCACTACGGTTGTAGCCGCTCTACCTAATGTACTCCTAGAGCTACAGAATCTGGTCACCAGCAAGAAAGAAGCAAGCCCAATAGAACTTAAAAATAGCGCTCTGGAAACCATTCATAATCGCTACCCGAATAACGAGTGTCTACACATTTATACCGACGGATCATACATACCTGAAACTAAGGCTGCAGGGACTCGATCTTTTTGCAAACTCTTCCAACAATGCTCTGCAGTGGGAAAAAATGCAAGTAATTTCGAAGGGGAAATATGCGCAATCATCGAGGCTGTCATCAAAATAGTACAGTTAAACATAGAACCGAGCAAGGTCGTGTTCCTTGTTAAAAATATCCGAGCACATTAATAGGGGATGGAAAGGTCCGCCTTCAATGGGTCCCCAGCCACGTCGGTCTTCCAGGTAACGAGAAAGCCGACGAAATGGCCAAAAAGAGAGCAGACGAAGAGCAACCTGAGACTCTCCAATCCTTATAATTAGCAAGAAGCCAAATTGAGACCGAAATATCCAGGCACATTAAGGAACTCCTAAAAAGCTTCAGCACAGGAAAAATGTGGGAGAACGTAGCAACCCCAGGTCACATCCCTGACGATCTGAGGAGAAGCAAAGCTGTTGCAAGATTCCGCCTGGAACCTGGACACGACTACCTGCAGGCCCATCTCTATCGCCTTGGCATAGGAGACTCGGACATTTCCCGAGGATATAATATTAAATGATACAGACAATATGTAAAAGATTAAGTTCGAGTGAAAAGCAGTATATGAATGTACGGGGCTTTTCAAATATATGTGGTGCAAAAGGTTTACACTTGTCCTGTGTTAGAGTGATTGGTCGGCAGTTAATCAGCTTGCCGCTCTATTGAGTTCGCGTTCATTATTTCCTCAAGTTAATCGGATTTAGGGTATTGGATTTAGCAATTTGTTTTCAATCGATTAGTTTCCTTCCTCCCCATTACAGTTCGATGCTCCGATTTATGTTTTGGGAATAGCACACGCCCAAGTGGCATGCCGCACTGTACGACCGATCATGCCGAATAGCAAACTACCTTGAGGTCGGTCAGTGACATTACGGCCTTTTGATGCATAATCAATTCGAGGCTATTGAGCTGGCCCATTGGAATTTATTACCATACACGGGACTATAAATCAGAGCGTTTAAAATTAGATTTTTTACCAAACGCATAAAGGAATTATATTTTTTTGGAGGAAGAATATAATGTGACGATAGATTACGTTTTTATGAGCAGCCTTCTTTACCAATAGAATATGTAGTCCTTGTAAATATCTCGGAATACATATAGGGGAAGGTGTTATACCTTTGACCACTTTGCACAATTTAATTTTTTTTAGCTTGAATATTAAGGCTAAATTCATTTTTTTTATTTCATTATAATTAGCATTCTATTGCTTATCATATTTAATTTTTTCAAGGTTCTAGCTTTCCCTATTTGGTCCCTATTTGACATTTTCCTTGCCTTCGCTTTTGGATGAGGCCTTACAACTTCAGGTGTAACGATAAGGGGCGATAGGTTCGAACTGCTACACTGGGGATTGATAAAGTCAGTTTGAACTTATTTCATTTATTATTTTTTAAATTCTTTGAACAATCGAAGCAACCAATATTAATTATTTTTTTTAAATTGTACCAGAAGAACATAAAAGTTGAATTATGAAAAAATTACTCAGGTGTGTTGTACCTTTGACCTGGTCAAAGGAACAACAACTAGTCGTGGTCAGAGGTACAACTCCCTGGTAGTGCAAATTAAAAAGCATGCTACAAATTTTAGGACTAAGATAAATTAATTCCAGAAGCTACACCATATTTCTTATTGTAATAGCTACTCTGTCAAATGATTTCCATCTAAAAAAAAAGACATTTTTATGATAAAAATGGATAATATTTTTTGCAAGAATCCTCTTTGACCTGAATAATCCAAAGTAGGTTACACAAGCCCTCTAGTGAAGGAGCTAAGCACTAATTACACCAAAATTTATAAAATGTTGCTACAGCCTCGGTGGTCAAAGGTACAATATGGTCAGAGGTACAACACCTTCCCCTATATATATATATATATATATATATATATATATATATATATATATATATATATAAATCCGTAACAGGCCACAAGGCCCTGAGGGGCAGATACTCTCGATGTATCTGCTTCATTACCATACGGCACACTAGGGAGATAGTGTGGTCAGCACTATGCTCCGGCCGCCTGATTATCCCCTTTGCTGCTTCGACTGCTAGGGTCATTAGCAGGGTTGGCCTAGGGACGGTCAGGGAGGCCGAATCCAATCCACGAACGAAGACACTCGGGATTTGAACTCAGGTCCTCCAGCATATTAGTTAGTCCAGTGCTCTAACACTGAGCTAACCTCGCCCCATGTGTGTGTGTGTGTGTGTGTGTGTGTGTGTGTGTGTGTGTGTGTGTGTGTTTGTGTGTGTGTCTATATATATATATATATATATATATATATATATACACACACATACATAATTCAGTAATAATAATAAGCTTCTAAAGATGTTAAATATGTGTATAACATTTTAACATGAGTATGAAGTGGTGTTACACAATTAAAGAAACAACTACAACTTACGAGAAAGCATACCCGCGAAGAAAGGATGAACTGAGCCTTATGGAGCTCTACTTTTTAATTCAGCCACTAATCATTGCTCATATAT
Organism: Gonocerus acuteangulatus; assembly: GCA_946811695.1. Taxonomy (NCBI): domain Eukaryota; kingdom Metazoa; phylum Arthropoda; class Insecta; order Hemiptera; family Coreidae; genus Gonocerus; species Gonocerus acuteangulatus. The sequence goes on along the minus strand of OX328126.1, from coordinate 39,839,801 downwards.
ATATCATCTGGAGTGATATTTTTTATAATTAATTTATTTAAATTTTAACGTCCATTTATTATTAACTACGAATTTTAGGACGGGTAATCTATAGGTTGCCATCCTTTTCCAGCCAGGATAGGGGTGATGCCTTTTCTTTTTTCTAAAGAAAAGCCACCACCCCATAGTGGGAATCGAACCCACGACCTTTGGCACGATGTGTTAAGTGCTCATGCCTTAACCCTTGATATTAGTTGGAAATAAAAACTCATTTTTATTTTTAAATTTAGTTTTTGCACTTTCCTCCGAAGGAAAGTAGCTATTGAGGTTGCACTCATGATGGAAGTTTTCAAAAATGTCTTCAAATCTTTATCGATCCTACCTAGTAGTCACCAAAAATGACCCCCGTTAAAATTTATATATATATATATATATATATATATATATATATACACGTATACCAACATGTATATATATATATATATATATATATATATATATATACATGTGTCTGTGTGTGTGTGTGTGTGTGTGTGTGTGCGCGTGTGTGTTTGTGTGTGTGTCTGTTAACACGATAGCGGCCAGAGTTTTTGTTTTTTTTTTTGTCACGAAACTTGGTATGTAGGGTTCAATATGTATCCTGTTCCTGCGTCAGATCAAAAGACGAAAATATAAAGTTTTTTTGTGTTTATTAAGTAGTGTAGTAGGTACCATGTGTAAACATAACTCTGGAAGCAGATTAATTACCAAATTAATAATTGTTCGGAGGCGAGGTTAGCTCAATGGTAGAGCACTGGACTAATAAGTTGTAGGACCCGAGTTGAAATCCCGAGCAAACATTAAAGATTTTTTCTTCTAGTGTCTGTCTTCGTTCATGGGTTAAACTCGGTCTCCCTGACCGTCCCTAGGCCAATCTAGCCTTTAAAAAAGTTATCCATGGGTACCTTAGTGCTAATGACTCTAGCAGTCGAAGCAGCCAAGGGGAAAATCAGGCGGCCGGAGCATAGTACTGACCACACTATCTCCCTAGTGTGCCGTATGGTCATGAATCAGATACCTCTATAGTATCTGCCCCTCAGGGCCCTCGAGGCCTGTTACGGGACTGATTTTTATTTTTTTATTTTTTTTTTTTTTTAAAGATATGAACAGTTACTCATTACAAAATTAAAAGAGAAGTATTCATGTTTTTATTTAATTTATATAGGATATTTTAAGCAAATTATTCTGGAAAGCAGTCTATACTTCCCAAAATCGGAGGAAAGTGCTTAGTTATGCAGCTCCTGCGTGACGGACGTTTATTAACTGGCATGACTGAACTTTGACTATTTCCACACTATATTTTATTTGTGAGTTTTCAATTATTAGGCCATTGCCATTTATAACCATTGTGAGTTACCCGGGTCACGAGTTTACTGAGACTTAAAACATAGCTCGCTCACGTATACACAAATCCACTATCAACAAAAAAAGTAAAAAGTCTCTTGGTTTTGTGTTGCTGTCGGTCTGACGCGCATTGAGGTATTTCTTGTAGAGGACCACTATTGGATCAATCTCACTAAGAACTAGTTGTGGTTTGTGGTTGTGGCTTTAGAGTTCCCACTGGAAGTGCTCTGTTATAACTGGGCCATTATTTTCGACTAATGGAGGAGGCCAACTTTTACCCTTGATTTTTGAAGAAAACATTTGTATTTGAACTTACTTGAGTCTTGATTTCTGATTTTTGGTCAAGTTTGTCCTTTTAAAATAATAATTCTTGGCAGAGAAATGTGTTTGTTGCTAGACAGAAACATATTTCCGCCAAGATTTGAAGATATTATTAGTAACAGAGGCCACTTTTTTCCTGAGCAAACCAAGAGAACACTATTGTACAGTTCGGCTTCACTATGCTAAATTTTGTTCTCTTATTACAAATAAATAAATCTACTGTCACCAAATTAAAAGACTTTCACGATACTGTGAAAGAACTCTCTGCAATCTTCAACTCATTTCCTCATTATTAAAAGTCCGTCTCGCAGAACCGCGTCATCTTAGCGCGGTTCCGTTCTTATCCCTAGTGTCATTTGAAAAGCTTAGAATAGAAATAAACCTCTTTTTTTCCTTTTTTTTATATCTCGTGAAAATTGTCAACTTCCACTCGAATAGAAGTGATATCAAGGCTTCAGGGAAAATGAAAGTAGCTAACTTAAACAGAAGCGGGGGAAAAAAAATGTGTTTTGATTTTGAGCAGGAGTGAATAATGTAATATATTTTTTGATTTGATTGTAATATAATAATTTGTTTTGAGTAAACAGTGAATAATGTAATTAACTTGCAAAATTCACATCCCCATAGCAGAACTACGAGCGACAGTGCAACATTGTCGCAGAAAGACGACAAGGCCTGCAGAAAGATCAGCCTGACCGATTATTTTTTGTAGAAAGATTTTCTGTAGAAAGTCAAGAAAACTATTTTCTGTAGAAAAAGTCTCCATTCCACGAACAATAACCAACGCTACAAACGTCAAGCATTATGTAAAGGAAAGAATGCTGCTCTGCTAAGTCGATATTCAGTGTATCGATCGTGAGAAACTACGCATTCCATAGAATAACCCAATTACCAAAGTGTTCATATTACACGCACCTAGAACCGCATGGGGCTGCAGAAAAGTGGGTTTTTCAACCTCCGTTGCAGAAAGATTAAAAAGGTTCTGCTTTGTGGATTCACACAAGGGCAGGAAAAAGTCCAACAACAATTTCTAAAATTAAGGCTCACATTTCTCCGGCTTGTTTGGAAACTCATAAACAAATAGCTGTTGACGTTGAAAATGTTTACATTAGCTTGTAAAAAATAATACTGTTTTCCGGTGGACGGTTTCTCCTGGTCAAATTGACCTATTGTGTAGGGCAAATTTCAGAGGCACACACACAAACACGTGCATATATATAATATAGGTTTCTTCCTGAGCTCTGGGTAATGCAAGATAAACAGTAAGTCGGCACTTTTGTATTGCTCCTAGGGTTTCGTATAACCAATGTGCTCTCTCTCTAAAGGCAAGGCGCTTTGGCTTCGCAATAATGTGCTCTCTCCCTAAAGGCAAGGCGCTTTGGCTTCGCTATAATGTGCCCTCTCCCTAAAGGCAAGGCGCTTTGGCTTCGCAATAATGTGCTCTCTCCCTAATGGCAAGGCGCTTTGGCTTCGCAATAATGTGCTCTCTCCCTAAAGGCAAGGCGCTTTGGCTTAGCAATAATGTGCTCTCTCCCTAAAGGCAAGACCGCTTTGGCTTCGCAATAATGTGCTCTCTCCCTAAAGGCAAGGCGCTTTGGCTTCGCAATAATGTGCTCTCACCCTAAAGGCTTTGGCTTCGCAATGATGTGCTCTCTCCCTAAAGGCTTTGGCTTCGTAATAATGTGCTCTCTCCCTAAAGGCTTTGGCTTCGCAATAATGTGCTCTCTCCCTAAAGGCTTTGGCTTCGCAATAATATGCTCTCTCCCTAAAGGCATTGGCTTCGCAATAATGTGCCCTCTCCCTAAAGGCTTTGGCTTCGCAATAATGTGCTCTCTCCCTAAAGGCTTTGGCTTCGCAATAATGTGCTCTCTCACTAAAGGCTTTGGCTTCGCAATAATCTATACGTACAAGGGATATACTATTTATATTCGTAAAGAACCTTGCGATAATCAATACAGGAAATTGGTTGCAACCTCCCGTACAGATAAAACTATTCGGTTCATGAAGGTCAGCTTATCAGTGTAATTAACATTATTTGTGGTTTGTATACAGTTTTACTAAAAGATTCCTTCTCTAGCTTATACCCTTTTCGAAAAGTCCGTTTCGGGAAAGCTGCATAAATAACCTAAATAAATAAAACATATTTTTTTTCTCTTTTATATTTGTAATGAAAAGCTGACTCAATTATTGTTTATTAAATTAAAATTCTCCCACTAGGGGTGGTGGCTTTTCTTTCGAAAAAAAAGAAAAGGCATAACCCCTATCCTGGCTAGAAAAGGGTGGTAACCTATAGATAACCCGTCCTAAAATTCATAGTTAATAAACGGACGTTAAAATTTAAATTAAATTAATTAGAATTCTTCCGGAGTGTTGTATGCATTACTTAAATAAATACACTAAACCTTCACTGTGTCATCTGTATTATGATCTTGATTTATAATAAAGTCGTCTACATGTAAAAAAAAAATCCGTCACGCAGGAGCTGCGTAAGCACTTTCCTGTGAATTTGGGTGGTGTAGGCTGCATTCCTGAATAATTTGCTTAAAATACCCTATAAAAATAAAATAAAAACATAAATAATTCTGCTCTTTTACATTTCCAATGAGAAACTCAATCAAATTATTTTAATTACCAACTTTTTAAATAATTTCCTTGCAGAGTTTTGTGTATACTTGGTACTAAACTACTTAATAAATACACAAAAACCTCACATTTTTAGCACTTTCCTCCGAAGGAAAGTAGCTATTGAGGTTGGACTCATGACGGAAGTTTTGATATTTTGATATTTATTTATTAAGAGTTTCGCAACTTTTGGCGACTTGCTCTTTAACATACATCACGATATTACAAAATACTTTTTGCACATTGTATATATAACAAGTCAGTACATTTTATGAGGATAGCTAGTACATTAGTGAGCTAATTAATAATAACAATAACATGTTTTATATAATATATTTCACAATAACAATACGGTAATATGATAGATATTAAATAGAGTGTGAAGAGGGGAAAAAAAAAAAAAAAAAAAAAAAAAAAGTGGGGGGAGGGTAGAAGAGGTAAGATTATATTGGAGATAGGGCTTTATATTTAAATGTAGGTTAATTAACTTAATTTCTTAAAAATGTAAATGATTTTATAAAGGCTATTTCGTTCATTATTTTAAATTAACTTTAGGAGGTAAATTGGAGATAAGGCTAGATTTTTGAATATAGGTTAGTTGTCTTTAAGTGAGTTAGTATGGTGTTAATATGTGGACTATTTTCGGCAAGTAAGTCGTGTAAGTCATGAGGAATTGTTAGGTAGTCTCGTAATCTGCAGTCAGTAAGTATGTGTTTAACTGTTAATGTCTCGTTACAACATGCGCATACAGGTCTGTCTTGTCGTTCCATTAGATAGGAGTGCGTTAGTAAACTGTGTCCTAAGCGAAGCCTTGTAATAATAACTTGGTCTCGTCTTGTTAGGTTTTCTCTTGACCAGGGTATTATTGTATTTTTTATTTCCCGCAGTTTGCTTTGAGAGTTAGTCCATTCTGTCTGCCAGTCGTTTACTGTCTTATTTTCAGCTAGTTTGCATAGGTCAGTTGCTGTCATTTTGTTCAGGTCAGGTGTAGGTCTTTGAGTTGCAGTTTTCGCTAGTAAGTCTACTGTAGTGCTCTGTGAAATCCCTTCATGTCCAGGTAACCAAAACATAGTGATATGTCTGTTCTTTGTTTGTAGTTGGAATAAATGTGTAAAAATCTCTATGACAATAGGGTGTGTGCTGTAAATGTTTGTCATTGAGTGTAAGGAGCTTAATGAGTCAGTGCATATTGTTATGTCGTTCGTGTCTGTATCTTCAATGTTTTTGAGTGCTAAAAGGATTGCGTGTAGTTCTGCTGTGTAAACAGTAGTGTGATCGGGTAATCTTATGTGATAGGATTCGTTTCTTGTGATGGCGGCAGCGCCAGTCCCGTAGTTAGTTTTTGATCCGTCCGTAAATATGTACTGAGTGTTGTTATTTTGCCTGAACAGGGAGTTGAATACGTTTTTGTAGTGTGTCGAAGAAGTTGGGTCTGATTTTTTTGTATTTTGTCAGTGTTAAGTCTAGTTTAAGGTTTTTCAGTCGCCATGGAGGTATCTCAGTAATGTTATTTGTGTGAACAGGTGTTTGGAAGAGAGTTAGGTCGCTGTGATTGTCTTCAGTTCGTAATGAGAGTGGCTTTTGCTTAACGTTTCTTTCGGTGTATTTTTCGGAGTATTGGTTATATAAAAACTCAGTGACGCATGGCGTTCCAATAGCTTTACATTTCAATACGAATTTATTACATATCATTCGACGTCTGTACTGCAGTGGAGGTTCACCAGTTTCGGCACATAAGCTTTCTGCTGGGCTAGATCTAAATGCACCGCTGACAATTCTTAGTGCTGTGTTCTGTATTGTGTCAAGTAGTTTCAAGGTGGTTGGGCTGGCAGAAGAATAAGCTATACATCCGTAATCGAGAAGCGATCTGGTAAAAGACCGGTACAGAGTAAGCATCGTAAATTTGTCAGCTCCCCATTTTGTGCTACTGAGAACTCTCAAAAAATTCAAAGATTTTTTGGATTTTTTAAGGAGCTCTTTCAAATGGGGCAACCACGTTAATTTTTTGTCCAGTGTTAGTCCGAGGAATTTGAGTGTTTCTGTATGTTGAATGTGTGTTTGATGTACTGTAAGGTGGGGGGCTGGAAGATTTCTTTTCCTTGTAAAAACAATATATTTTGTTTTGTCTCTGGAAAACCTGAAACCCGTTTTACCACTCCACTTTTAGCACTTTCCTCCGAAGGAAAGTAGCTATTGAGGTTGGACTCATGACGGAATTTTTGAAAAATTTCTTCAAATCTTTATCGATCCTACCTAGTAGACACCGAAAATGACCCCCGTTAAAATTTATATATATCTATATATATATATATATATATATATATATATATATATATATATATATATATATATATATGCATATATATATATATATATATGTGTCTGTTAACACGATAGCGGCCAGAGTATTTGTTTTTTCGTCACGAAACTTGGTATATAGCATTCAATTAGCAAACGATTGAACGAGTTCGTTAACCACCAAAGTCGGTCCACCGGAAGGGGGGGTTTACCCTGAACCCAAAACACTAATTTGACTATGTCAGCCGTAATATTTGTTATATTTCAACGAAACTTGGTATTCGTAGTGGTAATATAGAGAGAAAAGTGAGATATAAAAATGAACTAAATCGGTTCATTAGAAGGGGGGGGTTTACTCCGGACCCACAATACCAATTCGCCACTACCAGCCGTGATTTTTGGTATATTTCGACGAAACTCGGTATTCGTAGTGGTAATCTACAGGTAAATATGTGTTGTAAAAATAAACTAAATCGGTTCATTAGAAGGGGGGGTTTACTCGTGACCCAAATTCTTAATATACTCATACCGGTCGTAATTTCTGCTGTATTGTAACGAAACGCGGTATACGTCGTGGGTAACTCATGAGAAAGAAGTGTTGTAGAAATGAGCTGAATCGGTCAATCGGAAAGCGGGGGTTTAATTTGTAATATATTTCAATAGAAAAGCCCGTCAGACGTAGGTTCACAAAGCCGCCGCAAGGAGCGCTTTCTACCACTAGAGTGACTGTATCCTGTTCCTGCGTTAGATCAAAATACGATAATATGAGGTTTTTTGTATTTATTACGAAGTGTAATAGGTACCATGTGTAAACATAACTCTGGAAGCAAATTATTAATTGATCAGTTACTCATTACAAATTTAAAAGAGAACTATTCATGTTTTTATTTTATTTATGTAGGATATTTTAAGCAAATTGTTCTGGAAAGCAATCTACACTACCCAAATTCTGAGGAAAGTGCTTAGTTATGCAGCTCCTGCGTGACGGACTTTTCTAATTCTGTAAGTGTACTTTGTATGTGTTGTTCAGCGGTGTGAATTCGTTTGGATGAGCTGTATATAAGTAGATCGTCAGCATACATGCAAAATTTTACTCCTGGGGTGATACACTGATGGACAGAATTCATAGCAATATTGAATAAGGTTGTGCTCAGAACACCTCCTTGGGGCACTCCATTTTCTTGAACAAAGACATCCGAAAGAGTGGTACCTACCCTCACTCTGAATTTTCTTTGAGATAAATAGTTACTGAGGTACTGCAGTATTTTGCCCTGGACACCCCAATCTACCAGCTGTGATATGATAAGCCTTCTCCATACGGTGTCGTAGGCTTTCTCTAGATCTAGGGAGACGGCTAGCAAAGATTCTTTGTTTAAGAAAGCGTTCAATATGTCGCTTTCTACTTTGGCGATATGGTGCATTGTGGAATGTTGATTTCTAAAACCACACTGGTAGGGTGACAGTAATTTATTTGCTTCTAAAAACCATAACAGTCTTTTATTTACTATCTTTTCAAGTAGTTTGCAACCAGAGTTTGTCAATGAAATCGGACGGTAGCTAGTGGGTAAGTCACCGTCTTTACCTGGTTTTAAGATAGGTACCACTATACTCTCATTCCAGAAAAGAGGATAGTTACCACTCTGGAAGATTTCGTTGTAAATGTCTAGAAGGGTTTTGAATGAAATGCTGGGTAAATGTTTAATCATTTCATAAGTAATTCTGTCAGGTCCAGGAGAACTTGAGTGTACAGTAGATAATGCAAGTCTGAGTTCGTCTACGGTTATTGGGTCATTTAAGGGGTGATCGTAATTGTGGTTTATTGGTATCAATGTATTGTCATTCTGTAATTTGTGTTGCAGGAATTCTGCTGTATAATTATGATTGCTAGATATTGAGGCGAAATGATTCCCTAGGATATTGCTGATGTTTGTCTGGTCGGTTATGATGGAGTTGTTAACTTTGAGTCCAGGTATCGGTGGTTTGTATTTTTTATGTCTTATTTGATTTATTTTAGTCCATATGTCATGTTGTGAAGTGTGTCTGTTAATATTTGATAAAAAGTCCACCCAGCATTTCCTTTTACTATTCCTTATTGTCCATTGTGCTTTTGCTTTTTTATGTTTATAATTTTGGAGGTTTATATCGGATGGATTTCTATTGAATAAATTGAGTGCTTTCCTTCTATCCTTCACGGCCTGCCTACATTCATCATTCCACCAAGGAACGGGTGGTTTTTTATAGTTTTCTGTTGTTTGTGGAATGGTGAGATCAGCAGCTGAAATAATTAAATTGTTTAGTTCTTGTATGGTGTTTACTTGTGTGTTTTTAAGTTTGTCTGTTATAATGTCCTTGTATGAGTCCCAATCTGCTTTTTTCGTGTTATACCTTTTAGCAGAATTAAAGCTGGGAGGAGGTGTTGATTGTTTAATGTGGATTGGGAAGTGATCGCTACCGTGAGGATCTCGATCCACATCCCATGTGAAGCGAGTGTATAATGACGGGGTGCATAATGACACGTCTATGTGTGATAGTGTACCTGTTCTTGTGCATAAGTGTGTTGGTCTGTCAGTGTTAAGGGATAGCAAGTCAAATTGTTCAAATATGTGTTGAAGTTGTGTCCCTTTGCTATTATTTCTGGATGAATGCCACATAAGGCTTAAGGCGTTCATATCTCCTAAAAATAGCAAAGGACTTGGTAACTGACTGAGTAGATTCCGTATTTCCTGAGTATCTAATGGTTCGTTAGGTGGAAGATAAACAGAACAGACCGTGAGACGAGAAGGGAGGTGAACTGAGACAGCTACCGCCTGAATAGTAGTTCTCAATGAAATAGCTTCACTGTGAATGCTATCAGCTACGAATATTGCTACTCCACCACATGCCCTACCACCCAGGGAGTAATCTCTTCTATAGAGTTTGTAGCCATGTAAGCTGGCAGTCTTACCGGGTTGTAAGTGTGTTTCCTGTAAAGCCAGGATTTCTATTTGGTTACAGTGTAAAAGAGACCTCAGATCACCTAAATGCCTGAAAAATCCGTTTATGTTCCATTGCAGTACAGACATGAGAGTATATATGTTTGAATTGGAAAACTCTAATATTCTGCAGCGAAAGATTGTGATTTATGGCCAAAAATGAGACTGAATCGCTTTGGTTTGGGTAATTAATAGAGAAGAGTGCAGAAATATGGTTATTTCCGTATGGCCTGATTAGGGCAGATAGATTTACTCTTAAAAAGGAGATAAAGGGAGAGCTATTGATTGTGCTTTGATAGATCATACTAAATAGGAAGGGGGTTTTAAGACGAAGAGTGAGAAAAGAGAAAAACAAAAAGAAAATAAATAAAAAATAAAATGAATAAATAAATCAAAATACATAAGTACATTAAGTTTACCGTCTTTTAGGCCTATCATACTCTATTTTTTTTCCCTTGTGTCCTTTCCTGGGGGTTCTGATGGTATTTCCACTTCGATTTTCTTCCTCTTCTTCTTCTTCTTCTTCTTCATTTTCTGCTTCTCTATGTGTGTCTTTCCGAAGATTTGTTGAGGATGGCTTTTTCTTTTCTGTCTTCGTCTTGTCAAACTCTCGTTCTATTGGCTGAGGTTCTTGTGTTTTCTTCTTCTCGTCGTCTGGTTTCGTTTGAAGTTCTGGGGGCGAGGTATTTTCTTTATTTGCTATGTGATTAGTGATGAGGTTTTCTAGTAATTCAATTCTTTGAGTCATCAGCATCATCATATGGGTTAAGATTTTGATTTCGTCTGATTTGGCGGGATTTTCGGCGGCTACTTGGGCGTAAGATTCTTTCCCGATTACGATTTTTTTTCGCTTCCTTGTAATTGAGTTTCTGAAGCGCCATGATCTTCTTGATTTCGAATTCCTGTGCGTAAATTGGACAGTATTTAACAGAAGTTCGATGGTCACCATCGCATAGGACGCACTTTGTTGTTGTGCATTCGTTTTCGTGCAGCGGTTGAGCACATTTTCTGCAAACGGGGTCCTTTTTACATGTAGCCTTATGGTGCCCAAGACATCCGCATCTGTAGCATATTAGAGGCGGAGGTACATAAAGTCGGAGAGGTACTGCTATGTATCCGATATAGATCCTCTCCGGGAGTCTAGGGGTACAGAAAGTCGCAATAAATAGAGAGGAGGTGTTATTTCCAATTCTTTTTATTTTTAGCACGTTTTGCTCAGACACTTCCTTGTGGATTTCTTCTTCGGTAAATCCACGTAGATCACTACAATAGAACACACCTTTTGATTGATTCAGGGTTCTATGAGGAAGGACGCTAATTCTGACGTTTTGGAAGGTTTTAGCGGCTAAAAGTTGTTCGCAGATGCGAGGATTTGTACAGTGCACGAATAGGCTGCCGCTTTTTTTTAATTTCTTGACACTGATCTCTTTTGAAAAAGAAGAAATCCACTTGTTGGTCTGGAAGGGGCTTACATCGTTAAATGTTTTCCCGTTTTCTTCAATTTTTATAATTAAATATTGTGGAGTTATTTTTCCCCGACAGTTAGGTTCTGGGCTGTAACGCACATTTTCTTCGAAATTCTCCATAGTTTTAAAATATTTAAATTGCAGAATTGTTGTTCGGTACAGGAGGATCGTAAACCGATTTAAGGCGCAATAAAATATTACCTGGAAAGAATTCCTCAGCAGGTGTGGGTACCTTTCTGGCGAGTACAAAGGAGGGTCACTTTGGGCCACCGAGCTTGCACCGGATTAGTGTTGACCTACTTAAGACACTTAAGCCTTCAATGAAGCCGCTTCTTCTCGACCAAAGCTGGCGCTAGACTGTCCAAACACAAACAAACAAAGGCACACAGGTACACGGCTTAAAACGGACCCAGGAGAGATGTTCACCCGACCAAGTCTAGACCTGAACTCCGGAAGTTTTGAAAAATTTCTTCAAATCTTTATCGATCCTACCTAGTGGACACCGAAAATGACCCCCGTTAAAATTTATATATATATATATGTGTGTGTCTGTTAACACGATAGCGGCCAGAGTTTTTGTTTTTTCGTCACGAAACTTGGTATATAGCATTCAATTAGCAAACGATTGAACGAGTTCGTTAACCACCAAAGTCAGTCCACCGGAAGGAGGGGTTTACCCAAAACACTAATTAGACTATGTCAGCCGTAATATTTGTTATATTTCAACGAAACTTGGTTTTCGTAGTGGTAATATAGAGAAAAGTGAGATATAAAAATGAACTAAATCGGTTCATTAGAAGGGGGGGTTTACTCCGGACCCACAATACCAATTCGCCACTACCAGCCGTGATTTTTGGTATATTTCGACGAAACTCGGTATTCTTAGTGGCAATCTACAAGTAAATATGTGTTGTAAAAATAAACTAAATCGGTTCATTAGAAGGGGGGTTTACTCCGGACCCAAATTCCTAATATACCGGTCGTAACTTCATACCGGTCGTAATTTCTGCTGTATTGTAACGAAACGCGGTATACGTCGTGGATAACTCATGAGAAAGAAGTGTTGTAAAAATGAGCTGAATCGGTCAATCGGAAAGCGGGGGTTTAATTTGTAATATATTCAATACAAAAGCCCGCCAGACGTAGGTTCACAAAGCCGCCGCAAGGAGCGCTTTCTACCACTAGAGTGACTGTATCATGTTCCTGCGTTAGATCAAAATACGATAATATGAGGTTTTTTTGTATTTATTACGTAGTGTAGTAGGTACCATGTATAAACATAACTCTGGAAGCAAATTAATAATTGATCAGTTAGTTACTCATTACAAATTTAAAAGAGAACTATTCATGTTTTTATTTTATTTATGTAGGATATTATAAGCAAATTGTTCTGGAAAGCAGTCTACACTACCCAAATTCTGAGGAAAGTGCTTAGATATGCAACTCCTGCGTGACGGACTTTTTCGTCTGAGGCTGGATACAGCACCCCTAGCGGTAGACGTGAGAAGTAATATCAAAACAGCAGCCTAGCGGCTGCTTTTCCAACTTACGTTTCACTGGAAAGTTCTATTCAAATGTAGTACAAAGTACGACCGGTAAGAGCAAATTAGTAATTTCGCTCCGGAGTAAACCCCCCTCCTCCTAAGCTCACTTATACAAAGTATTTTTCTCTTTAGATGACCACAACAAATACCGAATTTCGTTGAAATATAACCAAAACTCCAGCTGGCATGGTCAAATTACTGTTTTGGTGGTTAACGAACTCGTTCAATCGTTTGCTAGGAAAATGCTATATATCAAGTTTCCAGGCTAAAAAACATAAGTTATTCTGATAAATGTTTCTTTTTTAGCGCGGTTCCTCCCTCCCCCATAGGGAGGAACGCCGCTTATAGGGTTGATACAATGAAACAATCCGGAAGTGCCGACTAGAAAATTTCGCGTTTCAGAACCCCTGGAGACCGAAAATAACGGTGGTTCAAATTTGTATATATATATATATATATATATATATATATATATATATATATATATAAGATAAGAGTTTACTGCACTAAACTAGGTTTTTAAAAAGGAATATATAGAGTACACCTTGACGTCTGATAAGCAACTGCCTTTATTTCCTGACACGGTTCCTTTTATACCTGTCTAGACTGTTTACATCCCGGAGGTCTGATATCCTCCTAACAGCCCCTCCTCAGTTCCTGGCAAGCCAGGAACTACAAAAACACTAATAGGAGGTACAGGTTACAACAATAATAAAAAATAATAAAAAAAAAACAAAGAAATGGAAAAGACACAAAGAAAATAGAATTGCTAACCGATATACATAGAATATTTACGCAGTAAAGATTTTGCTATGTTAACAAAACAAAAACAGAAACATGAATTACGAATTCAATATGTTTTATAGCCTGGAACACAAAGATAAATAAAATGATCACTTACAGAAATAGGACTTCCATTGTCTGTCAAAACTAAACTAAAGAAAATCATAACTTAGAAATCTAACACTAATAATTAGACTGAATTAGTTCACTGCCACTGATTGATTTGATCAAGAGATTCCTGGTTCTTCTGCAGGGTTACGTGGAGTTGTTTCTTCTGATAAGAGCGGCCTCTTGAGCTGCTCGAAGTGACAGGATCTTCTCCGTCCTGGGTCTTCTACGTCCTCCAAGGTGACTACGTTGTGTTCTCGTATAGTTACGACTCTGTATGGTCCATCATACAGAAATGGCATCTTCTTTCGATTTGAAGGAATACGTCTATAGACGATCTCACCAATACGCAGCGGGTGGGCTATATCTCGTAATTGGTTGTTTGTGCGTGTCACTCTCTTCCTCTTTTCCTCTTCAAGCCGACGTTTCGCTTCTTCCCTCGTTCTTTTCTGAATTTTGTGTATGTCGCGAATGGCATTATTTAGTTCGTGGTCTTCACTGGACTGTGGGACTGCTCGACGTAGATATCCCATGCCGAAAAGGATTTCAAGAGGCGCAAAGCCTGTGGCTGCGTGGACCGAGTGATTGTAGGCTAATATAGCTCGTGCCATGCTGTCTCGATCATTGAGTGTTTTGCTGGTTGCTAAGATGCGAAGATGCTCCGTGAGGGTGCCGTGTAGGCGTTCAACTACTCCACGGCCTTGAGGGTGTCCTGGAGTAGTGAGGTGTAATTTCGTGTCCCATGATGCTAACAACTCTCTAAGAAGGCGATTGTCAAACTCGCGACCACAATCAGTGATGATGGTCGTAGGAGCGCCGTATACTTGTGCCCACTGGAGTAGAGCCATTCGGATTAACTCTGCTGATTTCCGTTCTGCTGGAACCGCCATGGCGACCTTGCTGAAGCAATCAACAATCGTTACCCATTTTGGTCCGTTCCAAGTAAAGGTGTCCATCTGGATTGTTAGTAGGGGTTTGTCCGATGTTGGTGTGACCTCTTGTCTCGTATGTTCTGGTCGGCGTTGATACTTAACCTGTTGACACACCTTACAATGACTGATGACTTGATGGACAGTTTGGCGCATGGATTCCCAGACATACGATCGCTTTAACGCTGCTAGGGTCTCTGCTTCACCTCGGTGATTTGTTTTACCTTGGTGATATGCTATAGTGAGTTCCTTTTGTCTAGACTTGTCATTGACGCGTTCCCCAAGTCGAGTGCATCGGACAAACCCTCTATCGAGGCCAATGCGTTCATTTCTCCACAGCATAGCGACGCGGTTCCACAATGTCGCGTTGCCAATGTAAAGATGTGTTACTTTCCCTGCTGTGGATGCATCGTTTATGAGACGAATGATGGTTTCATCATTGACAGTAGCTTCTGTTCGTACCGTGCACTCTTTCACGCCGCGCTTCTGTCTTCCGAACAAAATCTGTGGTGTACCGGACGATACAGTTTTCCAAATTATATGTCTCCTGTGACTCACTACCAGCTCGTCAATTTCTGGCATGTCCGGGGGTCGTTCCATCGCAGACTCCGTTGACTCGCTCCGGCGATCTACTTCCTCTTCGTCTCCTGGGGTCCATTCTTGAAAGAATCTACGCAGGGATGGTTCAGGTTCCTCTTCGTCGGCAGATAACACATTAGCTGGAAGTTCCCGTGAGAGCCAGTCAGCTACCACATTGTCCTGTCCGGGGGTGTGAACTACTTGAAAGGAGTATTGTGCCAGTTGATGCTTCCATCTGGCAACTCGAGCAGAAGTTTCTTTGAGGGATGCTACCCACTGCAATGGCTTGTGGTCGGATTTTACTAGAAATCGGCGGCCAAAGACGTACGGTCTAAAATGATCCACGGCCCATACAATGGCGAGTAATTCTCTCTCCAGGGCGCTGTACCTTGATTCTGTGGGTGTTAATCTCCTGCTGCTAAACGCGATTGGCTGGTCTCCGTTTGGTCCGGACTGTGACAACACTGCTCCGAGAGCATACTCGCTAGCGTCTGTGGTAATGATGAACGGTCGTTTGAAGTCCGGGAAAGCTAGAAGAGGTGCTGCTTGTAGATGTTGAATACATTCCCGAATGTCCGCCTTCATCTTGTCTGTAATCTGAAACTTCTCTCCTTTGCGAAGAAGCTGATTGAGTTGAGCGACTCTGTGGGCCATTGCCGGTATAAACCTCCTATAGTAATTAAGCACACCCAACGTTCTTCGTACTCCTTTCACATCTTTGGGAACGGTCATTTGTTGAAGGGCTTCAATTTTTGTAGGATCGGGTCGTACCCCTTCTTCCGATATTAGGTGTCCTAAAAATTTTATTGACGCTTCTCCGAGCTTCGTCTTATTTGGGGATAATTTAAGGCCGAAGTCTCTTAACCTGTTGAAGACTTGCCGTAGATGCTCCTTGTGCTCGTTCGATGACCTACTGAAAACCAAGAGGTCGTCCATGTAGACTTGTACGAAGTTTTCGCTAAGCCCACGCAGAAATTCGTCCATAAGTCTCTGGAAGGATGTTGGCGCGTTTTTCAAACCAAATGGCATCCTGGTGAAATGATAATGCCCGCGCTCGAACGAAAAGGCCGTTTTCTCCGCGTCTTTAGGGTGTAGTTTAATTTGGTGATATCCTGCTTTTAAATCGTGTGTGCTAAACACTTTGGCTCCGCGCAATCTATCGAGTATGTCTTCTAATCTTGGTAGAGGGTACTTTTCATCCACCGTTAGAGCATTGAGTTTCCTGTAATCGACTACAACTCTATATTTTCCAGATTCCCCGGCCTTCGGTACCGCCCAGAGTGGACTATTGTATGCTGATTTACTGGCGACAATGATTCCCTGTTCAAGTAGATTCTCGAGTTCTGACCGAATAACATCTTTCAACACGTGCGGGTAACGACGTCCTTTCACATTTACCACTCTGTCTTCTTTCAGGGGTATTTCGTGCACTGTTCGTCCTGTAACTCCTAGTGGTTGACCCTCTTGCCAGAAAATGTCCTTATAATCTCTCCGTAATTCTTCGAACTTGTTGGTCACTTTAGATACTGCCCCTAGTTGACGGTTGTTTTGGGAATTTTCACTATCCACGATGTATGATCGTGAGCCTAGACGCACTTTCCAGGTTTTGCCGTTATGTTTCACTCTTCCCCCGACTCTCGCGACTAAGTCACATCCAACTATGCCTTCGTACCCCGTTGGCAAGCTTTTCACCACGTGGACCTTAAGATCTTCTCCTGGACTGCCCCATGGAGACAAGTTCCACCGTATTTCTCCTTCCACCACACAGCGGCCACCTAGTGTCGACAGCATGCAATGACATTCCCGTAGTTCCCCATCGTTCAGCTGTAAGGATTGCTGGCTGATTATCGTGCAGGAGCTCCCCGTGTCGACTAGCCAGCGGCGTCCTCCCTCCTCAATGATCGGCAACCGTCCTCTCCTCTTTTTGTTTCGCCCGATGTTGTTGATTTGCTCTTGGTTGCCGCTCTGCTCACACTTTTCTCATTGGGTTTTGAGAAAAACCGACGACTCCGCTCGTCGGTCTGGTTTCCCACGGCTCGACCATCTTTTCCAACCAGTTGCTGACGATGCACTGCTTTCGCTGCCCGAGTCTGACGAATAATTTTCTCCTCGTATCGCATTAGCGAAAGTACGCTTTACTTGTTGCGCATTGATTTCCATCGGTTCGCCTTTGTCGCTGTTTCGCCTTTTGATGTATAGGCAGTTCCGGGCGACGTGCCCGCCGATTCCACACTCGAAGCACTTTGTTTTCTCGCACTGGGCTGCGAGGTGCTTTGAGCTTCCGCACTCGTAGCAACGTTTTTCTTGAATGCGCCGAGGCTTCCTGTCGTTTCTTTTCTCAGCTTGGTCTCGCCTACCGTCTCTTCTGTCATTTCCTCTCCATTCCCGTGGTCGTCCTCCAGATCTTCTAGACCGACGAGGTTCGGCGAGCATCCACGTTCCACCTCCTTCGTTGACTTCTTCCTCGGCGTGTCTTTCATCTTCGTCCATTAATTCTTGTGCGCATTCTACAAACGTTTTTTCAGTTGCGACATTCTTGGCTGTCTCCTTCCTCAGTTGTACCTTTAGGATCGACCCAATGAACTTGAGTTGTTTTTCGGCTTCATCGGCGGTTTCTTTTTCACTCAGTTTGTCCGCAATTTTTGCATACCATTCCAGTAATTTCATTGCGTAGTTTCTTATGGACTGGTTCGGTCGTTTTGTTTCCCTGAACATTCGGATCAGATCATCTTCGACTGCCCATCTTCCTCCTCCATAGGCTTTTTTCAATCTTTCCTTCACGGTCGCCCATGGTGTGTCTTCGTCGCTTTGAATAAGGTTAAGGACACGCCTATTGATGCGGTTCACTAAAGCCGCTCGGAGCGCAGGTACTTCCGCAGCATCTAACCAACCTACTTTTTCTTTATCGGTGATGGCCTTATTAACTCTGTCTCCAGCTTTTAAGAAATGATTTAAATCACCAACCTCTCCTGTGAACTTTTCTACTTCCGAGATTGCTGTCCGCATATCGTGGGCGTTAGAGGTTTGAATCTTGATCCACGTGAGAGCTGTGGTCGGATCCATGTGAACCGCACCTTGGTCTTGCGCCATTCTTCTATTATTAAGTCTATCTTGTAAAGAGACACGTGATGAACGCTGGTTTTTTTTCATCCACTATTTTTTTTTCGTCGCACTGTACGCGCACCGTACCGGTAGCGAACTCGGAACTCCGCGAAATTCCCGGGTTTCGGCACCAGATAAGAGTTTACTGCACTAAACTAGGTTTTTAAAAAGGAATATATAGAGTACACCTTGACGTCTGATAAGCAACTGCCTTTATTTCCTGACACGGTTCCTTTTATACCTGTCTAGACTGTTTACATCCCGGAGGTCTGATATCCTCCTAACATATATATATATATATATATATATATATATATATATATATATATATATATATATATATATTTTTTTTTTTGTCTGTTCGCTCTCTAGATAGAAGACGAATGGCCCGATTTTGATGAAATTTGGTACAAAAATCCTTCGTCCAATTTGAAAGGTCAAGTTCGTTAACCAGCAAAATCCGCCTACTGGAAGATGGCGTTTGGGGCGAAATTCGCGCAAAAAAAATCGTAACGCTTACGTTTTTGAGTTCATAAGCTTCTAAGTACTCGTTTTATATGATTCCTGGGCTCGGAAAACGAATGAAACCATTTTCAAGGCGATAGCTTTAACCGTTTTCGAGAAAATTGGAAAAATATTTTTTGAATACCGTTTTTGGTTTGGGTACTTAGAATCATGGGATTCAGTTGAAACATTTTCTGCATGTTCTACTTTCATCAAAACTAATATGTTGAAATTTTGGTTACGTTTGGAGTTAAGGAAGGGTTAGAATAAAATATTTTATTAACAGACATAAAAAGTTTTAGTAACTTTGTTTACTTTCCTTAATTTTTTTTTTTTTTTTTTTTTTTTTTTTTTTTTTTTTTTTTTTACGGCGCATCGACATAATTCTTGGCCATTAGCGCCGAGATCCAGGGTGCATCCTGGAATTTTCTCAGCGAGCCCTGAGATGAGAAAATTTCTGGCGCCGGTGGGGATCGAACCCACCATCTCCCGCTTATGAATCAAGCGCGCTAGCCACTAGACCACGGGAGACCCCTACTTTCCTTAATATCTCGAAAAAGGTTAAAAATCTTGGTAAACGGAAGAATACCATTAGAAAGCTTATTAAATGCTCTAAAAAAAAGGTTCTAATGAAAGTTTTGATTAGGCGATGTCAATCGGAGAAATAAGAGCTTAAAACATTAAAGTAATTGATTTCGCTTATTCGAACTGTTCTTTTTGTCTGTTTTTTATTCCTTGTTATTTTTTAATTGCTTATTGTTGGATAATGTATTTGAAAATAAAACAGGTTAAGAAAAATAAGAAAAACAATTTAATGTTAGAGATATGGATTTCCAAGATATATAGCTTTTCAACTGCCTAGCGTCCTTCCTAGGGAGGGTTCTTTGTCTTTGATTTTGGTACTTAGAATTATGGGATACAGTTGAAACATTTTCTGCATGTTCGAATTTCATCAACACTAATATGTTGAAATTTTTGTTACGTTTAGAGTAAAGGAAGGGTTAGAATAAAATATTTTATTAACAGACAAAAAAAGTTTTGGTAACTTTGTATAATTTCGTTAGTATCTCAAAAACCGTTGACAATCTTGTGAAGCGGAAGATTACCATTCGGAAGCTTACTAAATGCTCTACAAAAAAGGTTCTGAAGAAAGTTTTAATTAGGCGATGTCAATCGGAGAAAAAAGTGCTTCAATTAATTTAAAGCTTTAATTAATTGATTTAGTTTATTCCAATGGTTCTTTTTGTCTGTTTTATTTCTTGTTATTTTTTAATTGCTTATAGTTGGATAATGTATTTGACAATAAAACTTGTTAAGTAAAATAACAAAAACAATTTATTGTTAGAAATATAGATTTCCAAGATTCCAAGACCTTGTCACTAGCGGGTCTGTTTCTAGTGTAGCGGACCCTTCCAGGTAAGATTGTAAATCATGACCTTTCAAGACTTTACTACTCACAGGAATGTCGTTAGTGACCTTAAGGGTTGACACACCATTATAATAATTAATTTAAAAAAAAGACTGGTGGAACCAAAATAATAACTGCTTCTATTTTAATCTTTCCAAATTAGACTAGGGATATGAACGGAACCGCGCTAAGATGATGCAGTCCTGCGAGACGGACTTTTCTTAATAGTTTGGCTGTGAAAAAAATGTTTTATATTTTTTAGAGAATAATTTTTCTCGAAAATCAACTGGGTCTAAAATATTGATTGCATGTTTACTCTTCTGTTTAACTGGCTAAGACTATAGAATTCCCCGTCTCTTGATACTAATAAAATGTCGGACATGTATTTCATCTTTGCAGACATGTATTCTGGGACGCATATCGATTGCCATTAGGGCACGACCTCTTGACCTCTTTCTAGTCTAGTGACCTTAATGCAGGTCACCTCCGTCCTATGTGTGCTTCAAACATGATTGTTATGTGAGTTTTTAGGTACATTATGTGTCTCTATATCTTTTTGTTGGCATTATAATGACGTTCGAGAAGGTGTGTCTAACAATCGGACAATAAATTATTTATTCATAATTTCTCTGAGACATTATGATGTTCTTCAAAGGTACATAAAGTACTAGAAAATTTACTCGCGGAAATTCATACGAAATTTGCCTTCTTTTGTCCCCTCCCTCGTTAGGGGAATTTTAGCACAATAATTTGTGTCCGGAGTAACCCCCCCCCCTCAGATGGATCGATTTTGCTTGTTAACGACCTCTCCTAATCGTTTATTACAGGAATACTGTATACCAAGTTTCGTGAAGAAAGACAAAGTTGTGGCTGCTATCATGTTATATATTTATTTTTTATTTAAGAGCATCCGTAACTAAGGCGATTCGCTCAAACGAAATTCTTACATATATACATCAAATCAATCAATCAATTTGAAATTATACTTATACACTTATTTGACAATATATAAATTTGACAAAGTAATCTGTTAACTAATTTTAAGTTCGTTTGTTTTAATATTCTTTAAACTTTAATGGTATAAATAACAAATTCTCTTTAGGTTATGGAGGAATATGTGTATGTGTATGTGTGTGTGTATATATATATATATATATATATATATATATATATATATATATATATATATATGCATTTCGCTCTTTTTCTGTAATGGGCCAGTTTTTTTTATATTCTTTTGAATTGTTTTTCTCTCTTCTAAGAGTAAATTACATTTGTATATAAGGTGCTGTGTTGTTTGTGGTGTTCTGTTGTCGCAAGGGCACGCCGAGCTGTTAGTTATATTTAGCTTGTGTATGTGTTTATCGTTCCATGTCCAGTTAATAATTGTGTCGTGCAGAAGTCACAACATGTATGTTTTCGTACTAAGTGGCTATGTATGCCAGGTATAAATGAAAAGAGCGTACGTCCTTTTGTAGAGTATTGTGCTTGCCAGCGCTTTGTCGTTTTTCGTGATAGAAAGTGTTTCATGTGAGTCTTAGATATTTTGTTGTACGTTACTGGTATATTATTATCTTTGGACGCTGATTTTGCGAGTCTGTCGACTATTTCGTTTCCTTCAAGTCCGTCGTGCGCTTTGACCCATTTAAAGTGTGTAGGTATGAGATATATATCATATATGTATACTTTATTTATATAGTTGTTATTTTTTATTTTTATCAGAGCAAATCACCTTGCTGTTGTGGGGCTCCATGAATGAATAAAAAAAAAAAATCAGTCCCGTAACAGGCCACGAGGGCAGGGCCCTGAGGGGAAGATACTATAAAGGTATGATTAATGACCATACGGCACACTAGGGAGATAGTTTGGTCAGTACTATGCTCCGACCGCCTGATTATCCTCTTCGCTGCTTCGACTGCTAGAGTCATTAGCACACAAGGTACCCAATGATAAATTAATTAAAGGCTTGGTTGGCCTAGGGACGGTCAGGGAGGCCGAAATCAACCCATGAACGAAGACACTAGAAGAAAAAATCTTTAGTGCTTGCTCGGGATTTGAACTCAGGTCCTCCTGCATATTAGTCCAGTGCTCTACCACTGAGCTAACCCCCCGTGAATAAATAAATATTTATAATTTATGTGAAAGTTAAAATAAAACTAAAAAGAAAATTTAACGTTCTGGCGAATGGTGTTATTAGTTATTATTCCCTGGTATTCATAAAATAAGAACTTTTGTCACTTTAAAAAGCCCGTTACGATTCGCTCTTTTTATTGTGTATCTCACGTGCCAAGAATTTTTCTTTTCAAGTCAATAATTACTTTTAAATTGTGCAGACGAACCTAAAAATATTCTATTTATAATATACTAGCTGTTATCCGGCGGGCTATGCTACACCAACTTTTTGCATCTTCAAGAACAAAAATAAATTAGATACCAAATAATTAATATTAAAATCGAATAACGCAAATCTGTAACTATTTGGGTTCATTGTTTCGAACTCGTGATCTCCGAACTGAGAGTCATATACGATTTTAACCTAGCCTATGACTCTCCCAATGTCAAGACCTACCTTTGTGCCACGTTTGGTCACAATCTGTCAAACGGTGTGGATTTGTATAAGGAACAAACATACAGACAGACTGCTGGTAGACGTTTTTGACTTAGACTACGAGACTTCCCGTATCAAGACCTGCCAGTATTCCAAGTTTGGTCAAAATTGGTAAAACGGTGTGGATATGTATGAGGACAAACAGACAGACACGTGATATATATATATATATATAAACAACCAAATGGTCGAGCAATGACAACCTTAAACACAAATGAACACAAAGAAAAACAATCAAATAGTGGAAAAATAACAGTTGTTACTTCACTAGAACATTGATGCCCAATATCTATTTATTTATTTGATTTCAGAGCCCGCAACTGGGTGACTTGTTCTCTAAACACGTAGGGTGCAAACAAAAAAAAGTCCGACTCGCAGGAACTGCGTCATGTTAACGCGGTTCCAGTTAATTTTTTTTTTTTTTTTTTTTTTTTTACGGCTTATCTACATCTAGGTCATTAGCGCCGACATCCAGGGTTTAGCGAGGAATTTTACCAGCGAGCCGTGGGATGATAAAATTCCTGCCGGAAGTTGGGAATCGAACCCACCATCTCCCGCTTATGAATCCAAGGCGCTAGCCATTAGAACACGGGAGACCCCGGTTCCTGTTTATATCCCTATTCTTATTTGAAAAGCATGGAATAGAAACAGATAATATTTTCCTCGGCCTTTGTTCAAAGGGTTTTATGGCTATACCTGGGTTTGGGTCCACAAGACCCTAGAAACCTCTTCTACCGATACTACATTTCATACGTTTCAATGAATTGGAAAATATCAAAAATTTTCACATATTCCTGTTTTTTTTTTTACTATAGTAATAATTCTACAGATAAAATCAATTAAAAAATAAAATAAAAAAACCAACAGCATAAAGGCAATTGAAAATATTCAAAAGACGTCATCGAATCTCTTTCTCTTGGGAAGCTATATTTCTAACAATGAATTGTTTTTCTTATTTTGCCTAATCTGTTTTATTGTAAAATACATTATCCAACTATAACAAGGAACAAAAAATAACAAGGAATAAAAACAGACAAAAAGAACAGTTCGAATAAGCGAAATCAATTACTTTAAAGTTTTAAGCTCTTATTTCTCCGATTGACATCGCCTAATCAAAACATTCATTAGAACCTTTTTTTTAGAGCATTTAATAAGCTTTCTAATGGTATTCTTCCGTTTACCAAGATTCTCAACCTTTTTCGAGTTATTAATGAAAGTAAACAAAGTTACTAAAACTTTTTATGTCTGTTGATAAAATATTTTATTCTAACCCTTCCTTAACTCCAAACGTAACCAAAATTTCAACATATTAGTTTTGATGAATGTAGAACATGCAGAAAATGTTTCAACTGAATCCCATGATTCTAAGTACCCAAACCAAAAACGGTATTCAAAAATTTTTTTTCCAATTTTCTCGAAAACGGTTAAAGCTATCGCCTTGAAAATGGTTTCATTCGTTTTCCTAGCCCAGGAATCATATAAAACGAGCACTTAGAAGCTTATGAACTCAAAAACGTAAGCGTTACGATTTTTTTTGCGCGAATTTCGCCCCAAACGCCATCTTCCAGTAGGCGGATTTCGCTGGTTAACGAACTTGACCTTTCAAATTGGACGAAGGATTTTTGTACCAAATTTCATCAAAATCGGACCATTCGTCTTCTATCTAGAGAGCGAACAGACAAATATATATATATATATATATATATATATATTTTTGTCTGTTCGCTCTCTAGATAGAAGACGAATGGCCCGATTTTGATGAAATTTGGTACAAAAATCCTTCGTCCAATTTGAATATATATATATATATATATATATATATATATATATATATATATATATATATATACAAATTTGAACCACCGTTATTTTCGGTCTCTAGGGGTTCTGAAACGCGAAATTTTCTAGTCGGCACTTCCGGATTGTTTCATTGTATCAACCCTATAAGCGGGGTTCCTCCCTATGGGGGAGGGAGGAACCGCGCTAATAAAAGATCTAAAAATCCAAATATTGAAGTATTAAAAAGTATATATATATATATATATATATATATATATATATATATATATATATATATATATATATATATATTGCCCGGAAGTTAGGCAAAATGCCTTTTTTTATCTGAATGGATATATTGAAGAATCAGATAGAAATAAATATGTTTCAGTGCATTTAGGAAGTGTAAAGACAATTTTTATTTTGCCTTTTTTGGCTATTTTAAGATTTAATGCCTTTTTTTGCCTTTTTTACTATTTTTTTCTGGGATTTAAACATTTTAAAAAGCACCGTTCATCAAGTTAAATTACATATATCCGTCACAAATATCTATTCGAGAGCTCATTTTCCCAACCCATGGATATAACCTCTATAAATAACAGATCCTTCCTTAGTAGAAGGAATGATGAAGCATAATGAATACCAGGATAGAGACAGGATGA
The DNA here is from genome assembly GCA_946811695.1 of Gonocerus acuteangulatus. Classification (NCBI taxonomy): domain Eukaryota; kingdom Metazoa; phylum Arthropoda; class Insecta; order Hemiptera; family Coreidae; genus Gonocerus; species Gonocerus acuteangulatus. The sequence continues at coordinate 39,814,754 of OX328126.1, read as the reverse complement.
GAGAAGTACGTCTCGAGAAGTAAATCCCTGAGGACATTTCTGCAAAAGTACACTAAAGAAGAGGTTCCATCAGAATCCACGTTAAGAAAAACGTATTTAAATATCACCTTTGAAGAGACGATGCAGAGGATTAGACTCAGAGTTGCAGAAAAGAAGATCTGGATCTCCATTGATGAAACTACGGATGCAATGGGACGTTACATAGCCAATGTTATCATTGGAACCATGGAAGCAAAGCAAACTGACTTATCATCAGTATATCTTTTGACGACAGAGGAGGTGGAGAGAGCAAATGGTACCACAGTGGCAGAGTTGTTTACCAATTCACTAATGCTACTCTGGCCGGACGGAATACGCCATGATGATGTCCTACTTTTTGTCACAGATGCAGCACCTTATATGAAAAAAGCAGCAAAAGCCTTACGAGTTCTCTTTCCTAAAATGCTCCACCTCACTTGTCTAGCACATGGCCTCCACAGAATCGCTGAAGAGATAAGAAGTTTGTATCCTCACGTGGATAAATTAGTTTCTAACGCCAAGAAAATCTTCCTAAAATCACCCTCTCGAATCCGGGTTTTTAAGGACATAGCACCAGAGCTGGCTTTACCTCCTCAGCCAGTTCTTACCAGATGGGGAACCTGGATCTCAGCAGTAATATATTACTGCAACAACTTGGATAAGATACGTGAGGTAGTTCATGCAGTATCAGTAGACGAAGTTAGTTCAGTTCGCGAGGTAAAAAAGTTGCTGGACCAAGAAGAGCTTAGCAATGATCTGGCATTTATAAAAGCACATTATAGTGTGATACCGGAAGCAATCTTGAAGTTAGAGAAAAGAGATGATTCGCTGGTATCATCTATGGGGATCTTCGAAGATGCTGCAAATCAACTGCTCCAAGCACCAGGAGAAAAAGGAAAAAGTGTCAGTGAAAAAGTTAAACGTGTTCTGAGTGTTAATGTGGGCATCGAAAAAATTAAGAACATTCGTAATGTTCTGAAAGGCGAAAATTCTGTTTTAACTGGCATGTGTCCTTTCGATGTAGCTTGTTTCAAATTTGCGCCTATCACTTCAGTGGAAGTAGAACGTTCCTTTTCCATGATGAAAAACATTCTTTCTGACAAGCGTCTGTCTATGACAGTTGATACTTTAAAAAAGCATCTTGTTGTAGCTTGTAATCAGGGAAAGTAAGAGTAAGTACAGTATTTAAAATGCACCTTTTAATTGATAATTAGGAATGAGATTCCTCTTTGCCTTCATTCCTTGTAAATACCTATTTTAATTAAAGTACTTTTATGTATTTCAAGTGCCTTTTTGCCTGCCTATTTTAACCAAAATTAAATGCCTAACTTCCGGGCTCTAATAATGAGTAAGATTTATCTTTGCCTTCACTCCTAATAAATGCCTATTTTAACTAAAGTACTGCCTATTTTCAGTATTTTAACTGCCTTTTTGCCTGCCTATTTTAACCAAAAATAAATGCCTAACTTCCGGGCTCTAATATATATATATATATATATATATATATATATATATATATATATATATATATATGCCCGATATCATGTCAACTTGTCAACTCTATTGTTAGACTAATACGATCTATATACAGCTTTTTCTGTCTAAAACGTAGCTTTGCCTAAAACGTTAAATATCCATCTTTGATTTGATTGAATGCAGAATGACCACATAAGGAGCGAATATTATTAGGAAGAAAGCATCGATGATTGATGGTTGTATGGATTTGGATCAAGGTGAGGAGGTTCGAATCTACCAGGACCTTAGCATTGCTCCCTTTTAGATCAATGTAGTTTGTAGTTTTGATTTAAAACCTTTATCTTGACTAGACTTGGGGTTCATTGATGATGGACCGTCATCATAACGCGTTTTAATGAGATATCTACTTGCGGTTTAAATTGCAAAGGTCAGGATAGAGCATCCCAAAAAATATTTTGGTTTTAAATTGGAGCAACTTACTTGATATCAATCGCTACCTTGTTGCTAAAGTTTTCTTCCTATAGTTTGTAGACATTTTGATTTTCATTGAATGAAGGATGTTTGCCTTTAATTGAGTGACTGCATTTGTTCGACGTAGCTTTGCTATCTGTAAATAGGTCGTATTAGCCTGACAATACAGTTTGTAAGACTTCTGGGAAACCCCGTGTCCCCAAAGTACCTGAATCTTTGATGGATATGGTTATACTAAGCTCTACTATATATACAGGGTGTCCCGTAAATGTCTAGTCATATTGTGAGAGGTGATAGAGGACCCTTAGGGGAACCAAAAATGTTCTATGACGATTTCCCGAATTCTCGCCCATAAGGGAGAAAACGTCGTTTTGTCGATTTTTCGAGACAAACCTGGTTTTTAAGAGAATAATCGTTGTAGCTCCGTCCCAGGAGGTACTACTAGAAAGGGAGTGAAATCAATCGAAAGCTGAGTACATTTACTATAAGACTAGTTGGGAGTAAACGTAAAAATAAATGAATGTATGTATGTATATCTTACCAAAAGAAAGATATTCTAAATTTCCTGATATTTTATTGATATTTATTTCCAGCGTTACTCCTCAATGGGCAGGATCTGAGATTTCCGGGTATCAGAAAAACTTCTTCATTTAACGAGCTTTCCATTCATGTATCACAACCCTGTGTTATTGAAGTATTTGAACGATTTAAGAACAAAAGTTTAAAAAAAAACATGGATCTGTGAAAAGAAAATTATATTTTTTTCTTCAGTTTATTCAAAAAGCTGAAGAGAAATATTTATTTTTATAAATGTTTACATAAATATTAAGTAAATATTTACTTAAAACAATAAAAAAAATTACTTCCACGAATATAAAAAAAAATCCTAAAACAGTAAATGAATAAAATACACATTTATTTTGAATTTATTAATTCAGGTAACTAATACTGGGTCCAGGAGGCGGCCATTAAGGGACCCCAACCATACATTAACCTCAAAAATTATTATTTTTACCTATATCACGCGTTTGAACACATTTTTACAGGACTATGTACATCTTATTTTTGAAGGATAGAATTTTTAATTACCACAACAAAAACGCATGGGCTCACGAGAATCCCAGTGAGTTTCACAAGCATAGCAATCAGTATCAATTCAAGGTAAAGCATTTGTTTTCTAAATAAATACCTCTAAATATGTTCAAATGCTTGATCTAGGTAAAAATAGTAATTTTTGAAGTTAATGTATGGTTGAGGTTCATTAATGGCCACCTCCTAGACCCATTATTAGTTACTGTAATTAACAAATTGTGTATTTTATTTATTTACTGTTTTAGGAATTTTTTTTATATTCGTGGAAGTAATTTTTTTTATTGTTTTAAGTAAATATTTACTTAATATTTATGTAAACATTTATAAAAATAAATATTTCTCTTCAGCTTTTTGAATAAACTGAAGAAAAAAATATAATTTTCTTTTCACAGATCCATGTTTTTTTTTAAAACTTTTGTTCTTAAATCGTTCAAATACTTCAATAACGCAGGATCGTGACACATGAATGGAAAGCTGGTTAAATGAAGAGGTTTTTCTGAAACCCGGAAATCTCAGATCTTGCCCATTGAGGAGTAACGCTGGAAAGAAATATCAATAAAATATCAGGAAATTTAGAATAGCTTTCTTTTGGTAAGATATACATACATACATTCATTTATTTTTACGTTTCCTCCCAACTAGTCTTATAGTAAATTTACTCAGCTTTCGATTGATTTCACTCCCTTTCTAGTTGTACCACCTGGGACGGAGCTACAAAGATTATTCTCTTAAAAAACACGTTTGTCTCGAAAAAACGACAAAACGACGTTTTCTCCCTTATGGGCGAGAATTCGGGAAATCGTCATAGAACATTTTTTGTTCCCCTAAGGGTCCTCTATCACCTCTCACAATATGACTAGACATTTACGGGACACCCTGTATATATATATATATATATATATATATATATATATATATATATATTCAGATAATTTTTTTTTTCCCACAATATAGTATACCTATACTGTGGAAGTTTGTTTAAATTCTGCAGGTTCAATCTGTCGATACTGCCTGCATTACAATTAAAGTAATATATATTATTTTTTTATCAACATTTTTTTTCTAAATTTTAAAAGTATGACAACTATATCATTAAGATAGAGAAATGATAGCAACTATAATAATAATAAAAATAATAAAGGAACTAGTAGGAATGTCGAAATTATAAATAATAATTACAATATTAATAAAGACAGTATTTAACAATATCATACCATAAATTAAGTAAATGAAAAAAAAAGGAATGGATATAAGAAAGGTTGCAGATACCTTAATTGCAACGATATTATGCCAAAACTATACGACCTATTTAAACGAAATTATGTGGGTTGTTTTACTTTATAGTCAACATTTTCTTACTGGAACATGTACTTCCTAAATGCGTTTTTATACAGTGTATTATTAAATTTGAAGTGGATTGTATCTCCTAATAAAGAAATATATATGTGTGTGTGTGTGTGTGTGTGTGTTAGCACGATAGCGGGCAGAGTTTTTGTTTTTTCGTCACGAAAATTGGTATATAGCATTCAATTAGTAAACGATTGAACGAGTTCGTTAACCACCAAAATCGGTCCACCGGAAGGGGGGTTTACCCCGAACCCAAAACACTAATTTGACCATGCCAGCCGTAATATTTGTTATATTTCAACAAAACTTTTTATTCGTTGTGATAATCTAGAGAGACAGACAAACAAAACAATTTTATTGGACCAATACAAAACGTATTATACACAAGACAATATTTGTAAGATACAAATTTAAAGGGTTAAAATGTCTTGATAAAGTCTGTGTTTGATTCGCGAGGTTTTTCTTTGTCCAAGTTGATAAAACATGGAACTGCTGGAGGTTGGAAGGGTCTGGTGATATTTTTGCACTAGTTTTTCTATGTGAGTGAAAAATGGATCAACCTCCAATTCTCTATGGATCTGGCTGTTCCGTACGAACCAAGGAGCATTGGACACTATTCGGAGTACCTTGTGTTGAAAAGTTTGTAGACGTTTTAAGTGTGTGTTACTGGCACCAAACCAGACAGGGCATGCGTAAGTTAGTAATGGTAGTATTGTAGATTTGTATAGAAGTGTGGCGCAGGTGTATTTCAGGGGATTTTTCCTATTTATTAATGGATAAATTTGTATCAGTCGTGTGTGAGCTTCTTGTAGTTTTTTTGTGTATGTGATGTCGCCAAGTCAGTCTTGTGTCTAGATGTACTCCGAGATAGCGTATACTCTGGTCTTTTGGAGTCCAGAGAATTGAGTGATGACCAATTTTCAGCTCTGGTAAATCTTCATTTTGGAATTTTCTGAGAGAAAACACTTTACATAAAGATTTCACCGGATTTATTGCTAGTTTCCATCTTCGGTACCAGGATGACACCTCATCTGCAGCTTCTTGCAAGTGAAGAATCGCTTCCTTGACGTCGGTGCTCTTCGTGATGATGAGTGTATCGTCTGCGAAGGTAGCGAGGGCTGAGTTGTCAGTTTCTGGCATATCACTGCAGTACAATATATAGAGCAATGGACTTAGTAGCTGCGGTACACCAGCTTTGATAGTTCTTTTCGTGCTGAGTGTTGTCTTCACTTTTCCTTGGTCCTGCCACGAAGAAAGGAGGAAATGATAGAGTAGAGGTAAGCTGGAGGCTTGGTGTTCCGTAGCTTGTGCAGGAGTCCTTCGTGCCAAACTGAGTCGAAAGCGTAGGCTACGTCGAGAAACAGTCCAGTGGCGTATTCCTTCTTATTAAAACAATCTGTTATCATTTCAGAGACTCTTTGTAATTGTTGGACAGAAGAGTGCTTCGGTTTAAATGCAAACTGATGGTTAGGTATGCTGTCTAAAAGATGTCTTCTTAATCTAACGTCAACGAGCCTTTCGAGAAGTTTCCCCATAGTATTCAGCAGACTTATTGGCCGATAACAGCCAGCGTTGTTCTTCGGTTTCCCAGGCTTGTGGATGAAGATCACAATGGCATGTTTCCATCTTTCTGGAAAATGTCCTCGCCGGAGACAAGCATTGAAGATACTTGTTAACAGGCTGATGCATTTCCTGGGTAACTGTTTCAACACCGAGTTCGTTATCTCATCTTCTCCAGGTGATTTATTCTTATGAAGCCTACGTGCGAGAAGTGAGATCTCTTTAGGCTGTATGAAGTCGATTGTACTGTCAGTTAGTCTTGTTTCTGAGAGTGAAGTACATACTGCATTGTCCGTCTGTGGGTCGTTGTGGTCTGCAGTTTTCAGTTTGTTTTCAAAACTTTCTGTTAAAAGTCTACACTTGTCTGCGTCAGTTGTTACAATGTTTTGTCCGTCTTTTAAGGGGGGAATTTCAGAGGATTGTTTTAGTAGTCGTCTTGTCTCTCGCCAAAGCGATGGGTCTCCAGGAGTCATGTTTGTCAAGTAATTGCTGTATTTGAGTATCCTGTCTTTGTCAAGTTCAAAACGAATATTGCTCGATAAACGGTTTACTTGTCGCTTGAGTTCCGGGTCTCTAGATCTTTGCCATCTCTTTCGAAGAATATTTTTTTCATGGATGAGTTTTAGAACATGAGGGGGCGTGGTTATATTAGATAATCGACGGATTAATGATGGGTGCGTTTTTAAAGAATTTTGTACAGCCATGTGTATCGTTTGAATGAATTTTGCTATAGTCGAGTCAATGTCATGAGTGGATTTGTATGTACGTGGAAAGTCCGCGTTGTCATGCATTTCTGTCTTGAATTTTCCCCAGTCTATAGGTCCATTGATGAGTCTTGGTGGGGGTGGTTCAGATTTTGGACTTTCATGGAAAGTAAGAATGACAGGTAAATGGTCAGAGTCTAAGTCAGTAAGTACGTCATGATATAATAGCAATTCGAAGTTCTGAATTATGGCTATATCTAGTATGTCGGATTTGTAGCGTCTTTGAGTCGGGTAAAATGTTGGTTCGTCAGGTGATGAAATAATGAGTCCAAGATTTTCAGTAATTCTCAATAGTTGTGTCCCATTATTGTTTTGCTTATGGCAATTCCAAGAGAGATGTTTACTATTTAAATCACCCATCATTATTGTAGGAGCCCCTGTAAATAGTTTTTGAAAATCGTCTTGTATGAGCCGACTCCCAGGTCTGCTATACGCAGATATTATAATAACACTACTCCTGTTTTGAAGTGTCAAACCAATTCCTACTGCTTCTAGGCGATCAAGGGAGGGCAGAACCAAACTATTGTGGGCTAAATGTTTCTTAATTAGAATTGCGACTCCACCGCGTCTAGATCGTTGGTCCGTTCTGTACATTCGGTATCCTGGTGTCCTATATTTGTCATTGCTAATGAGATGTGTTTCAGTGATGCAAGCAACGTCAATGTCGTTTCTGCTAAGAAAGTTTGTCAGTAAGGTCTGTCTTTTTTTTAGTCCGTTTGCATTCCAGTTAAGTAAAGAGAGATTGCCCAAATTAGGAACTGTAATTGTTTAAGGAAGAGAAAATAGATGTTAAAAAGTTAGTTATGAAAGCTTTTATTGTTGGAATAAGTGGTTTTATAAGGCTGAGTAGTAGGTCTGTCATATTGTTGATTGAATTTTGGTTAGTGTCTGTAAGGTTGGATGTTTTAGTCTGTTCTACGATGCTGAGTCCATGCGTTCTGTCGCGGTAAAGAGGTTTGCCTTTGTTGCGTGTTAGTTGGTAGGTTTTCAGTTGGAGGTGGTGGTGGAGGTTTTGCTGGAGCGGGTTTAGAGGGAAAGGGTTTAGAACTCCTAGTGGGGAAGGATTTATTTTCAGAAGCTATTATTTTTTTAGCAGTATGTTTTTTAATTTTTTGTATTCCAGGCATCCTCTATAGTTTGCAGAGTGGTTGCCTCCACAGTTTACACAGTGGGATTCAGTGCTATTTCGATTAGGGCAAGCTAAATAGTTGTGATCTCCCGAACACTTAGCACATTTTGTGTCTAAACGACAGTAATTTTTTGTGTGTCCCATGCGGCAACAGTTTTTACACTGAAGAACACCCCTGTGTTGCTTCCTTTCTTCAACCGAGACTATTGAATAAAAAAGGGTCTCTAGGTTAAATATTGATTTACCGTTGGCACTATTTTCCAGCTCTACTGCAATAAGAGGTGTTGGGAACCTACAGTAATCTAGTAACCTTGGAGACAGGGTATTTTTCTGACAATTCATCAAACAGTTCTTGATCGGTAATACTGTATGGCACGCCTCTAATAATAACCGACAATTTTCTGTCCGCGGGATTTCGGAAAGTATAGTACTTTACGTCCTCCTTGTCGTAAAATTTGGTCAAAGAACGGAAATCGTCAATCGAAGTTAATGTAACTTTTATTTTTTTAAAACACTGTTGCAAACAAAATTTTGACTTTACAATGTTTTTATGTCACTTAAAACTTTTTGGTAGTCGTCAGCGTCACAAACGAATATTGGTGGGATTTTAACACTATTTTTATTTGTTTCTGTATTGTTATTATTGTCATTATCATTTAAGTTTTGAATTGGAGAGAAAGAATTATGAAGTTGAACAGGTGTTGAGACAGTATTTAAAACAGCTGATTTTGAACAATATCTATTTCTTTTTGTTTGAGGTTCAATGAATGGGTTTGATTTGGTCTCCAGTGAAAACAGCTGTTGAGAACTAGCAGTGTTGCCAATCGCAGGGAACTCAGTATAATAATTAGAGGTTACCTCAGGTTCTGAAGTGAATGGTAGATCTCCCGTTGCCATGGAAACGTCTTCACTTTCTTCTTCTGTACTGCCTAGGTTAGGATCTTCCTTCATACATTCCAGGCTTTTCCTTTTTCCTCCTTCCTTCCGGCGCCCAGTTTTCATACTTCTTCTTAAAGAAGGTATTAATCCGCGCCAAAGCGGATCAAATTCTTGCGAATACACTTTGTAATAGTTGCACAATACTAATCTTTAAACAGAGTGAAAAAAGAAGCTAGTGAACACACTCAGCAGAACAGCTGATCTCTAATCTAGAGAGAAAAGTTAGATGTAAAAATAAACTAAATCGGTTCATTAGGAGGGGGGGGGGGTTTACTCCGGACCCAAATTACTGATGTACTCATACCGGTCGTAATTTCTGCTGTATTGTAACGAAACGCGGCATACGTCGTGGGTAACTCATGAGGAAGAAGTGTTGTAAAAATGAGCTAAATCGGTCAATCGGAAAGGGGGGTTTACTTTGTAATATATTTCAATACAATTAGCCCGCCAGACGTAGGTTCGCAAGGCCGCCGCAAGGAGCGCTCTCTACCACTTGAGGGACTGTATCATGTTCCTGCGTTAGATCAAAATACGAAAATATGATGTTTTTTGTATTTATTAAGTAGTGTAGTAGGTACCATGTGTAAACATAACTCTGGAAGCAAATTAATTACAAAATTAATAATTGAACAGTTACTCATTACAAAATTAAAAGAGAACTATTCATGTTTTTATTTTATTTATGTAGGATATTTTAAGCAAATTGTTCTGGAAAGCAGTTTACACTACCCAAATTCTGAGGAAAGCATGGGCGTATATAGAAAATAATTTCGGAGGGGCTGAGAAAATTTCGGGGGGGGGGGGTAAGACCATTTCAGGGGTATGGAATACTAAATATTTAGAGCTTGGAATAGTTTTAGGACACTAAAACGCTATTACACGTAAAATAAAATATTTTTTATGAACTAAGTGATCTTATTTAATTTATTTTTAAGGGTTTTACGACAAGTTTTTACCATCAAATCAAAATTTTGGGGGGGGGGGCTGCAGCCTCTTCAGCCCCCCCCCCCTTATATACGCCCATGGAGGAAAGTGCTTTGTTATGCAGCTTCTGCGTGACGGAGTTTTTTCACACTTATTGCAATTTCGCAAACGAGCGAACATTTCTAAATAATGAAACATTTCATTCAAGGCATTTTCTTTAAAAATCTTTTTAAGTCATGAGAAGGTCTCTTCGGTGTTATGAGCGAAATAAATACATTAGATACGTATTTTTCCCCGTTTTTATTTTTATATTAAAAAAATAAATAATGTATTCAGGGAATTTCCCCATTTTTGCACACCTCATTTATTTTTACTTGAGTTGTTCAGGAGGATATTGTCGCAAATATTTGCGCGCCCCTGCCAACATCTAACTCAAAATAAGTACGCCCTGGACTATTAGGGCTTTCGAATAAACACCTTCCATTTACCACTATTTCTCAATAATGTTCAAGAGATTTAAGAATTTGTTTTTCTCTTTCTATACCTACTTCCTTCATTAAAAACGGATCCAAATTGTATATGGCTTAGTTGTCATGTCTGTCTCAATCTACATATGAGTGAAAGAGTTTCAAGTTTGAGTATTTATGCGTAATCGAAACCAAAATCTAGTTTTCCCCATTTTTTACAAGAACGCTTTACTATATCGCCGCGGCTTAGCATATCGGTCACTGGCTATTGGGCATAATATTTGTGCATCGTATCAACAGATAGTGAAATATTTGTAGTTCACTAAGGATTCTCCAATTCTTTTGTATATTAAGCATAACCCGGATGACGTACCTTTTATGTATCATCGATAATAAACAGCTCAGGACCCGAGAATTCGTCTAGTATGATCGGAACTGTAAAAAATCTAGGTTTTGCTATTACCACATTTGTTCAAATTTGACCCTTTGACCTCTGGGATGCTCATATAGTTTTACAGAGGTGTAATAATTTACATATTTACAATGTTAACTTACATTATTTACTTACAAGGCTAACAATTCTTACAGAACAATTTGAAAAAGGAAGAGCAGCTGGGAGGATCAAAAGAAGGTAATTAGACGTGATGGAGTATTTGACTGTTTAGAAAATGATGTGTATACCACTGAGTGATCCAGAAATGCAAAATAGCCGAAACTGAGAACTGTTAAACAGAAGGAGGAGGGATTGGATAAATTAAATTCTTACTTTGCAATTCGAGTAATTTGGTTCTAACGGTCCAAAGATAAATGTTTGGACACCATGATCATATTGTTATTAAGATTTGATTTTCTTTTCTTTTTTTTTTTTTGTTATAATCCGTGTAAGCTGTCATTCGTCATACTAATGATGTGCTAGAGAATAGATTGACTGATTTGGAACAGGATTCAGGTTTAAATTTGAATCTCTTAGCAAATTCTTGTTTGTAATCTGTTGTGTTGCTGTGAGCTCCATACATAAGCGCAATTATTTCACATAACCGGACAGAAATTTCAATTCAACCCCTTTTTCGTGTACCTAAGGATGATTAATGAATTATCCGGACTTCCGGAGGGAGAATGCGCTGCCAAAATGTGTACATTTTGGTAAAACGTGTTGTGAAATGATTATAAATTAATCAATACGGGAGTAAAGGACGTAACCGACACGCCCTCATATCAGCATAGATCCATTGAACGAATAGATAGTGCTTATCAGTGTGATAAGATACGATCAACCTCTGCTTGGTCTAGTGTTGAGCAGTCAGTTCTCCAATCGTTCTCGGCAGGAGGCTCTCGGCAAAACGACTTTCTCGTAAGTATTATGTAGTGCGTTATTATTGTAGCTCACCAATGACCCCAGTGGTTGCAGTGCCAATTAAAAAAAAAAAATATTGTAGCGTGTAATTTATTATAGCAGAAATGGCCGACTTTGCTGTAGGCAGTGATAAGTTTATTACATGGGCTTATATTAGGGGGGGGGCTGAGGGGGCTGCAGCCTCTCCCGAAATTTTCATTTGATGGTAAACATGTGCCATAAAAGCCTTTAAAATAAATTAAATAAGAACACTTAGTAATAAAAAATAGTTTATTTTAGGTGTAATAGCGTTTTAGTTGTCTAAAACTATTCCAAGCTCTAACTTTTTCACATTCCATACCCCGGAAATTATCTCAGCCCCTCCCGACATTTTCCCAGCCCCTCCCGAAATTTTGAAATGTATTATTTATTTATTAATACATTTCAAAATTAAAACACATTTTTTTAAATCTTTATTACAAGAAAGTACGAAAAAAAAAATACTATTTCAGAACATTAAACTTAAGTCGTTTTCTCAAAACTATGTTTTTCAAATCGGGCGTTACCCTGGCGTCTTCAATTTTTGCCCGATGAACTTCAAATTTGAACTGCAGCTTTCTATATAGAAGCTCAGCTTTTTAGCGCGGTTCCTCCCTCCCCCATAGCGAGGAACCCCGCTTATAAGGTTGATACAATGAAACAATCCGGAAGTGCCGACAAGAAAATTTCGCGTTTCAGAACCCCTAGAGACCGAAAATAACGGTGGTTCAAATTTGTATATATATATATATATACATGTATATATATATATATATATATATATATATATATATATATATATATATATATATATATATTTGTCTGTTCGCTCTCTAGGTCGAAGACGAATGGTCCGATTTTGATGAAATTTGGTACAAAAATCAGTCGTCCAATATGAAAGGTCAAGTTCGTTAACCAGCAAAATCTGCCCACTGGAAGATGGAGTTTGGGGCGAAATTCGCGCAGAAAAAATCGTAACGCTTACGTTTTTGAGTTCATAAGGTTGTAAGTACTCTTTTTATAGGCTTCTTGGGCTAGGAAAACGAATGAATACCATTTTCAAGGCGATAGCTTTAACCGTTTTCGAGAAAATTGGAAAAATAGTTTTTGAATACCGTTTTTGGTTTGGGTACTTAGAATCATGGGATTCAGTTGAAACATTTTCTGCATGTTCTACTTTCATTAAAACTAATATGTTGAAATTTTGGTTACGTTTGGAGTTAAGGAAGGGTTAGAATAAAATATTTTATTAACAGACATAAAAAGTTTTGGTAACTTTGTATATTTTCCTTAATATCTCGAAAAAAGTTAAGAATTTGGTAAACGAAAGAATACCATTAGAAAGCTTACTAAATGCTCTACAAAAAAGGTTATGATGAAAGTTTTGATTAGGCGATGTCAATCGGAGAAATAAGTGCTTAAAACATTAAAGTAATTGATTTTGCTTATTCGAACTGTTCTTTTTG